>JAGFNQ010000217.1:633632-702587 GCA_024364735.1 Boesenbergia rotunda
TTTCCAAATTTTTGAGAAGACAAAAACTAGGTTTGGTGTCCACAAGGTTTCGGCCACCCATGGTTGAGGTCCAAGAGAAGTTTGTTTTTGATTAAATCTTGACACATGTTAGTGCCTTAGGATTCTATACACTTATGTGTTGTTCCTAAATTTTTGGAGAACAAAACACTAGGGTTTCCCCTTGGGAGACTTTCGGCCACCCCCTTGGAGGGAGGCCTTGGTCCCTTTGGTTGTAAGAATACATGCCTTAAAACTTAATGTAAGTGTGTATGGGTTTTCTTAATGGTGTTATGTACAAAATTCTAGGTTACCCCATGTGTAGGTTTCGGCCAAGAGAAGAATGGCTAGAGTTTTTGTGATGCTTGATACCCTATTATGTTCCCATGATTAGAATGGTAGATAAAATGTGGTATATATATATGTGTGTTGTTTTGTGAATGATGACTTGTCCAAAAACCCTAGAAACTCTTACTTGTATGTTTCGGCCAACCCTAGTTCTAGGGTTGGGAAGTACCTAATGAGACCATGAAGCATGCTATTATATATGTGATATGTGTATAAATTATGTGACCTATCTTGTTAGGTATAAAAGCATGCCTTATAGCCCATGGGGCACTCTTATGACATGATATGATGTGGATTGATAATATGCCTAAAAGGGATACTCTATTGAAACTGGGATCAAGAGCACCCGAATGCGTGGTGTGTCCCTAGGGGATCAAGAGCACCCGAATGTGTGGTGTGTCCCTTTGAGAAGTGATTAAGAGTACCTTTAGGCATATACTTATATGAGTAATTGCATGATAAATTACTTTACTTTGAAAAGTTGTCTACCCGACTCGGAAGGGGGTCGTTAAACAAATCCAATGCACATGTTAAGGTCATGGCATTGGTAGGACGGAAGGGTCCTGCTCTAATTAGATTGGTGGCTCGCTACCCCAATTTATTAGGGAACGCGCATGATGATGTGGTACGACAACTGGGCCCTGGATGATGATATGATATTTTGAAGTACTTACCGTTATGGAACTGTTTGAAAAACATATTTTCTCATCATGTGATTTTGTTCCGTGAAGTACTTAGAGATAAATTGATGTGATATTTATGATGCTTTGATGAGATGCTTATGATGCTGATAATCTATCTGATTATTGTGTACATGATATGATGTATCGATATGGATTTTGCGAGTAGGCCCGGATTCTTACTAAGCATGTTTTGCTTACTAGTTCCTGTTATTTTTCTTATGCTGCAGATAGCGGTAAGAAACACTCGAACTAAAGGAAGAGGCAGAGGGAAGATTGGAGGATGTGTGTGGTGATGGCTCGGGAAAGGATGAAAGATTCTATCTACCTTAGTTTATCTAGAATCTAAACTGCTTCCCATAATTACGATTGAAATTGTATTACTTTACTCTGAATATATGATGACTGTGACTACTCTACTGTTAGAGATATGGAACCTAGGTCATGTTAGATAATACTATTGTTAATGTCTAATTCCTATAGTATGCATGCCAGTAAAATGCTAGATGTTAATACTTCGGTTGCTTATAAATGCTTCTTTTGTATATGCTTCTTTTGCATGTGTCTAAGACTAGATAACTCTTGCTATGTGCTTATTTGAGATTTTCTGCTTTAGTGTGTTAAATGATTTCCATATTAGGTTGTAAATGCATGAAGATATAAATGAAATGGAAAAACCTTGCTTGGTAATTTAGTTTTCAATAAGCATGCTTATTACTAGTTCATGTATTGTAACTGTTTGGTTGGATATACATGTTTAACATGACTGGATGATATGAATGTATGGACCCGTAACCCCGCCTTTAGGGTAGATATAAGGTCGGGCGTTACACAACCTCCCTTACATCCTGTATGATATTATTTTCTCCAAAAGTTTTTGGAGAAAGAATCATAGTGGATTACCCAACGAAAGCTATCAAGGACTGCAGGTCTTGAAGTAGGAGTTGTCGAAGGCTCCGAATCAAGTAAAAGAAAAGGAGTACTTTATTTTTTGCTGCTTTACTTCGATTTACATTGTCGAAAAGAAATATTTATGAACGATTGAGGTTCACTCCTTCCCCCTCTCAGTTTCCAATGATCATCCCACAATTGGTATCAGAGCAAGACAATTTTGAAAAAAATCTAACAATCTTTCTTTGCATTAAAATTTTTCTTTCTTTTCTATTTAGTATTTTTTCATACAACATTGCTAATCCCGATACGAGAGTCTTGGAAATAATTTTGTATCTGTTCTTGTGATTGCTAGAATGTCGAACTCCCACTTAGAAAGATACAACACCATTCGAACCCCCCCCCCCTGTTCAACGGTGATGACTTCAACTATTGGAAGAAACAAATGGAATGTTTCTTTAAAGCCGACATCGACCATTGTTTCAGCATCAAACGAGGATACACTCCTCTGACTAAAGACATATAAATTATGGAACCAGAGAAGTGGACCCTGGAAATGAAAAGACGATCACAAATCGACTACAAGGCAATGAATACACTACAATACGACCTAATGAAAGAGGAGTTCAACTGAGTTGGGCCATTTGACAACACTAAGGAATTATGAGACCGACTAGTCAAGCTCCAGGAAGGAACAAATTGTAGGACCATTACAGGCCGGTAAGAGGGAGTGAATTATCTTGCAAGTCAGAATTTTATCTTTTACAAATTCTAAGCAAAGATGGACGTTCGTTGCTGTAGTTAATTAAAAACATATAAATAACTAAAACAGATTAGTAAGAGACAAAAGGATTACTTAGTTGCAACTAGGATGGTTATCAATCCAAGGCAGTTGAAAGCTCCACTATCAAGATCACCTTTGTTTGTAGGCAGAGTAGCCTCTTACAGACTTTGAACAGTACCAAAGCTAGAAAAATATAGTACAAGAGTTGATTTGTAATTCTGGGGGATATTTATAACCTACAAACTAAGTTTACCATTGACTTAAGGTTACTTAGATGTGATCTGAGGCACCTCAGATTGGATAGAATTGTTGGTGCTGAGAGCACCAAATAATCAAAACTAGTTTTATGTTGGCAAATGTTCAAAGTGAAGGTTATGATGATCCTAATGTGTTATACTGAGTGTGCACGAAAGTCCTAGTGTAACTAGGCAAGAAGTCTTGATCTGTAGGGTTGAGCATGAAGACCTGGTTCGAAAGACTGGGCATGAAGACCTGATTGGGGGTTGGACACTGAAGTCTTGATCCGGAAGATCTGACGGAAGTCTTAGCCAAGCAAGGACAATGAACAGAAGTAGGGACGAGTCAAAGTACGGATGTCACGAGATTCAGAGTCTTTGGAGGCTAAGCAAAAGTCTAACTGGAGGTACCGATTGGCAACAGATAACTTCTCCAGTGTGGAGTATGTGAGGATGCATTCCCTGGAAGTGGGAACAATAGGCGTCGGTCAGACCAAGGGTCTCAGTTGTAACCTGAAGTCAGGATCGGACCACATTGACTATCTTGCATGCATTTCCTTTACATATTATTGTTGGACTAACCCTGTATTGCAGCTAAGCGAAATGGAGACTCGCAGCAACTCAGGTGCCTGAGAGGACTCAGGCGCTCGAGAACACAGGCACCCGAGAGGACTCAGGTGCCCGTGTACCGATGACTCAACCCGGGCGTAGCTGAGTTGGTGTACGTTGGTTGGTGCCTCCACATTAGAAACATAAATGCCTGAGTTGGGATAAAGCTTAGATGAAGCCGTGGATGAGGACACGGCTGGATTGCAGCAACATGGGTGACCCTATAGGCACTCGGGCACCTGTATAACCTGATATCAGGGGTTTTCAACTAAAAACTTCATATACCAAATCTATATTGTTGTGACCGGTGCGTTGGTTAGAGGGGGGGGGGGGGTTGAATAGCTCGTTGCCTCCTAATGCGTCGATTTCCTCCTACAAGTGTTAGCGTACGCAAGCGGAAATACAACTATAAATTAAAACAATGCTATCACCAAACTTTTATGTGGTTCGGAGATGATACTCCTACTCCACGGCTTCCCGTAAGGTGGACGATCCCAATCCGTCGGTGAATGAGTCCCCGGAAGACCGCCGGCTAGCTCGTGTCGCTCCTTGTGGGTGGAGAAACCTCACCACATCCTTGACAAAATTCCTGAGCACAAAGACTACTAATTGACCTTTAACCAAAGTCAATTTCGTCAACCCTAGCCAGCCAAACCAAGCTCCCTTAAATAGAGCTCGTGGCTGAACTAGCCGTTACCAGTCGACTAGTGTCAACACCAGTCGACTGGTCAACCCGAATTTGAATGTTACAGTCTAACGTTCAAATTCCAGCCGACACCAGTCTACTGCACAGAGGATCAGTCGACTGATATTTCTGTGCCCTTCACCAGTCGACTTCTACAAGCCGCAGTCAACCGCCCAAACCCTAAACCTAGGGTTTCCCTTTCCCAGTACAATTCTCTCAGCACTCAGATCCTCACGACTCAGTTGACTCTTCAACTAGTAGCCTCGACCTGTTGCCTTCAAGCCTTCTTCAACTTTAGCTCTCGTCCTCGGATGCATACGAGCCCACGACTCATCCTTATGCCATTCTTCACGTATGCCTCGAAGTGCGCTTCCCTCGGCTCATCGTTCCTACTTTGTCCACGGTCTCTCGGATGCATACAAGCCCACGGCTTGTCTTCACATGCCATCCTTCACCTGACTCGAAGCCGTCTAACTAAGCCTATTGTATCCTGCAAACATGCACAATCACATACACATATCAAATACAAGGGTGAACCTAACTTAAACCCTTTTCCCAAACATTAAAACACATGGTCACTCCAGATCATAGATTGCTCCAACAATCTCCCCTTTTTTGATATTTGGCAATACGTTTAAGTTAGGGAAAACAAATAGCAAATATAATGATAAATAAACATTTTGGACTTATGTTACCAAGGCAACACCTTAGACTTTACCGCCAATGCATATGCAATGCAAATATGCATGGATCCTATCATAAGACATCCCCACACCTAAATTCCCCAATGAGTTAGGATTTTTATCAATAAGGGCTTTTTAAGAATCTCTCCAAAGTTCCCCCTACATTAGACTTACAAAGGCTTTTTAAGAAGCTCTCCAAGGTTCCCTCCTTGCCAATAAATGAGCAACAATGCTCCCCTTTACCTAAGCTCCCTCTTGACCTAGGATTTCTTGTAAAGACGTGTTTGGTTTCCCACTTAAACCTAACACTTCTCCCCCTTTGCCATACATCAAAAGGGCACCAACAATATCCCAATTATTGGATCCTTTAACCTCTAATGAGTATAAACGTTGTGTATTAACCCTCATAAGATTATACACTTGTTTTACATCATAAGGACACCTTTCGACTGCTGAAAAATAGTTTCAACATGTATTAGTCGACTGAGATAGTTATCAGTCGACTGATCCTGTCAAAAGACCATACAGTAGCTAGTCTCTCTCTCTCGACAGTACTGTTACCAGTCGACTGACCCCTTCACCAGTCGATTGGTACGCTAATAACTACGTTTTCAGTATTTCAAACCCAATTTCATAAATGCATAATTAATTCCATAAATCTCCAAAAATTCTCAAATTTTGTAGAGAGGTTTGTGGTACCTGTGTCTACTTGGAAAAAATATATTAAAAAATATATCTATCACCAATCTCAAGATTGACACAAAATCCTATACTATCTAAATGATTCAATTGAACCTTGACTTAAAGTCCTAGTTTTGATCTCATCTTGATGTATCTGCCCATACCAAACCACAATGCATCCCTAGCATAGTTTATATGACATCTATACATCAAAAACTAATTTCCATGCAATATGACCCCAATGTCATATTTTCACGCATGACACTCAATTCCAATGTGCTAAATCTCTAGGATTGAGACTCAAATCTGTCTCCAAATTCTTTGTCACACTCTATGGTCCATCTAGACTTCCGGGAGAAATCCTCCTGAGATCCATTAACCATGGATCCCAACTTGACACCTAGAGCTCCCCCCTTGAGCTCTAACCTTAGCCACCTCCCTAGGTGACTCTTTTATAAACACAAGACCACACCGGTGTACCTCCGGTGATTCTTGGCCTACAAACCTAACCTTCTTAACTTTGGACACCTTGTCCTTAATTAAGATTTTCTTTTTCTCTTTAAATGACTTTCCCGTGCCATTCTTAGGCTTCCCCTTGCTATAGTCATATGACACCCTTGCATATGACTTTTCCATAGCATTGGATAACTTAGATCGGTATCTTAGACTCCTATCTATCATTATTGGGGTTTTGACCACCCAACTGTAGGGATCTCCCGGTGACATAGACACAAAAACACAGCGGAAATAAGATCCCTCAAGCGATCCATACGAAAGAAAAACTCGTACGAAATTCATCTTGCTAATAGAGCTATCTATGTGTATACCTTTGAAGCGTGCCTTTGCGTTTATCCCGCTCATCCAAGCTACGCCAGATCTCTTGCACGCTCAAGTGCCCATGCCTCTATGCGTATCCACACGAACACGATCTCTCAACTTCGAAGAAGAACTGCCTTAGTTGTGCTAGCAACTTGAGATAGTTCACAAAACCACCAAGAACCCCAAAGAAAGGGTTTCGACCAAGAGGGAGAAGAGGAGGAAGAGAGGAAGGAAAGATGACTTAATTTCATCCAAATGACAAAAAAACTCTTTTATACTCATCCCATGAATATGAAGAGTTTTTTATCCCTTTAGCTTCCCTTCATTAAAGCCAATAAAGAACACATCTTCTCATGTGGCTCTTCAACTTCTCTCCATTCAATGAAGGGAATCTTTTCATCCTCCTCTATTATTAATTTATTAAATATTTTAACTAATTAATATCACATCCAAATGTGGTTGAGTCTAATCTAAATGAGTCTAACTCAAATTATACCTCAATCCTATAAACCAATTGAATTCACTTGAGTCTAACTCAATCAATCCAATTCGGATCAAATCTTAGTCAAACTAAGATCAATCAATCTCCGAAGCATCGTGTCCTTAGTGTGTGACCCAATAGGTTCTCGTAATGTTGGCAATGTGCCTAAATCACTTTAGACATATAAGCAATGAGCGGCATCTAGCAATGCATCATTGCTACCCAAGTAATAAGAAAAGTCGAGATTCGACTTAACCTCCATGACTATGACAATGTATGACCTTGTCCTTCTATCCTCGATATTTAGATTGACCAATGAGGCATAGACTGTGTCATCCCTGATCAATCTTTGTATTTCTTAATCCCCAAGTAGATTCACTCACATCCCTCACAAATGAGCTCAATATCTATCTACATCACTCACATCCCTCCGCATAATTCATTATATTTGTGATCGCCTTTATAGTCCACCCTGTTATGGGTGACGTTTGACGATACCAAAGTACATAACTCCTCATGTAGGGAACCATAGTGACTTTAGGTCTAAGGACTATTCATACTAATAGTCACATGAGAAAGTTTATGACACTCATATGACAATCTATGAAACTTTCTTATGGCGGGTCAATTTAGTACACATTCTCTAATGTATACCCATGTGTCAACTTGATATCACATATCCATGACTTGTGAGCTCAAGTCATCAATTGATCTACATGCTAGTCTCCATGCATTAATATTGTCCTTAAATATTAATGCTTGACTAGGAATGGTTTAGTGTAGTGTTCTCTACATTATCTCACTATCGATTCAACCAATTAATATGATGCAGATAAGAACCTACTACCCAAGGACATTATTATACTTAGTTATTTGGTACAAGTATAAAGTAAGTATAATAACCAAACATGCCTTTATTAATGATAGAATATGATACAAAAAGTCCCTAGTCAATCATCACATAATTGACTCTAGGGCTCCTACTAACAATCTCCTACGAGCACTAGTGTCAATCACTGTAATATCTAATACCCAGTGACCTAGTGTGACCATCATGCTTCTTTTGTGCTAAAGCCTTGGTCAAAGGATCCGTGATGTTAGCATCAGTAGGTACTCTGCATATCCTCACAACTCCTCTATCGATGATCTCTCGAATGAGATGGAAGCACCGTAGTATGTGTTTGGCTCGCTGATGAGGGCGAGGCTCCTTAGCCTGTGCAATAGCCTCATTGTTGTCACAATAGAGGTCTATCGGGTCTACTATGCTAGGAATCACACCAAGCTTTATAATGAACTTCCGGATCTAAACAATCTCTTTTGCTGCATCAGATGCGGCAATATACTCGGCCTCTGTTGTAGCATCTGCAATTGTGTCCTGCTTCGAACGCTTCCAACTCATAGCGCCAGCATTCAAGCAAAATACATACCCTGTCTGCGATCTAAAATCATCCCTGTCTGTTTGGAAGCTTGTGTCACTATAACCCTTTACCGCTAGCTCCTCATTGCATCCAAATATCAAGAAATATTCTTTCATCCTTTGTAAGTACTTAAGAATATTCTTGACAGCTGTCCAGTGACTTTCACCTAGATCTGACTGGTACCTGCTCGTCATGCTCAAAGCATACGAGACATCTGTACGAATACAAAGCATGACGTACATGATAGACCCTATAGCGGATGCATAAGGGATCTAATCCATACGGTTGTTGGTGCCGGAAGCACCAAGATCGAACCTGAGTTTTGATAATGGGAAAGGGTTCATAAGTTAAGGTTACATTGTGATCTAATGAATCTGTTTAAGTGCGCAGGAAAAAGTCCTAGGTAAGCTAGGCACGAAGTCCTGGTTCGTAGAATTGGGCAATAAGACCTGGTCGAGGGTCGGGCATCGAAGACCTGACCGAGGGTTGGGCAATAAGTCTTGGTCATGGACTCGGCACGAAGTCCTGATTCGAGGAATTGGGCAATAAGTCCTGGTCGTGGACTGGGCACGAAGTCCTGACCTGAAAGATCGGGAAAAAGTCTAACCGGAGGAGCCGATTGGCAAAAGGTAAATTCTCCTGAGAGGAGTAGGCGAGGATGCGTTCCCCGTAGGAGGGAACATTAGGCGTCGGTCCGACCTAGGGTTCCATTTTGGAAACCTAAAGTCAGAACCAAGATAGCATAGGTTGTAAGTTGTACTTAACTTATCTATTATTTGTATTTTGGAACTAACCCTGGTTGCAGGAACAAAGGATGAAGTTCGCTGCTTCCCAGGCGCCTGAAAGGAGTCCGAGGCCTGATCATACAGGCGCCCAATGTTGGGTATGGCTTGGTGGATTTCCTAAGCGAATACTTGGTTGTTCTGAGAGACCTCTCCATGTTTACGTATTAAAAATTAATCCGAATGGAGACCCATCTCCCAACGACCATCTTGTGCCGTATCGAACGATCCAAATTACAACTCGGCTATCATAAAGATCGGGCCTTGTAATTTGCTTGACCGTTCGACTGTGGAAAAGGCGACGAGTGGATCGCCGGCTTTTGTGTTTATGGTTGGGGTCTAGTTAGTAAATTATTAGCTATGATACAAAAAATAATAAACTAACTAACATGAAATGATGAAGCAAACATAACATGGCACATAATTGAACAAGGAGCTTGGGAAAGAGTTATACCTTCCCGATCACCTCGCGACCTTCTACCTTATGTCCCTCCCTTCTTGGACGTCGTGTGGACAACGGTCTACCAAGAACCGAGATCACCGAGGCCCTCCAAAATGAGCTCTTCTCCTTGACATGGCCGAAGACCAAAACCCTAGCCGCTAGGGTTTTCCGCCGCAAGCCACCACCTCCTCTCCCTTAGCGCCGCCGACCGCCGGAGTTGTCCAAGGGCCACCGGACCAGCTGCGCACTTTGAGAGGAAGGAGAAGTAGATGAAGAAGAAGAAAGATCTCCTTCTTCCTCTCCCAACCGGCCGAAACAACTCCTTTTTCCCTTCCTTGCAGTGCCGCCGCACCACCTCTTGTGCCGCCTCCCTTCGGTCACCGCCCCTCTCTCCTTCGCCGCCGACCACCACAGAAGGTAGGGAAGGTCCCTGCCTTCTTCCCGTGTGTCCTGGTCGAGTGGAGTTGTAGGAGAGAAGATGAAAAGTGAAGGAGAGACTTCTCCTTCCCTTACCGCCGGCCAAACCCTAGTGGAGAAGAGGAGGAAGAGAGAGAGAGAGAAAAGGCCTTGGGAGTCAACTCTTGGGTCAAAGCCTTGGTTTCGTGATCTCCTTGGGTATATATAGGGCTAAGGTAGGGACCAAGAGGAGGAGTTGGATCTTGGCCAACCAATGGATCTAAACCCGATCCATTAATTAAGATCCATTCCACTAAAGGATCATAATTGAAACATGATTAAACTAGTATTAGGTGGAGGTGAGATAATAGTACGTTAGGGAAGCCTTTTGGTGGAACTAGCCGAAGCTACCGATCCAAAACCTAAGCTAGTTAGACCAAAATCTTTCAAGAAGTAACTTGAAGATGAATTTTCAATAAAAGACTTTGTCAAGGAAAGGGTTGATGATCCAATAAGGTTACGGTCAAAGAAGGCCTAGTGCCTCGCCAAGACCTGGAAGCCAATTACTGAAAATCAAATTCACTTTACTATTGCTAGATTTGAATCTAACACAAGTTTTAATTAAAACTTAGATTTAATAATAAATTAAAAAAAATGATTCAAGCATCTCACAATGCACCCATAAGGCAACCATCCTTGCTATATTGAGACATCTAGAATGGGTGAGATGTTAAGGACCAATGAATTGAAAAATAGTTTTCAAAATTCTTTTTCAAAATTGTTAGAATATTTTCTAAAAATTTATTTTCAAAATAGTGCTTCAACATAATAATGTTATTATGGAATTCATGCTTGTCTGGTTGATTATATATATTATATGTTTTCAAAAAGTATAGCATTTTCAAAAATTGTTTGGCTCACACAATTAGACACAAGCCTCCTAGGAAAACACTAAAGTTCCTTAAGACACCTAGATAGAGTCAAACGGTGTCAAGTGCAGGGGGAGTATTTTCATTCTTTTGAAATGTTTTTTTAAAAAACTGTGCTTTAAATTACTATCACTTGGGTTTCCGAAAAAGCGTATACTTTAAAAATTATACTCTTTACAAATTATGGTTTTGAAATTGATCTTCCTGAAAAGTATTGTTCATTTGATTTATGATAAACCCTAAAAGACATAGAGAAAGGTCTACTTCATGATCTACAAGGACTCCTAGGATGTGTCAAATTTAGGGGGAGTCTAAGTCAAAAGAAAAATTTCTGACAAGTTTTTTTGGAAATTATTTAATTTGAAATTATTAGATAATTTCTTTGATTTGAATCAAACCTTAAGACTCAGAGGAAGATTACTTGTGGTCAACAAGCTTCCTAGGACTGGGCCAAGTTTAGGGGGAGGACAAATTAAAAGAATTATTGAATATTCCACACACGGTATTTTCGAATCCTTATGAAAACATAAGTATCCTTTCAAATACTATCAGTTTAATAATTTCTCTTTAAAAATATTTATTTTCAAAAATTATCTTGTTTTAATCAAATTGAAATAATATTTTTCTTGAGTTTGGAAAAATTTCTCCAGGACACTTAGGAAAATGTCCTTGTAGCTAACAAGGTTTCCTATGATTGTGTTAGACTGGAAGATAAACCAAGTCAAGTAAAATATTATGTCTTCAAAAATTCATACATTTTTCTAAATGTACTTACATACATTTTCAAAGTACTATCATTCTTTTGGCTAATCAAAATTTCGTTCGGAAATAGTACTTACTTGAATTTAGAGATTTTCCATGACACTTAGGAAAATGTGCTTGTAGTCAACAAGGTTTCCTAGGATTGTGTCAGACTGGAAGATAAACCTAGTCAAGTAAAATACTTTTCAAAATACATAATATTTTTCAAAGTACTTATACTCATCATAATATGTTCAACAAGTACTTAATTTTTCAAAATTCTTCATATTTTTCAAAGTACATATGTTTCTTAAATTCATAATATTCAAAAAAAAGGGGCACTTATATGGTTCAAAAATGCTTAATATCTTACAAAGTACTTGCATTTTTCAAAGGTCTTAACATTTTTCCAAATACTTATACTTTTCAAAAGCTCAAATATTTTTCGAAAGTACTTGCAAAATATTCACAATATTTTTCAAAATGTTTCCATTGTTGGTGCAAGTATTCTTGTTTTTGATGTGTGACAAAGGGGGAGAGATACGCCTCATGTTAGAATTTTTTTTTTCTTCCCAAAGGATCAAAAATCAAAATGTTTTCAAAATGGGGGAAAGTAAGCTTAAGTTAGATGTTTTTTTCTTTTTCTCCCAAAAGATCAAAATGTACTTTCAAAACTTAGATTATTTTTTTTCAAGGTTTAGCCCTTTCATCCAATCTAACTTAAGATATTGTCAAACATCAAAAAGGGAGAGATTGTTGGTGCAAGTTGCATCAGTGATGTCCTCCTCTAAGTGTTTTAATGTTTGACAATATACTTAAGTCAGTGATACATTGAACAA
Organism: Boesenbergia rotunda; assembly: GCA_024364735.1. Lineage (NCBI taxonomy): Eukaryota > Viridiplantae > Streptophyta > Magnoliopsida > Zingiberales > Zingiberaceae > Boesenbergia > Boesenbergia rotunda. Next base: position 646,074 of record JAGFNQ010000217.1, read on the forward strand.
GGGAAGGGGAGTTAAGAGAGGAGTAACAAAATGGACCAAAGTCCTAGTAAATATAGGCAATAAGTCCTGGTTTGAAGAATTGGGCACTAAGTCCTGATCATGGATTGGGCACTAAGTCCTGGCAAAGGGCTGGGCACCGAAGACCTGCTCGGAAGGTGGACACTAAGTCCTGGTCGAGGACTGGGCAAGAAGACTTGGCCGAGGGTTGGGCACCGAAGACTTGGTTCGAGGAATTGGGCACGAAGACCTAGCCGAGGTTTGGGCACCGAAGTCCTGGAGTTAGGGTTTGGGCACGAAGTCTTGGTCCGAGGGATTGAGCAACTTAGCTGAGCGATGACTAAGGATAAAAGTAGAGATGGGTCGGGGTTCAGACGTCTCGAGATCCGGAAGTATCGGAGGCTAAGCAAAAGCCCACCCGAAGGACTGGGGTGGTAACCGTCTCCTGAATGGAGTAGGTGAAAGGCGCGTTCTCGGGGGTGGGAACTTGCATCGGTTCGACCTAGGGTTTCGTGAAAATTCGAAGTCGGAACTAAGTCCTTAAGGTTAATATTGTGTGTATATTTGCTTTGTATTTGTGTATCTTGCAGGTACCAAAAATGGAAGACAAAGCAGTGAAATTACACAGAAGGCAGCTGGAAGCATTGAAGCCAGGCACCCCATCAATAGGGGAGCCCAACAGCTTCTAGGCGCCCCCATCAATAGGGGCGCCCAGTCCAAAGAGCAAAAACACAAGTTTCATGGAGAAGGTAGAATAGGCTTCCATTCAGGCGGACGGGATGATACAGGCGCCCAAGTTGAAAGCTGTATTTGCTGTTTCGAGGTCGAAATAGAAATAAGCTTTCATTCAGGCGCTTGGGAGGTCCGGGGCGTCCTGGTCAAAGGTTTTATCAGCTGCGACAAGTTCGGCGCGGAGATAAAGTTTGACCAAGTCCATAGGAGCACCCCCATCATCACAGGCGCCCGTATAAAGCCTATAAAAGGGACCTCGACCCCTCAACTTCAGACACAACTTCCTAGAATGATTCTGAGCATTCTGACCGATGACAACGCGCTAAAGATGAGGCTCTACGACCAGGAGGCTCCAGGAGGAAGTGCACGACACTTCGGAGGTCCGGATCGGTCGAGTTTCAAATCCTTGTTGTTAGGTTTGCTTTTATTATTCCGCACTTAATTTATTATCTTTGTGATTGTACTTCTGCACTATAAGATGGGTTTCTCCACCTCCGGAAAGTCCGGAAAGGTGACCAATAGTGGACTCACGACGAGTACATAGGCCTTGGACGTACTGACCCAGGGGGGTCGGGAACCAAGTAAATAAATCCTGCGTGACTGCTGTGTTGTTATTTCTTTTATTCTTTCTATTATATTTCCGCTGCTACTAACGCTCTGTTTAAGAACGAACCGACGAATTTTTCTATGAAGTTTCTGTTAGATCGAATAGTGTGCTAGAGGGGGGGGGTGAATAGTACTTTTCGTTGAATCTCTACAAGATTGTTAGCGCAGTAGAAACAATAATATGCAAAGGACAAGAAATAACAATGCTAACAATCGGAATTTACTTGGTATCCACCCAAATGGATGACTAATCCAAGGATCCATGCACGTACTCCACCTCCACTAAGAAAAATCTCCTTCAGGTGGAGAAACCTTTACAAGGCATTGTCTTCCTCTTTACAGAATACAGGGATTGGAGAGAGAGGAAGATGAGAAGACTTTTAGCACGAGCAGCACTTCGTTACAGTACGGAACCGTACTGTTCACGTGCAAAAAGGTCCTCCTTTTATAAGAGAACAGGACAAACTCGCAGTCTGTCTAGCCCAGCACCAGTCGACTGCTCCTGGGGCAGTCGACTGCCCTAGCATTAATTGCTAGCCAACGGCTAGTTTTCGGGGTACACCAGTCGACTGCCTCTGGGCCAGTCGACTGGTAGAAGGCTGAAAACCTTCTGTGAGTTTTGACAGTCGACTGCCCTCTGGCCAGTCGGACTGCCCACTCACTTGCAGCCATTCTTCATATTCTCCTTCATGTGTGCCTTTAGGTTCACTCCTTTGGCTCGCCCCTTGAAGTCATCTTCCTCTGGCTCTCGTCCCTCGGATGCACACACAAGCCTTCCCTTGGCTTGCCTCCATGCCACCCTTCACGTGCACCCTTGAAGTCCACTTCCCGGCTTGCCCTTGGAGTCCTCCTCCCTCGGCTCTCATCCCTCGGATATGTTCATCATGTGTGATTCTCCAAGTCCTGCAAACTCAATCACACATATCAAATACAACATTAAACTCTAACCTTAAACATATTCACACACACATCAAAACCATGATCTTCCAATCATTTTAGGGTCGATTGCCTCAACAATCTCCCCCTTTTTGATGTGTGGCAATATGTTTAAGTTTAGAGATAAAACAACAGCCAACAATAACAATAGCAATAAGTAGCAATTGAAAAATATAAGACATAGCAAACCTAAGAGGTAACCTCCCCCTTAACCCATGTTTTCTCCCATTTTCAATTCTAATTATAATCCATGTTATGTTTCCAACCTAACTTAACAATTAACAACAACAATTAAAAATAAAAGACATGGCGAAACCTAAGAGGTAATCTCCCCCTTAACCAATGTCTTCTTATATTTTTAATCATCCAAGGTTTAAGTTAAACAACTACCTTAAACCATCCATTTCAAGTCAAAATTCTAACTTAAACCACGCATTCTTCCCCTTTGACACCATCAAAAAGATTGCCTTAAACAACCCAACCCTATGGCATCAAACGAGAGAAAGTTGGATTTCTAAAAAAATTCAGAAACTGAAAGCAGGCGTGCCAGTCGACTGCTCACAGGGGCAGTCGACTGATACTCTGTCAGTGACATTTTTCAGTTTCTGAGCCGAATTTCAGAAACGTCTAGAAAATTCAGGAAAATTTCAAAAATTGTAAAAACTTGCAAACATGTTTGAAATGATATACTCTATCAAGGAAAAATATTAGTCTATATAAAATTTCAAGCATGTTTGACTTTTGATAAAAACTCAATATTCTTGAAAACTACTAAGTTTTGTATCAAAATCACAATCTAATTTTGCAACCATATATCATTTAAAACTATGGCAAAGCATATAAAACATAAAATGGTTTTCAAAGGTTTAAAATGTCCAACTATGATCTTTGGACAAAGTGTCCATTGATTAAACACTTGTCTTCCCCATAGTTGGTCTAGTTTTCATATTTTGATACTTTTAATGATTCAACAATATGCCACAAGCACAAGTGAAACAAATGTATCACCCTAACGGATCAAGTACACTTTTTCAAATGTAATATCCCAAGGTTCATCCTATACTTCTACAAAACACATTCCAAGGCCTCTTCGCAAGGATGTAAACTCCGATTCGGGAAGAGGCTTGGTAAAAATGTCGGCTAGGTTCGACATTGATTCAACATAGTGTAGTTCTATGTCTCCCCTTGCCATATGGTCTCTAATGAAGTGATGTTTCACTTCAATGTGTTTTGTCCTAGAGTGATGAACCGGATTTTTAGTCAAGTTGATTGTACTTACATTAATACACAAGACTTTGTCCTTGGTATAATGTAACTCATAATCTTCTAAAGTGTGCATGATCCAAAGGAGTTGGGAAGCACACCCACCCATTGCCACATATTCCGCCTCTGTTGTTGATAGGGCAACGCATGGTTGTTTCCTACTACTCCAACTAACTAAGGAAGACCTAAGGAATTAACACCCTCCGCTAGTACTCTTCCTATCTAGCTTACAACCCGCATAGTCCGAGTCGGTGTATCCAAAAAGATCAACACTAGGGGTTTTAGGATACCAAAGTCCGACATTGAGGGTACCTTTAACATACCTTAGGATCCTCTTAACTACAACCAAATGGGATTCTTTGGCACAAGATTGGTATCTTGCACACATACCTACCGCAAAAAGTATATCGGGTCTACTAGCGGTTAGGTATAGTAGGCTACCAATCATTCTCCTGTATTGCTTAGAATCTACCACTTTCCCTTCAATATCACTATCCATTTTCACATTGGTTCCTATGGGGTAGATGCTACCTTAGCATTTTCTAGGCCAAATTTCTTTAGCATTTCCTTAGCATATTCGGTTTGAAAAACATGTGTTCCTTCATTAGTTTGCTTAACTTGAAGTCCTAAAAAGAAGGTTAGCTCTCCTACAAGACTCATCTCAAATTCATCTTCCATACATTTGAAGAATTCTTGTAGGAAGTCATTATTTGTTGACCCAAAAATGATATCATCTACATACACTTGGGCAACAAATATATCATTATCCTTAGATTTTAGGAACAAAGTAGGGTCAATTGTTCCTCTCCTAAACCCCTTAGACACTAGAAACGAGGAAAGCCTTTCATACCAAGCCCGGGGAGCTTGTTTCAATCCGTATAAGGCTTTTCTCAATTTGTAAACGTGTCTTGGATAATTAGAGTCCTCAAACTCGGGGGGTTCTTCTACATAGACCTCTTCCTTAATTATCCCATTAAGGAATGCCGACTTCACATCCATTTGGTGAAGTGTGAAACCTATGTGAGCGGCATAGGCTAGTAGAATTCTAATGGATTCTAATCTAGCTACGGGGGCATAAGTCTCATCATAATCCAATCCCTCAACTTGGTTAAACCCCCTAACTACCAATCTAGCCTTGTTCCTAGTGATTTTGCCTTGATCATCTAGTTTGTTCCTAAAGACCCATTGATAACTTTCATTTTGTTGATTAAACTACGGCCTCAAATCTATGTTTTGATCCAATATTATATGCCTAAGTTTGCATTTATATAAGGTTTCATGAATTACCTCCATTTTGCTTAAGATTCAATTCTTTCTATATATTTAATATGTTTAGGCACTTAAATTTAATATCATTTTGTAGGTTTCAAATGATCATGGACCTGGATCATATTGGGTCAAACTTGGGTCAGAATTGGATCCGGATCAAATGGATCAAGCATCGGGTTAATATGGGCCGTCCATTCAAGAGAACGGTTAGATCTAAGCCATCCGCCAACTTTTGGTCGATCTAAGTTCAAGATAGACTTAATCAAGTTCATGGATCAAGATTGAAAGTTTGGGCTAGATCAGAGTTGATTCAGCCATTGGATCAAGCACTAGAGGATCTAGACCGTCCAAGCTAGAGAAGAGAAGATCTAAGCCATCCGCTTCAGATCTAAGTGATCCGAGTTAAGAACAAGTAGATCAGAGCCCTTGATCAAGATCAGGGAAGTTTGGGTTCGATCTGACTTGATCTGACCCTTGGATCAGAGTGGAACAAGCACAGCCGTCGAATTTCGAAAGCAATTAGTTAAAATAGGAATTCCCTCCGCTGGGCTGGGGGTCGCCAGATCGCATCTTCGTATTCATTCTGTTCTTCGTGTTCTTCCATTCTCCGATCGGAGGTGACCACCAGATCAAGTTTTTTTTTCCAGTTTTCGATTCATCGAGACTCAGTTCCATGGAAAGATCGCAATTTCTTCGTGTCTGAAAGCTCCGGCGAGGGTTTCTCCGTGAGCAAGCTCCATCCGATCAACCTTCATCCGATTCCATTTCTTCATCATTTGGGCCAAATCAAAGGGCTTCTTTGAGCTAGTTCGAGGGTTCTTGAGCTACCACTTGCCATCCAAACCATCGCAGAAAAGAGGATCGGAAGGAGTTTAGATTTCACCTCAAGCCACACGATCCGATCTTGGCAGCTGAGTTCTGATCAATTCTCGAGCGAGGGGGTTCCGAGCTCGATCTTTATGTGACGGCAAGGAGAAATCTCGGTGAAGAACTTGAACTGGAGTCTATAGCTTGTAGATTTTGTTTCTGAATTGCTTCAGTTGATTCTGAATTCCGTTCTTAGTTCTGTATCAGCTTGTTTTCAGTTACTGATCGGACTATCATCCGATCCAGACTCCACCTGATCGGTCATCAGACCGATCAGGCTTACATCTGATCGATCAGCAGACCGATCAGGCTTACATCTGATCGGTCAGCAGACCGATCAGGAGATTTTCCAGCACAAACAACCTCTATTGTAGATTTCAGCTTGCTTTAATTTCCTTTTCCCACTTCAGATGCAATGTTAGTGAATTCCTACAATTGATACCAGTTTTATATTTCAATTTTGCAACTTCAAATTGTTATGTTAAATTCTCCTAGTGGTTAAGCTTCATTCTTGCAACACTTAGTTTAACTCTACTTAGTTGACAATTCCATTTCAATTTTACTTCCAATCTTACTTGCAAAACAAAACCCCATTTTATCTCGAAAATCCAAATCATTTAACGACAAATAACCTTCATGCTCGATTCAAACACTCACAACTAGTCCTGGAAAAATACGACCTGAGGCCCCTATTCTACATTTCTATTTCGCTAGCAAGGGTTTTCAGTTATAAATTCTAAATTTGAGTGCTCATCGTGACACTGGTATTGGGCACCATCACCCATCTTGTGGCTACAATGGTGCAATCATTGGGCCTAGGAACCAACTCCCAAACATCACTTCTCTCAAATTGATTTAGCTCTTCTTGCATGGCTAATACCCAATCTACATCTCCCAATGCTTCATCAATAGACTTAGGTTCAAATTGAGAGATCAAGGCTATTTGACTAGTTTGGTCTCTAAAATAGGACCTAGTCCTTACTCCTTGAGTGACATCACCTACTATTTGGTCAATAGGGAGATCTTGGTGATGTCTCAAGGGCCTAGAGGTTGTGGGTTCATTGACTACATCTTCCTCGTCCTCTAAGATACTTCTTACTCCCCCTTGATCATTTCCCTCCAAATGTAAGTCTTGGATTCTTTGGGCAAGGGGTTGGACTTCTTCTATATCCTTATCAATTGAGGCTTTTCTAAGATAGGTATTTGTTGATTCATCAAAGTTAACATTTGATGACTCCTCAATCACTTTTGTCCTTTTGTTGTAAACTCTATAACCCCTACTAGTGGATGAATACCCAACTAGAATTCCCTCATCGACTTTTGACTCAAATTTCCTTAGGTCATCTTTGGTATGTAGAATATAGACTTTACATCCAAAGACCCTAAAGTAGTGGACTTGTGGAACTCTCCCATTCCACAATTCAAAGGGTGTTTTCCCTAGAAACCTATGTACCAAAATCCGGTTTTGAATGTAACAAGCGGTGTTAACCGCTTCGGCCAAAAAGTAGCTAGGAAGAGAATATGCATTAAGCATAGTCCTAGCAGCTTCTTGTAGGGCTCTGTTTCTCCTCTCTACTACTCCTTTTTGTTGAGGAGTCCTTGGACATGAAAATTCATGATTATATCCATTTTCTACACAAAATTGTGAGAAACTTGAATTTTGGAACTCCCCACCGTGGTCACTCCTAATTCGGTTAATTTTGATGTGTTTTTCATTTTATACCCTTTTACTAAACCCAATAAAAATTTCTAAGGTATCGTCCTTATTTTTCATAAAGAAAACCCATGTAAACCTAGAGAAATTATCTACTATAACTAAACAATATTTACTCCCTACTAGTGAGGGAGTACTATGGCAATCAAACAAATCAATGTGTAAGAGTTCTAATGATAAAGTAGTAGTGGTTAGGGTTTTACCTTTGTGTGATGACTTTGATTGCTTACCCTCTTGACATGCATAACACAATTTTGTCTTCTCATACTTGATCCTAGGTAGTCCCTTCATCAACTCTTCCTTGGCCACTCTTGCAATGCTTCTCATGTTGACATGTCCAAGCCTCCGGTGCCACAACCACCCTTCTTCTTCTTTGGACATGAAACACTTAGCCAAATTGTTAGTAGCAAAAGCAAGATCAAGATAATACAAGTTGGTCTCTCTATACCCTTCTAATATGACATTATTTGACTCATTATGTTTAATTAGGCACTTCCTATCATGGAATTCAACTCTAAAGCCCGCATCACATAACTGACTTACACTAAGTAAATTAAACTTCATGTCTTTAATTAAAAGTACCTTATGTATGGAAATTGTAGGAGATACCCAATGGTCCCCCTACCAATAATTCTCAATTTTCCACTATTTCCAAAGGAGACCGTCCCTTCTCTTAAGTAGCTAATAGTAGTGAACTTGCTCACATCTCCAGTCATATGTCTTGAGCATCCACTATCTACTATCCACATAGTTGAGGCCTCCTTCACCTTCACTTATACAACATGGAAAACATACTCTTTTGGTACCCAAATTTTTGATCCACAAGCATCATTTAAAAATCTTTTAGGTACCCATGCCCTCTTGATGTTTCCCTTAGCCCCTTGTCTCCTAGATGCACCAATCCTACCCATGAGTGAGACAAAGGTCACTTCCTTTGTCTTTGGCCTATATCCTAATTCAGCCTTGTTATAAACGGCCCTTTGACTGTTGATTATCATATCTAAGTTGCTAGAGCTTACTTGAAACTTCCTAAGTGCCTTTGTGAGGTCTTCTACCTTTTTCCTTAGTTCCCTATTTTCAATTTCGAAACATGAATCATGTGAAGTAAGAGAACAAGCATGCAAGTCTTCCTTAAGTTTTGTCGACTCTACTCTAAGCATGACAATTTCATCTTTTAATTCCTTAATCCTACTTCTAGCTTTAGCTAAATCCATGTTAGTGCTGGAAATAATTTTCACTAAAGTAGAGGAGGGTAAGTGGTATACCTCACTTACCGAAGCTTCTGACTCGGATGATGATGAAGAGGAGTCGCTTTCATCATTGCTTGAACTTCTCTCATCATCTGATGACTCTGAGTGGTCCATTGCCATGAGAGCAAAATGTGAAACTTGCTCTTCTACTTCCTCCGAGGATGAAGGATCATCCCAAGTCGCCTTGAGGTTGGTGGCACCCTTCTCCTTTCCCTTCGACCTCTTCTTGTCACCTTTCTTCTTCTCCTCCTTCTTTTCATCTCTTCTCTTTAGTTGAGGGCACTCGTTTTCCTTGTGTCCCTCTTGGTGGCAGTTGTAGCAGATGATGTCCTTGGCCTTACCCTTGCCTTTGGACTCTTTCCTAGCATAAGACTTGTTAGAATAACTTTTGAAAGCCTTACGCATTTTCCATACCATGAAAGCCTCTTGGTCGCTATCCATAGAGGCGTTGGACTCCTCTGAGTCGGATGAGGAGGAGTAGACCACCTTCTTCTTTTCCTTCCTCTTCTTCTTCTCCTTTTCTGCAATAAAAGCGATACCTTTCTCATTGGCCGAGACATTAGCTTGCTCGTGCAGTTCAAATTCACAAAATAGATCATCTAATTTAACTATGGACAAATCTCTTGATACTTTGTAACCATCCACCATAGATGCCCACAAGGTAGTTCTCGGGAAGGCTTGTAGGACGTACCTGACGAGATCTCGATTTTCAATCTTTTCTCCAATCACATGGAGTTCGTTGATGATCTCCTTCACCCTTCCATGCAGCTAGCTGATAGTCTCGTTGCTCTTCATGGATAGGGATTGGAGTTGGGCCACGAGCAAGTCCTTCTTTGCTCTTCTGGACTCGTTGGATCCCTCGTTCAGTTCCACCAGTTTGTCCCACAGCTCTTTAGCGCTCCTGAATGGCCCCACCATGTTGAGTTGCTCCTTTGAGAGCCCGCACTGCAGTGTGGTGGTGACCTTGGCATTTGACTGCACCCTCTTCATGATCTCCTTCGACCAGGATCTCATGAGTGTCGATTCTCCTCTTTCATCGACGGGTGCATCGAATCCATCTACAATACTAATCTAGTTTTCAATATCATTCATAAGATAGTACTGCATCCTACCTTTCCAGTACACGAAGTCATTCCCGTCAAAGAAAGGTGGCCGTGCAGTGTTGTATCCCTCTTGAAACACCATTTCACTTGCTTCGGTCGACGGTGAGTTCTTCTGAAACGAATCGGCTCTGATACCAATTGTTAGATCGAATAGCGTGCTAGAGGGGGGGGGTGAATAGCACTTTTCGTTGAATCTCTATAAGATTGTTAGCGCAGCAGAAACAATAATATGCAAAGGACAAGAAATAACAATGCTAACAATCGGAATTTACTTGGTATCTACCCAAATGAGTGACTAATCCAAGGATCCACGCACGTACTCCACCTCCACTAAGAAAAATCTCGTTCAGGTGGAGAAACCTTTACAAGGCGTTGTCTTCCTCTTTACAGAATACAGGGATTGGAGAGAGAGGAAGATGAGAAGACTTTTTGCACGAGCAGTACTTCGTTACAGTACGGAACCGTACCGTTCACGTGTAAAAAGATCCTCCTTTTATAAGAGAACAGGACAAACTCGCAGTCTGTCAAGCCCCGCACCAGTCGACTGCCCCTGGGGCAGTCGACTGACCTAGTATTAATTGCTAGCCAACGACTAGTTTTCGGGGTATACCAGTTGACTGCCTCTGGGCCAGTCGACTGGTAGAAGGCTGAAAACCTTCTGTGAGTTTTGGCAGTCGACTGCCCTCTGGCCAGTCGACTGCCCACTCACTTGCAGCCATTCTTCACATTCTCCTTCACGTGTGCCTTCAGGTTCACTCCCTTGGCTCGCCCCTTGAAGTCATCTTCCTCTGGCTCTCGTCCCTCGGATGCGCACACAAGCCTTCCCTTGGCTTGCCTCCATGCCACCCTTCACGTGTGCCCTTGAAGTCCACTTCCCGGCTTGCCCTTGGAGTCCTCCTCCCTCGGCTCTCGTCCCTCGGATATATTCTGAAGGATCGTCTAAGGCGTGCAGAGGGGGGGGTGAATGCACTTTTTCGGATCGTTTCGATCTCTACAGAATTGTTAGCGTAGCGGAAATAATATGTAAAGGAAAATGAAACAATGCTAACAAAAGTATTTTACTTGGTATTCACCCAGATGGGTGACTAATCTAAGGATCCACTCCGTGCGCACAACTTCCACTATGAAAATCTCCTTCAGGTGGAGAAACCTTTACAACGGCGATCTTCCTCTTTACAGAATGAAGTAAATTGAGTGAGAGGAAGCAAGAACACTTTTCAGTTGGGCAGCACCTCGTTACTGTACGGAACCGTACCGTACACGTGCAAAAAGGTGCTCCTTTTATAGGTGAAAAGGACAGACTTGCAGTCTGTCCAGCCCCGCACCAGTCAACTGCCCCAAGGGCAGTCGACTGGCCCAGCATTAATTGCTGGCCAACGGTTAGCCAACAGCTAGCCAACGGCTAGTTTCGGGGTATACCAGTCGACTGCCCCAAGGCCAGTCGACTGGTCCGAGGCCGCAAACTTTCTGTGGGTTTTGGCAGTCGACTGCCTCCAGGCCAGTCGACTGCCCTGCCTCCCAGCTTAGTTCCAGCCACTCCGGACCTTCTCCTTCACGTGTGCCTTTAGGTTTGCTCCCTTGGCTTGCCCCTTGAAGTCCTCTTCCTCTGGCTATCGTCCCTCGGATGCGCACGCAAGCCTTCCCTTGGCTTGCCTCCATGCCACCCTTCACGTGTGCCCTTGAAGTCCACTTCCCGCTTGCCCTTGGAGCTCTCCTCCCTCGGCTCTCGTCCGTCGGATATGTCCATCATGTGTGATTCTCCAAGTCCTGCAAACTCAATCACACACATTAAATACAACATAACACTCTAACCTTAAACCTATTCGCCCACATATCAAAACCATGATGCCTCAACAATCATTTAAGGGCCGATTGCCTCAACATGTTCACTATGTGTGATTCTCCAAGTCTTGCAAACTCAATCACACATATCAAATACAACATAACACACTAACCTTAAACATATTCACACACACATCAAAACCATGATCTTCGAATCATTTTAGGGTCGATTGCCTCAACAGTTTCCTCGAGAAGTTTTTGGTCGATATTCACCCCCCTCTATCGACAGCACCGGTCCTACAAGTGGTATCAGAGCTAGAGGAGCAACGACGCCAGGAGTTGAGGGGGAGCCCAGGGGTGAATTAGGTATATTTTATTTTAAAATGTCAATTTTTAAATTTCATGTTATATGCTTCAAGTGCAGGGAGAGAGGGCACTATAAAAGTCAGTGCCCTATTCGTAAGACTCGGTCTACACCACCGGAGGCAAAGGAGACACCATCGCCCGGAGTCCAGAGGAACAAGGACCACATCAGATGCTTCAAATGCGAGAAATACGGACACTACAAAAATAAGTGCCCGGCAAAGGTACATAAAATTTATGTTCCGAAAATTTTTAAACCTCCTACACTTTCTTATGTAAATTATTTAGATAATTTTACTAAAAAATTAAATTGTATAAATAGGCAAATTAATGTCTTGCATGATCAACTAGATAATGTAGACAATAATAAACTATCAAAAATTAACTCTTTAATTATCAATATCAAAAAATTAATTCTAAAATTAATCTTAATATTAATTCTAAAATTACTGATATTAATACTGAAAATTCTGACAATTTTAATCCTTTAGATAATTATGAATTCAAATTTAAAAATCCTTTGTATAAATCTGAACTCAAATTTGAAAATTCTTTAGATAATTATGAATTCAAATTTGAAAATCTTAAGGATATTTCTGGAAATAATCCTGAAATTATTGAAACTATTTCTGAGGATAAAAATGATTGTGTTGAAAATATTCTTGAGGATAATAAAGATGAAATTCTCCTAGATAATAACTTAATTATAGATAATATTGAAGATTATTACAAAACTTTAACTAGTGGCCCATATTACTCCACCTACTTTGAGGATATTGAAAGATCTAAGTTTGAGGAGGAGATGAAATTTTCTAAGATTAAGGCCATAGTCAATAAAAAATCACAAAGATTCAAATAAACCAGAATTATTGGAAAAACTTGAAAAGATAAATAAGGAAGAAATAGTAGATGAGTGAGAAATTCTAGAAATAATGAAAATGATGAAATTAAACCCATAACTTTTAACCAACCCAAAAATTTTGAAACTTAAATCAAGATAAATCTTAAAAACTCTAATTAAATTTAAATTAATTTTTAAACCTTAATTTAATCCTTTATTTAACAGTAATTAATTCTTAATATTTAATTCGTAATTAATTAATTATTTTTACAATAAATCGAATTTTAAGTTAAAACTTGCTTAATTAATTCAAATTAATTCAATTAAATCTTAATTAAATCAAATTCAAATTAATTCAACTTAATTCAATTAAATCTTAATTAATTCAAATTAATTCAATTAAATCTTAATCAAATCAAATTCAAATTAATTCAATTAAATCTTAATCAAATCAAATTCAAATTAATTCAATTAAATCTTAATTAAATCAAATTCAAATTAATTCAACTTAATTCAATTAAATCTTATTTAATTCATTTTAATTCAATTAAATCTTAATCAAATCAAATTCAAATTAATTCTTAATTAAATCAAATTCAATTAATTTTAATTTAAATAACCCTAAATTAATTTTTAATTCAAATAATCCTTAATTAATCTAGCTTTAAATTAATTCCTAATTAATTCAACCTCAATTAATTTCTAATTAATTCAACTCCAATTAATTCTTAAATAACTTAAACTCTAATTAAATAAAATCTTACCCAAACCGCAACAATTAATTTGATAAAATTATATATGTCAAAGTGGGTTGGCATATTCGTGGGTTAACACGACATGTATCAAATCGAAAATTTGATACATCTTTAGAAACTTAATTAAAATATCTTTTGACTTGTTTGAATCATACATTAATGCCATGGACATGCATCTACTATTTTCTTTAATATATGTCATGTCATTCACGTTTAATTTTATGCATAAATTAGAACGGTCATAGGAAAAAGACTAATTGAAACTTGATCAACCTAGTATTAGGTGGTGGTGAGATGATAGTACGTTAGGGGAGCCTTTTTGGTGGAACTAGCTGAAGCTACCGATCCAAAACCTAAGTTAGTTAGACCAAAATCTTTCAAGAAGTAACTTGAAGATGAAGTTTCAATAAAAGGCGATGTTAAAGAAAGGGTTGATGATCCAATAAGGCTACGGTCAAGGAAGGCCTAGTGTCTCGCCAAGACCTGGAAGCCAATTATTGAAAATCAAATTCACTTTAATATTGCTAGATTTGAATCTAACACAAGTTTCAATTAAATCTTAGATTTAATAATAAATTAAGAAAAATGATTCAAGCATCTCACAATACACCCATAAGGCAACCATGCTTGCTATATTGAGACATCTAGAATGGGTGAGATGTTAAGGACCAATGAATTGAAAAATAGTTTTTAAAATTCTTTTTCAAAATTGTTAGAATATTTTTCTAAAAATATATTTTCAAAATAGTGCTTCAACATAATAATGTTTTTATAGAATTCATGCTTGTCTGCTTGATTATATATATTATATGTTTTCAAAAAGTATAGCATTTTCAAAAATTGTTTGACTCACACAATTAGACACAAGCCTCCAAGGAAAACATTAAAGTTCCTTAAGGCACCTAGATAGAGTCAAACGGTGTCAAGTGCAGGGGGAGTATTTTCATTCTTTTGAAATGTTTTTTTAAAAAACTGTGCTTTAAATTACTATCACTTGGGTTTCCGAAAAAGCGTATACTTTAAAAATTATACTCTTTACAAATTATGTTTTTGAAATTGATCTTCCTGATAAGTATTGTTCATTTGATTTATGATAAACCCTAAAAGACACAGAGGAAGGTCTACTTCATGATCTACAAGGACTCCTAGGATGTGTCAAATTTAGGGGGAGTCTAAGTCAAAAGAAAAATTTCTGACAAGTTTTTTTGGAAATTATTTATTTTGAAATTATAGATAATTTCTTTGATTTGAATCAAACCTTAAGACTCAGAGGATGATTACTTGTGGTTAACAAGCTTCCTAGGACTTGGTCAAGTTTAGGGGGAGGTCAAATTAAAAGAATTATTGAATATTCCACACACGGTATTTTCAAATCCTTATGAAAACATAAGTATCCTTTCAAATACTATCAGTTTAATAATTTCTCTTTAAAAATATTATTATTTTCAAAAATTATCTTGTTTTAATCAAATTGAAATAATATTTTTCTTGAGTTTGGAAAAATTTCTCCAGGACACATAGGAAAATGTCCTTGTAGCAAACAAGGATTCCTATGATTGTGTCAGACTGGTAGATAAACCAAGTCAAGTAAAATATTATATCTTCAAAAATTCATACATTTTTTAAATTGTACTTACATACATTTTCAAAGTACTATCATTCTTTTGGCTTATCAAAATTTCGTTCGGAAATAGTACTTACTTGAATTTAGAGATTTTCCAGGACACTTAGGAAAATGTGCTTGTAGTCAACAAGGTTTCCTAGGATTGTGTTAGACTGGAAGATAAACCTAGTCAAGTAAAATACTTTTCAAAATACATAATATTTTTCAAAGTACTTATACTCATCATAATATGTTCAACAAGTACTTAATTTTTCAAAATTCTTCATATTTTTCAAAGTACATATGTTTCTTAAATTCATAATATTCAAAAAAAAAGGGGCACTTATATGGTTCAAAAATGCTTAATATCTTACAAAGTACTTGCATTTTTCAAAGGTCTTAACATTTTTCCAAATACTTATACTTTTCAAAAGCTCAAATATTTTTCGAAAGTACATGCAAAATATTCACAATATTTTTCAAAATGTTTCCATTGTTGGTGCAAGTATTCTTGTTTTTGATGTGCGACAAAGGGGGAGAGATGTGATAAATACTATTTTATTGATTATTTGAGCTGCTAAAATCCATGTTTGACCTATGTTTTTATTGCTAAAATTGTGAAATTGCCCTAGGTTTCAGGATTTCCTCTTATTTTGGACTTAATTGTAAATTTACACATTTTTGGATTATTTGGCCATTAATTTTCTGATACATTTTTTGTAGGCATGAAAGGATCCTGGACCTAGAGCATATTGGGTCAAACTTGAGTCGGAAGTGAACCGGATCGAATTATCAAGCTTACGATTAATCCGAGCCGTCCGATTCAAGAGCGGCTAGATCTGAGCCATCCGGGACGATCTGAAGCAATCCGAGCTAGGGTTAGGGTTGATCAAGCACTATAATCAAGATCTGAAGGTTTCATTCCAATCAGAGATCATCCAACCATTGGATCAAGCTCGGAGGGCTCTAGATCATCCATTCACAGATTAAGTTGATCTGGTCCATCTGTTGCACATCTGGAGGATCCGAGCTACCACGAGGCAGATCCTGACCCCTGATCAACATCCTCAAAGTTTGGCTCAAATCAGAGCAAGATCAGCCGTTGGATTTCCTCAAATTGATCTGAGCCGTCCAATGCCAAATACTTAAGGAAATTTCCTGCGCAGCTTGTTCTTGGTCGCGTCCTCGCCGCAGCTCGTTTGCCTTGGTTTCTTCCTCGTTTTTCTTCGTTTCTTCAGCAATTTCTTCGTTTTGAAGGCGTGACCACCTCGATTCGAGCTCATCCTTGAGTGACAGCAAGGAATCGGATTGAGGCGTAGTTAATTTCTGTTATTAGCAGTAGAGTAAATTCTGTCAATTCGTTTCTGAAATTCTGATTAAATTTCTGTAATGTTTCGATTCCGAATAGTTTTTGCTTCAATTAGAGTTTTAATTCAGTGCTTTAGTTAGCTAGATTGTTGTGTAGCGAACAAGTGTAATTGGATCAGTTTATTTCGTTTCAATTTGTTTCTGAAATTACTTTCCCTGTTGCATGCCATTTCAATAGCTTGCGTATCAGTTTTCTTGGCTGATGCGTACCAGTTTCCTTTTCCTCTAGTTCCTGCATTTGGTATCAAGATTGTTTAGTTTTCTTGTTTGAATTTCCTTTGTAGTTGGTTTCTTTCCAAAAGGTTTTAATTTCATTTTCTGCATTTGATTTCAATTCATGCGTATCAAACTTGGAGAATTCTGCAATTTCAGTTTTGTATCAGCAAATGGTAATTGGTAGCTTCTGATTTTCGTGTCAAGTAAACCATGGTTCATTTCAAGCTCTCCTGCACTTAAATCAGTGATGCAAAATTCGTTTCGGAAGTGATAATTTCAGCATTTGATCAGCTGACACATTTCTGCATTCATCAGCAGTTTTGGCACATCAATTGGCTTCTGAATTTTCATTATTCTGCACCCATTTTCTCCTGGATTCTGCATCCGATGTGTTTGCTCATATTAAATTGCTTTACATCAGTAGCTGGCTAGACTTGGCATCAAGTTATCTGCAAGTTAACTGCTGTGATTCTGAAAAACTGCAGCTTCTGCAGTTTGTAGTGCCAAATTAACTGATTTCTTACTTATCCCTGATTTCCTTCATTCATTTACACATGGAACTTTTCTAATGGTTGTGTCTTCCAAACTGATTTGATCAGAATTCATTCCTGCATTTGGTCTGAAATCGCATTTCTGCTACAGGTTTTATTTCATGAATTTTAATCCTGCAGTTCTGAATTTCTGAGTAAATCACTGATTTCCTTCACTTATTCATGCAAGACATTTATCCACTGGTTTTGTCTTCCAAGTTGTATTGACCAGCTCAATTCTGAATTATTAGTTGCAGTCTCTGAAATTGTTTTACTTTTCAATTCACTCTTGGATGAGTTTCTTCCATGCGTATCAAGTGAAATCACAATTCTGCATTTAGTGTCAATTGAAATTGTGGCACTGATTTTGTATCAGTTCCTTATTGGATTGTTTTGTATTAGTTTGGTCATGGCGTGGTAATTCATAAGCAATTCCTTGCATTAGCATCAATCGAAACTGATTTAATTCCATAATTGACTTGTTTTCCAAATTGAGCTTAGTTGCATTTAAGAAGTCCTTTGGGTTGAGTGATAACTTGCCATCACTTTGCTTAGCTTATTAGCTAAGTTTCCTTCTTCTCATTGTGTTTTCATTCTAATTTGAAACCCAAAACCAAATTATTCATTTGAAACCCGAAACACAAACGACACACAAATACAAGCGCGAATCAAATTGTATCAACTAGTCCCCGAGAAAAATACGACCTGTGGCCCCTATATTACATTTTCATACTTTTGATTGTAAAAGGGTTTCCAGCATTTCATATACATTTAAATTTGAGGCCCACATTCATGACACATAGTTTGGGCCCGTCAAATTTTTGGCGCCGTTGCCGGGGAACTGTTAGTTGACTTGTTTGATTTTTTCTTGTGCACTTATTTCATATCATTCTTGACTTACTTTTGTGCTTATTGCTATATCTTTGGATTTGATTTTGTCTGTTTCTCTGTATATCTACTTTTACTGCGATTTGTTTTGTTTTTATGACCAGGTCTCTAGGTGCTGAATTAGAAGATTTCGATCCTGAGATTGAGAGGACTTTCAGAGTCAGGAGGAGTCAGGCCATTCTTTCTGAGACTACAGATATTCCTCCACTACAGACTATCAGCACTCACTCAGGCATTGACATGGCAGACCACCAGAGAACCATGAAGGAGCTCGCAGCACCAGATGCTGCATTTCAGTACTCCAGCATAGCATATCCAGAGCTGAGGGAAAATTTTGAGTTAAGATCTGGGCTCATCAATTTGTTGCCAAAGTTTCAGGGACTGACTGGAGAGGATCCCAACAGACACCTGCACGAATTCCATGTGGTATGCTCCACTATGAAGCCTCAGGGCATTTCTGAAGAAGACATCAAGCTGAGAGCTTTTCCCTTCACATTGACAGGAGCAGCAAAAGACTGGTTCTATTATCTGCCAATAGGACATGTGTCTAGTTGGATAGCTATGAAGAAGGCATTTTTGGAGAAGTATTTCCCAACCTCCAGGACAGCTATAATCAGAAAAAGCATCTGTGGGATTCAGCAAGTGGTTGGTGAGACATTATATGATTACTGGGAGAGATTTAACAAGTTGTGTTCAAGTTGCCCCCAGCATCAGATCAGCGAGCAGCTTTTGATTCAGTACTTTTATGAGGGACTCTTACAGATGGATAGAATTTTGATTGATGCTGCAGCTGGAGGGGCCCTAGTGAACAAAACGCCAATGCAAGCTAGAGAGCTAATTTCAAATATGGCGGAGAACTCCCAACAATTTGGAAATAGAGCCTTGACCACCAGAGGAGTGGGTGAAATTCAGGGAGTTCCTACTGATCAGAAGGAGGTTAAGAATGCATTGATGGAGCTCACCTTAGCTTTTAAGCAAATGGAATTAAAAATGGAAAGACTTAGTTCGACTCCTTCAGTACCTCCACAATCTAATCAAGTGGTGAGTGTGTGTGGCATTTGCTCTAGTCAAGAGCACACTTCAGACTCATGCCCTACCCTCCAACAGGACGAGACAGTAGTAGCATTAGTAAGAGGACAATTTCAAGCAAGAAACAATCCTTATTCCTCTACTTACAACCCTGGGTGGAGGGATCATCCAAATTTGAGGTATGGAAATTCTTTCTACCAACAAGGCCCTCAACCACAGCCCTCACAGCCACCCCAACCAATTTTCCAGCAAGTTCAGCAACAACAACCACAATCACAGCACCAAAATCGAAGTTTTCAGCCCCTAAATCAGCACTTCCAGCAACCATTTCAGCAGCCATTTCAAGGGTTTCAACAAGGTTTTCAAGGGAATATGAATTATCCACAACCATACCAGCCTCTACAGCAGCAAGTTCAACAATCACAGCAAAATTTCCAGCCTTGGAACTCAAGTTTTCAGCCCCAGAACCAAGAATTTCAGCCCAATCAATTTCAATCTCTACAACCACCATTTCAAATGCAAAATCAAAATCTTCAAGGCTGTAATTCTCAGCAAAATCAACCCACATTTCAACCTACTTATCAGCCAAGTCAACAGCAATTCCAGACCTCCAATCAGCCCCAACAGCCCCAATTCCAACAATTACAACAAGATGATATCATTGGAGCTATACAAAACCTAGGAAGGCAAATGGGACAATTGGCTAATGATGTGAATCAACTTAAGGCTCAAGGATCAAGCCAACTACCTTCCCAAGCTGTTCCCAACCCAAAGGGAAATGTTAGCGTGATTTATTTGAGGAGTGGGAAGGTTGCATCAACTCAAAATGACCCAAGAGCAGAATTTTCAGAAAACAGGGCAGCATGCTCATTTCCAGCCCAAATCAGTGCCGAAACCACTCCAATTTCAGTGGATACCACCTCTAGCCCGTGCCCGACTCCCTCCTCAAGCAATTCCCCAATTTTGGTGGAAAACGGAGAAGAAATCAGTGGCGAGACGGATTTTACAGCAGCATCAAAAAACAGGGCAGCAGCTCACAATTCAGCCCTTCCATCTTCGATTCAAGAGGAAGAATTTAGGGTGTCTTTGCCTTTTCCACAGGGGAGAACTCCTACCAAAAGACACGTGGAGGAGGAGAGAGCAAAAGAGTACAATGAGCTGGTAAAACTTTTTAGTAAAGTTGAAATTAATGTACCCTTGCTGACGATGATTAAACAGGTTCCTAAGTATGCAAAATTTTTGAAAGATCTTTGTGTTCACAAGAAGAGACTTAAGGAAAATGAATTGGTCAGCATTGGGAAGAATGTCTCATCACTTATCCATGCCATTCCCCAGAAATGTGAAGACCCTGGCATGTTTACTGTATCTTGTGAGATAGGAAGCACCACGCTACATGATGCCATGCTTGACTTAGGAGCTTCTATTAATGTCATGCCCAGGACAGTCTTCCAGATGCTTGGCATTGGTCCTCTACAGCCCACGGGAGTAGTGATTCAGCTAGCAGACCGGAGTCAGACCCGCCCGGCAGGGGTTATTGAAGATGTGTTGGTTAAAGTGAAAGAGTTGATTTTTCCCGCGGACTTCTACATTCTAGACATGGAGGGAGAGTACCTTACACGTAGATCCCCACTTATCCTTGGAAGGCCTTTTCTGAAGACTGCTAAAACTAAAATTGATGTATATGCTGGCACCCTTTCGATGGAGGTGGGAGACACGGTAGTCCAGTTTAGCATTTTCGACGCCATGAAGGACCCTAGGGGAGATCACTCTATTCTGAGCATAGACACATCAGATGAGACTGTTGAGGCACAGATCATTGATGACGATGGTACATTTGACACAGTGAGAGGAGAGTTGATTTCAGAAGAGACTTTACCTGATTTTTCTTATTTCGTATTTTGTGATGATATTGTTCTTGATAGCCCTAATCTTTTTAATAAGGTTGTTGCAGATATTGCTAAGGAGGTATGCACAGGAGATTATTCTATAGGTGTAGGGGATTGCACAAAGCCCCAGGGACCACCACCATTTCCAGAAAGTGTAGGGACTTGCATGATGGAAGCAAGTACCCAAGGATCACCTATTCTAGTTGATTGCCCACCAGATTTTGAGCCTGAGATGGAGGTATTTCTTATAGACCCGACAGACATTTTTCAGCATGATCAGGTAAGTATTTCTTCTTTTCCTTTAGAAAATCTCAGATCCAGAATTGATTTTATTGGTTGTGACAAATTACTTGATACATGCTTGATGGAAGATAATTGTGATATTTCTATTGAAGAGCCAAAAATTGATTTCTTTGTTTGTGAAGAGTTCCTGGATGCAAATTTTGTAGGAAATAAATGCGAAAAATTTATTGAGGCACCAAGAATTGATTTTATTGGATGTGATACATTTTTGGATACATTTTATACAAAGACTGATATTGTTTCATTTCTTTCTTATCTTGCAGGACCCCAAAAACTTCTGGAGTGGATGCTTCATCTGAATAGACTCAAACCTCCTGGAAGGAGTTCCAAAAAGAATAAAGAGGGAGTAGACTTTACTTTAATTCGAAAAACTCCACTTCTTAAATGGGTCTTGTATCTAAATAACCTTCGGCCACCTGAACAGATTGTTGTACAGTCCGAGTGTGGGGGAGCGATGCACCGGGAAGTTGAACAAATAAAAGAAGCTCTTTCGCACATACAAACTCCTCCACTACCACGATGGAGGCTGTTTCTGGATAGACTCCGACCGCCAGAAATAAAGGGAGTTTGATTTTTCTTGCCTTTTCTTTTATTGTATGTTTTCACTTTTAAGTTAAGTCCTTGCTAATAAATGCTTGAGTAGAGTAACATGAATAAAAGTCATTGTAAATACCATGCTTTTGCATGATTAGGAATAAATGTATCCCTCTAGGTTATTCCATAGCATTTTAGAGTCTTTTGGAAAATAAATTAAATTTGGTTGTCAAAACTTAGGGTTTGAGCTAA
Organism: Boesenbergia rotunda; assembly: GCA_024364735.1. Classification (NCBI taxonomy): domain Eukaryota; kingdom Viridiplantae; phylum Streptophyta; class Magnoliopsida; order Zingiberales; family Zingiberaceae; genus Boesenbergia; species Boesenbergia rotunda. The sequence goes on from JAGFNQ010000217.1 coordinate 668,161, forward strand.
TGGATGAAATCATGGATGCTTGAGTACTACTTGCTTTAGATTCTTAATTGAGGACTTGGGATGAATTATTTTTACCTAGTGAGAATTAGCCTTACTTTTGTGATACGCATATGTCATTGTGCTCTAGAACTTGCTTAAGTTCTTTCAAAACCATATTTCAATGATTGGATCACATCTATAGAGGCTAATCCATTTGTTTCCTTTCAACATCAATTTTTAGCAATAATCATGTTCATTCCATTTTTCTTTACTTATTTCTTACTCTTACCTTCACTTTTCTTTGGACTTGTTGTTTGAAATGTTCTAATGCTATTTTGCCCGAGACGGACAAAGATTTAAGTGTGGGGGAGTGATTAGTGATTTGGAAGCAATTTTTATCAAGGATGCACTTCATTTCGAAAAAAAAAAATCATGTGCCAATTGAGTGAGTTTGGTGTCAAGAATGCATAAGAAGAAGTGGATAAGGATGGAACCAATTGGAGTATTTAGATTTCTCATTATTCTTTGAAGATCAAAGTGACACTTGATAAAAAAATGGCACGCAAGAGAAAAACCAAGTGCCAAATTGAGTTTATTGGGAGGTGAAGTTTTTCTTTCATATTGAATCCGGCTGCAACATGTGCAGATTAATTGCAAAGGAATTTTGAAACCTGCTGATCCAAGGCAGAAATGGTGGATGCTTTGATGTTTTAGATCAGAACAGAGCTGTCACCAAAAATTCAGAAGCTCACGGCAGAGTAAAAACAAGAGCAAACAGCAGAGTAAAAATCAGTGAATTGCTTGGACTAAAAGCAGTTTATGCACAAGGATTGTACCAACTTGGAGCTGAGAGTTGGTCTCAAGGCTGTAAAACACAGAAGGAAGTACCAAAAATGTGTTAAAAGGTGTTGAGTACAGCCATTGCTGATCAAAACAGTCAGAAGCTTAAGAAGAACAGCTATGAAAAAAAAACAAGCAGAAAAATCAGAAAAGAACTCCATTTGCAAGGAAGCTGAATTGGCAGCTGATAGAGCTGTTCGGCCACCCTGTTAGAAGATGATTGTAGCTGTCCTTTGTTGTAGAAATCAGAATTCGGAAGGGCTGCACAAAAACTGAAAACAAAGAAAAACAAATCAGTACAAGCAGTTTGTGCATGTTTGTATCAAGATGAGCTGAATTGTGATTTTTCAAGGCTGTGAATCAAAGAATGAGGAATCGGAATATGTCAACAAGTGATGAGTGCATCCTTAACTGATCAGAATTGGAAGGAATGTGGCTCTAAGACTGATAAATCAAAATAGAAAAAAAAACAGAAAAAAAGAAGGAAGCATGCAGGAAATGGAATCCGAAATGGTTTGGATTGGAATTCTCCACTTCTAAGGGATGTAACTGCTTTGAAAACTCAGAGAATTGCAAGGACTACAAGTAATGCCGTGGAGCTTCCAAACAGCAAGACTTAGCTGCCAATAAAAACAAACAGAAAAAAAAGAGAACATTTTGAGAAAAACAAAAAGAAGCAAAATGACACAATTGGAGTTTTGGAGCTTTGGCATTGTAATTTTCCTCATCTGAGTCCAAGCTCTATTTCAGTTCATTTCTGACCTTGCTAGAAGATAAAAGAAGAAGAGAAAAATCAGAAAAGAGAAGAAAGAAACAAAGTTGGCACGCAAGGTGGAACTTGGCACATTGAGATCAAATGGAGTTTTCTTCACCCAAATCAAAGGAATTATTCAAATTGGATTTCACCACACTTTTGAATTCACTAGAGCACTGTCAAGAGGGCAGAGTTCATTGGAAACATCCTTGAGTACTCAAGTCTCCCACTTTATCAAATTTTCCATTTTCTTGGCTTTTGTCCCATTTTTCACCATATTCTATGCTTTTCATTTGTTTTTGTAAATGTGAATCCTAATCATGATTAATGGTGGAGAGTAGGTAATAAGCAAGCCTATGGTAGTGCAAGAATCATATGTGTTTGAGTGAGCTCCATTTCCATCATCAAGTTAGAACTTAAGGAGAGAGCTACCAAAATTTTCCTTGAAAGGCTATGAGTTAGATTCATCTCAATGACTCATGATGGATGAAAATGCTAAGTTGTTGATTTAAGGACAAGATACTAATCCATAGGCTTAGATTTATGAGAATTGACAACCCTAGGTAATTTCTTTTCATTTGTTTCTAATTATGCTTAAGAAAGCCTAAGGGATACATATTTACTGTTTTCGCGAGACGCTCAAGCTCAAGTGTGGGGGAGTTGATAAATACTATTTTATTGATTATTTGAGCTGCTAAAATCCATGTTTGACCTATGTTTTTATTGCTAAAATTGTAAAATTGCCCTAGGTTTCAGGATTTCCTCTTATTTTGGACTTAATTGCAAATTTACACATTTTTGGATTATTTGGCCACTAATTTTCTGATACATTTTTTGTAGGCATGAAAGGATCCTGGACCTAGAGCATATTGGGTCAAACTTGAGTCGGAAGTGAACCGGATCGAATTATCAAGCTTACGATTAATCCGAGCCGTCCGATTCAAGAGCGGCTAGATCTGAGCCATCCGGGACGATCTGAAGCAATCCGAGCTAGGGTTAGGGTTGATCAAGCACTATAATCAAGATCTGAAGGTTTCATTCCAATCAGAGATCATCCAACCATTGGATCAAGCTCGGAGGGCTCTAGATCATCCATTCACAGATTAAGTTGATCTGGACCATCCATTGCACATCTGGAGGATCCGAGCTACCACGAGGTAGATCCTGACCCCTGATCAACATCCTCAAAGTTTGGCTCAAATCAGAGCAAGATCAGCCGTTGGATTTCCTCAAATTGATCTGAGCCGTCCAATGCCAAATACTTAAGGAAATTTCCTGCGCAGCTTGTTCTTGGTTGCGTCCTCGCCGCAGCTCGTTTGCCTTGGTTTCTTCCTCGTTTTTCTTCGTTTCTTCAGCAATTTCTTCGTTTTGAAGGCGTGACCACCTCGATTCGAGCTCATCCTTCAGTGACAGCAAGGAATCGGATTGAGGCGTAGTTAATTTCTGTTATTAGCAGTAGAGTAAATTCTGTCAATTCGTTTCTGAAATTCTGATTAAATTTCTGTAATGTTTCGATTCCGAATAGTTTTTGCTTCAATTAGAGTTTTAATTCAGTGCTTTAATTAGCTAGATTGTTGTGTAGCGAACAAGTGTAATTGGATCAGTTTATTTCGTTTCAATTCGTTTCTGAAATTACTTTCCCTGTTGCGTGCCATTTCAATAGCTTGCGTATCAGTTTTCTTGGCTGATGCGTACCAGTTTCCTTTTCCTCTAGTTCCTGCATTTGGTATCAAGATTGTTTAGTTTTCTTGTTTGAATTTCCTTTGAAGTTGGTTTCTTTCCAAAAGGTTTTAATTTCATTTTCTGCATTTGATTTCAATTCATGCGTATCAAACTTGGAGAATTCTGCAATTTCAGTTTTGTATCAGCAAATGGTAATTGGTAGCTTTTGATTTTCGTGTCAAGTAAACCATGGTTCATTTCAAGCCCTCCTGCACTTAAATCAGTGATGCAAAATTCGTTTCGGAAGTGATAATTTCAGCATTTGATCAGCTGACACATTTCTGCATTCATCAGCAGTTTTGGCACATCAATTGGCTTCTGAATTTTCATTATTCTGCACCCATTTTCTCCTGGATTCTGCATCCGATGTGTTTGCTCATATTAAATTGCTTTACATCAGTAGCTGGCTAGACTTGGCATCAAGTTATCTGCAAGTTAACTGCTGTGATTCTGAAAAACTGCAGCTTCTGCAGTTTGTAGTGCCAAATTATCTGATTTCTTACTTATCCCTGATTTCCTTCATTTACACATGGAACTTTTCTAATGGTTGTGTCTTCCAAACTGATTTGATCAGAATTCATTCCTGCATTTGGTCTGAAATCGCATTTCTGCTACAGGTTTTATTTCATGAATTTTAATCCTGCAGTTCTGAATTTCTGAGTAAATCACTGATTTCCTTCACTTATTCATGCAAGGCATTTATCCACTGGTTTTGTCTTCCAAGTTGTATTGACCAGCTCAATTCTGAATTATTAGTTGCAGTCTCTGAAATTGTTTTACTTTTCAATTCACTCTTGGATGAGTTTCTTCCATGCGTATCAAGTGAAATCACAATTCTGCATTTAGTGTCAATTGAAATTGTGGCACTGATTTTGTATCAGTTCCTTATTGGATTGTTTTGTATTAGTTTGGTCGTGGCGTGGTAATTCATAAGCAATTCCTTGCATTAGCATCAATCGAAACTGATTTAATTCCATAATTGACTTGTTTTCCAAATTGAGCTTAGTTGCATTTAAGAAGTCCTTTGGGTTGAGTGATAACTTGCCATCACTTTGCTTAGCTTATTAGCTAAGTTTCCTTCTTCTCATTGTGTTTTCATTCTAATTTGAAACCCAAAACCAAATTATTCATTTGAAACCCGAAACACAAACGACACACAAATACAAGCGCGAATCAAATTGTATCAACTAGTCCCCGAGAAAAATACGACCTGTGGCCCCTATATTACATTTTCATACTTTTGATTGTAAAAGGGTTTCCAGCATTTCATATACATTTAAATTTGAGGCCCACATTCGTGACACATAGTTTGGGCCCGTCAAGATGCGCCTCATGTTAGAATTTTTTTTTCTTCCCAAAGGATCAAAAATCAAAATGTTTTCAAAATGGGGGAAAGTAAGCTTAAGTTAGATGTTTTTTTCTTTTTCTCCCAAAAGATCAAAATGTACTTTCAAAACTTTGATTATTTTTTTTCAAGGTTTAGCCCTTTCATCCAATCTAACTTAAGATATTGTCAAACATCAAAAAGGGGGAGATTGTTGGTGCAAGTTGCATCAGTGATGTCCTCCTCTAAGTGTTTTAATGTTTGACAATATACTTAAGTCAGTGATACATTGAACAAGGGAAGGGGAGTTAAGAGAGGAGTAACAAAATGGACCAAAGTCCTAGTAAATCTAGGCAATAAGTTCTGGTTCGAAGAATTGGGCACTAAGTCCTGATCATGGATTGAGCACTAAGTCCTGGCAAAGGGCTGGGCACCGAAGACCTGCTCGGAAGGTGGGCACTAAGTCCTGGTCTAGGACTGGGCAAGAAGACCTGGCCGAGGGTTGGGCACCGAAGACCTGGTTCGAGGAATTAGGCACGAAGACCTGGCCGAGGGTTGGGCACCGAAGTCCTGGACTTAGGGATTGGGCATGAAGTCTTTGTCCGAGGGATTGAGCAACTTAGCTGAGTGATGACTAAGGACAGAAGTAGAGACGGGTCAGGGTTCGAACGTCTTGAGATCCGGAAGTATCGGTGGCTAAGCAAAAGCCCACCCGAAGGACTAGGGTGGCAATCGTCTCCTGAATGGAGTAGGTGAAAGGCACGTTCTCGGGGGTGGGAACTTGCGTCGGTTCGACCTATGGTTTCGTGGAAATCCGAAGTCAGAACCAAGTCCTTAAGGCTAATATTGTGTGTATATTTGCTTTGTATTTGTGTATTTTGCAGGTACCAAGAATGGAAGACAAAGCAGGGAAATCACACAGAAGGCAGCTGGAAGCATTGAAGCCAGGCGCCCTGATAAGTACTATTTTGTTGATCATTTCAGATTCTAAAAACCATGTTTGACCCATATTTTACTTGCTTAATATTGAATTTATCATAGGTTTTATGAATTTATTCTATTTTTGGATTTTATTGTAAATCTTGTCACATTGGAAATATTTTGGCACTTAATTGTTAATATACTTTTATAGGCTTGGAAGGATCATGGACCTAGGTCATGATGAGTCAAACTTGAGTCAGAAGTGGACTGGATCGAGTGATCAAGCATCCGACTAATATGTGCCATCCTATTCAAAAACGGCTAGATCTGAGCCATCTGAGAACCTTTGAGGCAATCTGAGTTACGGTTAAGGCTAATCAAGCACTCAAATCAAGATCTGAAGGTTTCATTCAAATCAGAGATCATTCAGCCGTTGGATCAAACTCAGGAGGATCTAGACCGTCCATTCAATGATCAGGTTGATCTGAGCCATCCACTGCAAATCTGGAAGATCCGAGCTACTGAGAGGCAGATCCTGACCCATGATCAACATCATCAAATTTTGGTTCAGATCGGATGAGATCTAGCCGTTGGATGGAGTTATGTTAATCTGGACCGTCCATTGCTTAACTATATAAACTGCTGATCAGCCCCTGAGCACGGTGTCGCGTCTTCGCCGAGCTCAGTTTCATCGTTCTTCCGTCACTATTTTTTCTGCAATTTTCTTCATTAGAGGGCGTGACCACATCGATTTCGATCTTAGATCCAGTTCTAGATCGTTGGGAAGATTTCTCCGTGAAGATTCCAGTTCCATTTCGCCCAAGAATAGAGCTGATGGAGGGATTCGTCAGATCTATAATTTGAATGCTTGGATCTCGTTTGTGTGCCATTTCTATCCATCTGAGCTATCTGGAGGGTCCTCTGGAGTGCTCTGATCATCTCCAAATCATCATCGCCATTCAACATAGCGAGATCGAGGGGATCAGATTGATTCTTCAGATTTGAGCAGAGTTGAGTTGGGTTGATTCGCAGAGTGAGATTTCCAGTGATCTGTGGAGCTAAGGGGTTTGAGGCTCACTCTTGTGTGATAGCAAGAAGATCTGGAGCTAAGGGAAGGGATCGATGCTAGTTTTCTTAATGCATTTCTGTTATTAGCTGTAATTTCGATTTCTGCAAGCAATTTTCATTTCTGCGCTTTGTATCAGCTGCTTTAGTTGTCTTTTCTGAATTGTTTCTGCCTTAATTAGGTTTCAATTCTGCATCTTATTAGTTAGATTACTTGTCTAGTGAACAATTGCTTTAAGTTCAGTTTGCATTTCTGCTGTTCGTATCAGTTTTCGGTTTCCTGTCTTGCGTATCTGCCTTCATTTCTGAATTCTACAGTCTACTTCAATTTCAATTTGTATCCAGTTTTAATTCGTGAAATTAGAGATAACTATTAGTGTGTTAATGCATTTGATCTAAGTTTGCTTGCATTTAGTTTCATTTATGCATTTTAGCTTGTTGCGTGCCAGTTTCAGTTTGCGTATCAACTCCACTTCGGCAACACTTCCGTTTGTTATTTCGACAATTTGTGTCAATTAAACAATAGTTTTTCTTAAGCTTCTCTGAACTCTAGCTTAGTGCACTTGAATTCAACTTGCATCTGTTTGTTTTTGCAATTGCTTTGACTCTAATTTCTGCATTTATCAGTTTCTATTTCTGCAAGTATTTAGTTTCACCCTTTGCAAGATTTAGTTATATTCTCTGAAATTTGTGTCAAGTAGACATAGCTCTTCTGAACCTTATCTGAATTTTAGATTCAAGCACTTGAAATCAGTTGCTTTGTTTGGTTTAGCATCCAATTCGGTCTCTGAAATTCTGCATTTCATTCCTATTTACCTGCACATTCAATTCTGCATTGAGTTTGTTCTTGAATTTCTGATATCATTTCTGAATTTCTTCTCTCATTCATGCATAGCATTTTACTATCAGCTTTGTTTTCCAAGTTGGATCGATCAGTTTTCATTTTGGAATGGTCAGTTTAGAGCTCTGCATTTAGAATTAGCTTTTGGCACACAAGTATCTCTCTTGCGTATCAAGCTTGTTTCACTTCGTCTCTGTGTATCAATATTAAGCTACGACATTGATTGGTGTCAAGTCAAATGCAAATTCTAGTGTGCTATGATGCTTGAAATCAGTTAGTATTGTATTAGGTTGTTCTGAACTTTCTCTGCATTTGTTTGCTTCCAAATTTTGTAACTAGCTTATGTTTTGTTTGTTTAATGTTTGATTGCTGAATTAAGTTCTTGCACTAGTTTGATTGCTAAATTTTGTAGCTAGCATTTGTTCTAAGTTTGTTTGCTTCCGAAAATTACCAGCACTGCTTTTATTCATTTGCTTAGCATTTGGATTGCATTTGATATCAAATTTGTTCTCCAAGTTTGGCTACTTTGCATTGGTCGATTAAATTCACACTTAGTTGAGTTCATTAGTTGCCATTACCTTGTTTAGTTCATTTAGTTATGTTTCTTTCTTCTCATTGAGTTTTCATTTCTAATTGAAACCAAACCCAAGTTTTGTTTGAAACCCCAAAACAATCAACGACACATAAACTCGAGCTTGAATCGAACAACCTCAACTAGCACTAGGAAAAATACGACCTGTGGTCCCTTTACTACATTTTTATTCTTTGTTAGGAAAAAGGGTTTCCAGCTTTACAAATATCTAAATTTGAGACCCACATTCGTGACAGCCTCTTTTGGGTCCATCAAATTTTTGGCGCCGTTGCCGGGGAACACACTAGTTGAGTTTGTTTGTTTAAGCTTGTGTGCTTATTGCATATTTTTCTTGATCCATTTCTGTACTTATCTCTCTTTATCTTGTGATTTACTTTATCTGTTTCCTTTTTCCATACACATTTGCTGCGATTTGTTTATTTTATGACCAGGTCAGCAGGTGGTGATCTTGAAGAATTTGACCCTGAAATTGAGAGAACTTTCAGAGCAAGGAGGAACCTGTTGGTGCAGTTTGCACTAACGGTCAAACTCGGGTTTTGATGTATGACAAAGTGGTTAAAGTTAGGGTTGTTGGTTTTTAACCTCTTTACTAAGTGTGCAGGGTTGAAAGACTTAGGACCAAACACCAGGCTGAAGTCCAGGATGGTTGAGTCCTGGCGGGAAGTCCAGTTGGGTCCGCGGGACCTGACAACTGGCTGAAGACCAAGTTAATTGAGACTTGGCAGGAAGACCAGGGTGGTTGAGCCTTGGCAGGAAGTCCTGGTGGGTCAAGAAGTCAAGTAAAGCTGCACAAAGGGTAAGTGAGGTAAGTCACTGGAGGAGCGAACCAGTGAGGACGAGTTCTTTTATGGGACTTTAGGCACGGTCCAATTTAGACCCATTTGGGTGATCTAAGTTGAGGCCTGGTTAGATCCTGGTCTAGGAGACAGGGTCTAATTAACTATGAATATATTTTACTCCAATATATTTGATAACATTATCTTACAGGGTTTGTTTGATATATGGACTAAGCTACAAAACATTTCTTGTGTAAATTAAGTCCTATCCATTTTGTTTAATTACTTAGTTACATCTTATTTAATTGTTTATTAATTCATGCTTTGTTCGGTGAAGCATGAGGATAGAAACAAATCTCCTTTGAATTAATTTTTAATTTGCTAAAACTTGTTCACTTCTTGTTAAATTAATTCCTATCCATTTTGTTACATCTTATTTAATTGTTTATTAATTCATATTTTTTGGTGAAGCATGAGGATAGAAACAAATCTCCTTTGAATTAATTTTTAATTTGCTAAAACTTGTTCACTTCTTGTTAAATTAATTCCTATCCATTTTGTTACATCTTATTTAATTGTTTATTAATTCATATTTTTCGGTGAAGCATGAGGATAGAAACAAAGTCTCCGCAGGAGATTGGATTGTGCCGCTTCAAATATTGGATAAGGAGCACACGTGAATAGGATCTGGATGAGACCCAAAAAGCTCGAGAGCCCCTCTATAAAAAGCCTTGTTGTAGAGCTTGAAGGAAGATCGAAATATCTTTCTGAAAAAAAAGCTTTTCAAGTGCTCTCTCTTCCAAACTCTCCTGCTGCGGTCCAAGCTACGACGTGTTCACGTTTGATCGCTGCCGGAACTTCAACCCCAACATCTGAGCCCATCTAGGAGATCTTCTAAGTTGTTGGGTAACGCAATTTTGATTTCTTGCATTTAATTACTTGAAAGTGTGGGGTTGTCACACTTTCAATTCTTTTGTACTCGCCTACTCTATCGGGGTTTACCGGTAGAGAGTTTTAGTGGATTGCCCAACGGAAAGGTCCGAGGGACCTGGGCCTTCGAGTAGGAGTCGCCGAAGGCTCCGAACGAAGTAAAACTACCTGTGTCGTTTGTATTGGTGTTTCGTTCGTATTTTATTTTTTCCGCTGTGCACGCTTTTTAAAGCGCTCTAATTTTTTAAAAAGTCACGTGATTCACCCCCCCTCTCACGTGCATCGATCCTACAAGTGGTATCAGAGCCAGGTTCGCTCTGTATCGGTGCAACCACCATAAGAGCCGGGGGAAATCCAGTTCTTTTTTCGATTTTTGGTTTTTCGCTACACATGATCTAAATTAGGTATTGTTGCCTAGATTTGGATTATTTTTTTTCGTTCGTTTGATTTTACTCGAATTTGGTGCAACACCATTTCGAGTCGCTCTTTCTCTTTCTTCTCCTTTTCCTACCACACTACTAATCCAAGACCTAGTCTTGGGACAAGTTTTTGTGTGGTCTATTTCAGATGGCTCAAGGTGAAGGGTTTAGCACTGCCCGTCCTCCACTCTTCAATGGGGAAGACTTTCCTTACTGGAAACGAAGAATGGAGGTGTACCTAAAGACAGACATGGATCAATGGTTCGCGGTGCAATCTGGCTACGAACCACTAATGGACGAGGGAAACAATGCACCACTGAAGCCTGACAGATGGAACCTTGATATGAAGAGAAAGGCCCAGACTGAGTACAAGGCGCAGAACACCCTCCAGTGCGGACTAACAAAAGAGGAATTGAACCGTATCGGCCCAACCGAATCTGCCAAAGAGCTCTGGGACAAACTGATTGAACTACATGAAGGCACCTCTGATGCAAAGGTAACAAAAAGGGACTTACTTTTAAATAAGTTATTTAACATAAAAATGCAGGAAGGAGAATCTGCAAGCCAACTTCACGCCCGGATCAAGGACATACTAAATGGACTCCACCTAATCGGGCACAAACAAGAAAACAGAGACATCATAAGGTATGCTTTAAATGCGTTCCCTAGAAATTCACTATGGGCATCTATTATAGATGCTTATAAAATTTCTAGGAACCTTTCTAAAATTAATTTAGATGAATTGTTTTGTGAATTAGAACTGCACGAACAGACTAACGCCAAGGCCGAGAAAGGGTTTGCCTTATTTGCAGGTTCCTCAAAAGAAGGCAAGTCAAAGAAGAAAATTCAAGAATCAGAAGAAGAGTCAGACTCAGACTCAGATGATGAGGAACAAATGGTCAACCTAGTAAGAAAGGTCTTCGCCAAAAAGAAAAGCCAGTTCTCAAGAAAGGACCTCCAGAGGATAATGAAGCCCACCAGCAGTGAAGACAAAAGTAAAATAACCTGCTTCGGCTGCAACAGAAAAGGACACTTCAAACACGAATGCCCCTACAAAAAGGAGAATCAACCCAAGAAGAATAAGAAGAAGAAGGCTCTTCAAGCCACTTGGGACGACAGCACAGACGACTCCGACGATGAACCACCAAGGAACTCAAACTATCTCGCACTAATGGCAACCGGACCCGGGTCAGACTCAGAGCACGACGAAGATTCCGAATACGAGTCGAGTCAAGAGATCGGACTCTTTTCGGACGACTCGACTAAGGTATATTTAGATTCAGTTAATCAAAAATTTTTTAAGATTATCTCTGCTTTAAATAAAAAATTGCTTGCATCTGAATCTAGAAATGACCAGCTCCTTAAGGAAAATCAAGACCTTAAGGAGCAATTAATTAATACCAGAACATTAACTGAACAAACTCAAAATCAAAAATTAATTGAGCTTGAAACTGAAAACTCAACCCTAAAGGGCGAAGTCCTAAAACTTAAGGATCTACTAGCAACTTTCACAACCCGATCCAAGAACCTTGACCTTATTCTTGGATCACAAAAGGGCATGTACAACAAATCTGGGATAGGATATAAATCAAGATCGACCCAAAGATCCTTTATCTCCTTTATCCACCCCCGCAAAAATCAACGAAAAGCGTGGGTTCCGAAAGCTTATCTAACAAAGCAAGTAGGTCAGAATCAATTTTATGTCCCAAAAGGGGACATCCATTACATTGACCCTAGACACCCAGTCTACAATTTAGGGGGAGGCTCCAAACTAGTTGGCACCTCAAAATCAGCCTTTGCCCAGGTGGGCACTTAGGACTAGCTTCAAAGTTAATTTGACTCTTGTACTATTTAGTACCAGGGTTTTCAATGAGTAAGTTAAAAGTCCAACTTCTTTAAGCGGCTTTGCCTAGAAAATAGTTGTTGCTCCAATAAGGCTTCGGCCAAAGAAGGCCACTGTGCCTCGCCATGGCCTGGAAGCCAATTATTGAAGTGTACTTTTAAATTACTACTTGTTAAACTTGGATCTAACACAAGGTCAAGTTAACTTTTCTAATCAAACTCAAAATCATCTCACAAAATCATAGGACTCCCTTGAGTAATGACTTAGACCGAGTGAGATGAATAAGGATAACCAAATTCAAATTATTGATTGATAACTCAACTTTCAAACTTAAATTCAATTCAAATTTAAAAAATTAAAATTCAAATTCAAATTCAAAAATTAAAATTCAAATTCAAATTCAAAAAATAAAATTCAAATTCAAAAATTAAAATTCAAATTAAAATTCAAATTCAAAAATTCAAATTCAAATTCAAATTCAAAAATTAAAATTCAAATTCAAAAATTAAAATTCAAATTCAAATTCAAAAAATAAAATTCAAATTCAAAAATTAAAATTAAAATTCAAATTCAAAAAATAAAATTCAAATTCAAAAACTAAAATTAAAATTAAAATTAAAATTCAAATTCAAAAAAAAAAAATTCAAATTCAAAAAATAAAATTCAAATTCAAAAAATAAAATTCAAATTCAAATAAAATTCAAATTCAAAAATAAAAATCAAATTCAAAATCAAAATTAACATAACTCAAATTTAAAATTCAAACTCAAGTTTTTAAATCTTCTTAAATTTTTTTTAAAATTAAAAAAATTAACCTAAGGTCTAAATCTTTTACTTAACTATAGGAAAACAAATGGATCATTGACAGTGGATACTCCAGACACATGACTGGGGATCCCACCAAATTTACAGAACTCAAGTACAAAAGACTAGGGACCGTTGCTTTTGGAAACAACGGTAAACTTAAGGTAATTGGCCTAGGCAATATTGAACTTGAGTCTGATTTCATAATAACAAATGTATTACTTGTTAAAAATTTCAACTTCAATTTACTAAGCATTAGCCAATTATGTGACACTGGTTATAAGGTTAGGTTCCTATCCAATGAATGTCTGATCAAACACAATGACAACCCAAACATCACACTTAGAGGACTTAGGCACAATAACATTTATGAAATTAAGTTAACCTGTCCCTTAGAAAACTGCCTCTTAACCCATAAGGATGAGACTTGGCTCTGGCATAGGAGACTTTCACACACTCACTTCAGAAAACTACCTAAACAAATGGTTTAGTTAGAGGCCTACCAAAGTTATCTAACCTTGAGTCAACCTTATGTAATGCTTGTCAACAAGGAAAACAAACTAGGTCAACCACAAACCAACTAATCAAACTCAAACCAAGTCAATTCTGGAATAATTCACCTAGACCTATTTGACTCACATGGGGTTAAATCAATTAATGGGAATCTATACTGCCTAGTAATTATAGATGACTATTCAAGATTTACCTGGGTAAATTTCTTAAAAATTAAAGATGAAACTTTTGATACACTCACTCAATTTTGTAAATTAACAGAAAATGAAAAAGGGATTAAAATCAAAAGACTTAGGAGCGATAATGGCGGAGAATTCAAAAATCACAAATTTAATCAATTTTGTCTAGAAAATGGCTACCATCACGAATTCTCTTGCCCTAAAACACCTCAACAAAATGGAGTTGTAGAAAGAAAAAATAGAACACTACAAGAAGCAGCTAGAACAATGCTAAATGAATACAACTCACCTAAATACCTTTGGCTGAGGCTGTTAGTACAGCTTGTTATGTACAAAATAGAATAACTATAATTAAAAACCTAGGAATGACCTCCTTTGAAATCTATTATAACAAACAACCTAACATTAAATACCTTAAAGTATTTGGATGTAAAGTCTATATCTTAAATACTAGAGAACACTTAGGAAAATTTAGTTCTAAGGTTGAGGAAGGTANCAAAGAAAGTGCCCAAAATTGCGAGATTTCGAAAATAGGTTTTCAGAATAATTGTAAGTTTCTGGTACAAAGAAAACTTACATATTTCCAAAGTTGGAAAATTTCTAAAATAGAAAAATTTCCAAAATTGGAAAGTTTCCAAAGATGGGAAATTTTCACAATTATTATAAAAATTAGAAACTAGAAAATTTCCAACGTTTGCGAAATTTCATGACGATTTCCAAACTTTGAAATTCCTAATTCTAAAATTTATTATAATTGAAAGTTTCCATAATTGGAAAAATTTTCCGAAATTGAGATCATGACAAAGTTTTCCACAAAACAATTATATGATTAAGTTCGAACACTAACCGGCTCTGATACCACTGTTGGGACCGGGTGCATGTCGACAAGGATACGAGTTCGTAAAATTTAAAATTTTTACGTGCAGCGGAAGAGTTTGCATAAAATAATTTCCTAAATTATTTTAACTTCGTATCTAGCATGCAACCTTATAGTGTATCGACATAATCATGAAATAAAAGTTTGCGAAAAGTAAACTAATTTACCAAGTACCTCGCGTAACTCGAAGTAAGGGACGAGATCCAACCGTAGCGTCCCTTGGAAGCTTCGCCTCTATTCGCGTCCACGCCGAGTTCTCTTCGGGATGACTTCACAAAGTCACGAGTTTTGTGCCGACGAGAACTACTAGATTCTCGAAAGGCACAACTAGAAGAATAAGAGAAACAATGGAAAAACTAACCAATGAAGTAACGGAATCGTATTCCGGAAGAGAGGAGTCGCTATCCGCTTCTTCTTCTTCGTCTTCAGGTTCTCCTTCCTTTTGGTTGCTCACGCCAACTTCCCTCTTGGAGGAAGGCTTGGTGCACCGGCCCTAATTCACAAGAATGGGCGCCGGCCCTAGGCAAGGAGAAGGAGAGGGAGAGGAGAAGAATAAAAGAGAGAGAGAGAGAGGGAACTCTTAATCAACTATTGATTAATTGATTGATGTAAAGGGCTAGCCTTTGGGTCCTTTATATAGTAGCAACTCTTTGCTAAGTCTCCCTCTAAACGGAATTAGTTATAAGAAATTTATCCTATAAATTTTCTTAACTAATTATTCCGTTTTAAACCAAGTTTTATTATAAACTAATTTATAAAACTAATTCTTCTTCTCTTTAAATTATGGAATAAATTTTATAAGAAATTTATAAACTTTCTTATTATGGAAAACTCAATTCATAATTGATTTTATAAAATTAAAATAAACCAATTCATGGATTATTTTAATCTTCCATAAAAGAATAAATTTCTATAAATTTTATTTATATAAATTTCTTTATACAAATTTATTTATCCATAATTTATAAAACAAATCACACTAGATTTATTTTATTAATTAAACCAAAATAAACTTGGTTTATTCTCCTTCATTGGCCGGCCACCCAAAGAGGGGTTAACACCCTCTTTGGTCGGCCAAATCCAACCCGAACCGCCGCGAATTAAACTCATTTAATTCGCCCAAAAAGCCTTCAAAAGACTTAGTCATTTTTAGCTTCCATTGCGCCTCTGACTAACTCAGATTCGACTTGTTTCTCTTGATCGAAAAATCCAATTTTCAACTCGTTTTAAATCCCTCGGATTACTCGTATTGCGTGTGACTAAATAGGCTTTCGATTTATGTTGGCCGTCTATAATTAACCCATTAATTATAGAACGATCGTGAGTGGCACCTAGTAGTACATCATGATCCCCAATTAATCGAAAGATCAACGGTTTGACCCCAGAAGAAATTATTCTGAAACCCTTCAGCAGCTCTAATGAATCGTGCCTCATTCCCTTCACCACCTTATACCCACTTGGTTCAGGACACGGTCTATGGTGTCAGTCCCCACTAGGCTGACTACGTCACACCTAGCCCAAGTAGTGTCTTCCTCGTCCTTTGGATTTCTAATTACTCTCATGTATTTAAGAGACTCGCACTCTTAACATGATATGCTCTGGCCAGAGGCTTCGAGTAACAATCCGACGATAGGCCTGGGTATACATCTCCTCGCAAGGAGTGGTGAATCCTTTGTAGGCTGTTCAAACATCTTCGGGCACTTCGGCTTATACCCGATCATCCTGGGTCCACACCTCCTTGGAGATGCTTGCTTAAGATGTCAAAGTATAAGTCTTCATGACCAAGATGACTAGAACACCGCAAGTCAAAGGAACATCGCACTTAAGCCGCAGTAAGATCTTCATTGACATATCTACATGTAGATTCCCATATGAAGTCTTACAGCTAGTCACTCCAATGAACTAGTTCCCTTAACTAGCATCCATGTTTATCTCCGGACATCCCAATGTCACCAGCCAGTGAGAATCAGCTGATTAGAGAATAACCCATGCTAGTCTCAACAGAATTGATAGTGTCCGTTTTTATCAATTCATCGACTAGGGATAATTTCAATACTTCACAATTGCACATTAGAGATAATCACTAGTTGTGATCCCATCACAAATTCTCTTATGCTGTGAGTTGTATTGCGGACATTCAGTATATGAGTTTAAGATCCCAATCAAATATACAAAATATGTATACTCAAATAGTGAATTATCATTTATTAAAAATAAATGTTTACATCATAAGGCGATTGCCTTAGGACACTTCTCTCATATCACTAACAAAGAAGAGTGAATTTCAATTTACTGCACTTACTCTGTAATCAATATTTGTAAATTGTTTTTGCGCCTATATAGAATTGCCCAAAGTAAACGGTCAACGACCGTGGGCCTTGGAGTAGGAGTCGACCTAGGCTCCGAACCAAGTAAAACCTCCCGTGTTTGCGTTGTGTGTTTTTACATCCGCTGTGCAATTTCTCTTAAGTTTTCAAATCCGAAAGTTTTCCGATATTCACCCCCCCCCCCCCCCTCTATCGGTTTTCTCGATCCAACAGAAGGAACCTCTACTCAAGATGAAAAACGTGAGAAAGAGAACTCCTCCTTGAAAACTCAAGTCAAGGACCTCAGAGCAGCTTTAGAACGATTCACTTCGGGTTCCAAGGGTCTTGACATGATCCTTGGAAAACAGAAGTCTGTTCTAAATCGATCAGGGTTAGGGTATCGAACCAAGTCGAGATAAAGATCATACTATGATGTATTGAACCAATCTAGACCCAAAGTTCAGGCATGGGTACCCAAACTTTGCTTGAACAACCAAGCTGGACCAAACCTGTATTGGATCCCCAAGAACAAGATTCATATCTTGCCTAACCATTATCGTGGCTTTAGTCCAGGGGGAGCCAATTTAAAAATGATTTTCATAATTAGATAAATTTCTTTTATTTCTTAGTTTTAATTGCATGCTTGATTGATTATTTATTTTTTTACAAATTATCATGCTTAGCCCTAGGACTGGTTAGACTAAGGACTAAAACGTTTAACTAAAATTTGAATAACATAGTATTGGGTGGAGGTGAGATGATACTACGTTAGGGAAACCTTTATGGTGGAACTAGTTGAAGCTACCGATCCAAGACCCAAACTAGTTAGACCAAAATCTTTCAAGGAGTAACTTGAAAATGGATTTTCAATAAAAGGCTTTGTCAAGGAAAGGGTTGATAATCCAATAAGGCTACGGCCAAAGAAGGCCTAATGTCTCGCCAAGACCTGGAAGCCGATTATTGAAAACCAAATTCACTTTACTATTGTCAGATTTGAATCTAACACAAATTTCAATTAATCTTAGATTCAACTACTTTTTAAACTTAAAATTCAATTAAACTATTTTCAAAATTAATTCAACTTTTCAAAAAATTAATCATGTTTTTCAAAATAAAATTTTACTTCTGATAAAACCCGTCTCACAAAATCCATAAGGTTAACGTGATTGATAACTATAGATTGGGTGAGACAGACTAGGTTGTGAAAATCAATTTAAGCTATCCTTGATTCTTATTGGATCCAAATCAACAAATTCTTTATGTGTAGGAACATAAAGATTTGGACCAATGGATGTTGAATAGTGGGTGCTCCAGACACATGACTGGGGACAAATTGAAATTCACCAAACTCAAATTCAAGAACCTAAGCTCAGTAGCATTTGGCAACAATGCTACACTCAAAGTCATTGGGTCAGGTAACATTGAACTCAAATCCGATTTTGTAATTAAAAAAGTACTTTTGGTTGAGAACTTTAAATTCAATTTGCTTAGTATAAGTCAATTATGTGATACCGGCTATGTAGTTACCTTTACCAACTCTAACTGCCTGATTAGAAATTTGCAAGACTCAAAAGTCATGCTTAAGGGCACTAGGAAAAATAATGTTTATACTATAGATCTACCCTTAGTACTGATAAGTGTTATTTTATTGATCATTTCAGATTCTTAAATCCATGTTTGACCCATATTTTACTTGCTTAATATTGAATTTAGCCTAGGTTTCATGAATCTATTCTATTTTGGGCTTTATTGTAAATCTTGATATATTTGAATTATTTTGCTACTAATTGTTGATCTACTTTTGTAGGCTTGGAAGGATCATGGACCTAGGTCATGCTGGGTCAAACTTGAGTCGGAAGTGGACCCGGATCGAGTGATCAAGCATAGACTAATATGGGCCGTCCGATTTAAAAATGGTTAGATCTAGACCATCTGAGAATTTTGAGGCAATCTGAGCTGGGGTTAAGGTTAATCAAGCACTTGGATCAAGATCTGAAGGTTTCATCCAAATCCGAGACCATTCAGCCGTTGGATCAAGATCAGAGGGATCTAGACCGTCCATTCAAAGATCAGGTTGATCTGAGCCATCTGTTGCAAATCTGGAAGATCCGAGCTACTGAGAGGCAGATCCTGACCCTTGATCACGATCTGGAAAGTTTGAATCAAATCGGATGAGATCCAGCCGTTGGATGGAGTCTAAGTGATCTCAGCCGTCCAATGTTAACAGATATAAACCGCTTCCTCTGCCTCAAATCAGTGTTGCGTCTTCGACGAGCTCAACTGCTGTTTTCGTTTTCTTTGAGTTTTCCACCATTCTTCTTCAAGTTTTCTTCATCTGAGGGCGTAACCACATCGATTTCGATCCTAGATCAAGTTCTAGATCGTTGGGAAGATTTCTCCGTGAAGATTCCAGCTCCAATTCGGCCAAAAATAGAGCTGATTGAGGGTTTCGTCAGATCTGTGATTTGATTGCTTGGATCTCGTTTGTGTGACATTTCCATCCATTTGAGCTATCTGGAGGGTCCTCTGGAGTGCTCTGATCATCCCAAAGCCATCATCGCAACCCGACACAATGAGATCGAAGAGATCGGATGGCTTCTTCAGATTTGAGCAGAGTTGAGTTGGATTGATTTGCAGAGTTAAATTCCTAGCGATCTGTGGAGCTAAGGGGTTCGAGGCTCACTCTTGTGTGACGACAAGAAGAACTGGAGCTAAGGGAAGAGATCGATGCTAGTTTTCTTAATGCACTTCTGTTAGTAGCTGTAATTTCGATTTCTGCAAACCATTTCTGTTTCTGACTTTGTATCAGCTGCTTAGTTTCCTTTTCTGAATCGTTTCTGCCTTAATTAGGTTTCAGTTCTACAAGTTAATTAGATAGATTGCTTGTTAGTGAACAATTCCATTTAATTTCAATTTGATTCATACTTCAGATCTTGCATATCAGCTTTTTCCTTGCATACCAGTTCTTTCTCCTGCAATTCAGTTGTCTTCTTGAGTTCCTGAATTTTGTACCAAGCTAGCTTTAGTTTTATTTTCTGAATTTACATTGCAGCTTGTTCCATCTAAATAGCACTTGATTTCTGCATTTTGTATTAGCTGTTTTGAATCGATTTCCATTTCTGCAATTCAGTTTTCATTACTGCAATTCAGTTATTTCTGCAATTCTCAGTTTGTAGTTGTTGAAGTTTGTATCAGTGAAGCTCGGCATTGGAATTCCATTGCATTTGAACTCAGTTGATTTGCATCAA
The DNA here is from genome assembly GCA_024364735.1 of Boesenbergia rotunda. Lineage (NCBI taxonomy): Eukaryota > Viridiplantae > Streptophyta > Magnoliopsida > Zingiberales > Zingiberaceae > Boesenbergia > Boesenbergia rotunda. The sequence continues at coordinate 688,094 of JAGFNQ010000217.1, forward strand.
GTTTGTATCCAGTTTGGATTTTATTTCTGCCATAAGGTTTAAAGTCCTGCATTAGTGTCAATAGGAAGTTCAGCACTGCATTCGATTCTGCCTTTCTTTAGTTCCTGAATTGACAAGTGTTCTTTTGCTGCGTATCAATTTCATAGCTTCTGAATTTTGTATCAACAGAAACTCCAACAAACGAATTGATACTAGCTTGTATCTCATTTGGTTAACTTGTGAATTTCAGTTTCCTTTTGGCACATTAGACTTCATTTCTTGCAAGTTGGTATCAAGTAGGAAATTTCAGAATGATTTGGTGTACATCTCGCTTGCAATTCTAATTGTTTTGAATCTAATTCAGCTGAAGTTAAACACACCTTTAAGTGTGCTTTTGTGATTGAAGTCAGTTTCCTTCGAATTCAGACCATTTCTGAACTGCAACACTCTTTTCGGAAATTTCAACTTGCATTTCTGCACCTTGTAGAAAGTGAATTTTGGCAATTGATTTGTATCAAGTTGAACACAACTTGTAGCATAGTATTGCATTCAATATCAGTTTGATTTGCATTTAGTTGCTTCTGAATTCTAGATTCCATTTCTGCACTTAGGTTTATAGTTCCTGCATTAGTTTCAATTGGAATTTCAGCTCAGTTTTGATTTATTTGCTTAGCGTTTGGGTTGTTTTGAGTGGTAATACCTGAGGTAAATCTCTGCATCAGTTTCAATCGAATCTAGGTTTGATTTGGTGTTAGCTTTGATTTCATTATTTGGCAAATTTTCATTAGTTGATTAAAGTGTTCATTGGTTGAGTTCATTAGTTGTCATTACCTTGTTTAGTCATTTAGTTAAGTTTCTTTCTTTTCATTGAGTTTTCATTTCTAATTGAGACCAAACCCAGATTTTATTTGAAACCCAAAAATATTCGACGACACATAAACTCGAGCTCGAATCAAACAACCTCAACTAGCCCTAGGAAAAATACGACCTGTGGCCCCTTTACTATATTTTATTCTATGTTAGCAAAAAGGGTTTCCAGCTTTACGAATATCTAAATTTGAGACTCACATTCGTGATAGCCTCTTTTGGGTCCATCAAGTACCTAAGTGTCTCTTAACTCAGTTAGAAGAATCAAACCTCTGGCATAGGAGATTATGTCACACTAATCTAAGACTAATTTCAAAAATCACCCAACTTGGTCTAATTTACCAAAAATTAAAAACCATGAAAACATGATATGTGACTCATGTAACCAAGGTAAACAAACCAGGTCTAATCACAAACAAATTCAATTAGACCTAACTCAAACCACACTTGAGCTCCTGCACCTTGACCTGTTTGATTCACATGGAGCCAAGTCACTAAGCGGAAACCGGTACTGCTTAGTCATTATCGATGATTACTCTAGGTTTACTTGGGTAAGGTTCCTAAAAACTAAGGATGAAACCCTAAACCTATTCATTGACCTATGTAAGGTAATTGAGAATCAAAATGATACCAAAATCAAAAGACTTAGGAGTGATCACGGGGAGAGTTTGAAAATCAAAGGTTTGAAGAATTTTGTAAGATAAACGGGTATAATTACGAATTTTCGTGTCCTAGAACCCCCCATCAAAATGGGATAGTAGAAAAGAAGAATAGAACCCTACAGGAAGCCGCTAGGACTATGCTCAATGAATTCAACCTAGCTAACCAATTTTGGGCAAAAGCAATTAGTACGGCTTGCTATATCCAAAATAAGGGTCCTAATTAACAAACGACATAATAAAACTCCCTATGAACTATATTACCATAGACTTCCAAAACTACACTACCTAAGGGTCTTTGGGTGCAAAGTCCATATCCTAAACACCAAGGACTACCTAGGGAAATTCCAGTCTAAGTCAACCCCTGGAATATTTCTAGGATATTCAACAATAAGTAGGGCATATAGGGTCTACAATAGACAAACTAACCAAATTGAAGAAACAACAAATTTAATATTTGATGAGGAAACTGTTGGTGGTTGGATGGCTAGAGGGGGGTGAATGTAGCCAGACACTCAAATAAGCCCCTCTTCTTTGAACTTTCTTTTTGTCATCAAAGTTAGCAGCGGAAACAAAATACAACCGAAAGAACAAGACAGAGAAAGGAATCAAACCGACGCTAACACAGCGATGTACAAGGTTCGGGGATAACTTGCCCCTACTCCTTGGCGTGCCCGTAAGGTGACTGATCCCTTGATCGTCGGCAGATCAAGCCCCTGTAAACACCGGATAAACTGAAGCCTCCTTCTCGGTGGAGAAACCTCTCCACAAGCTGTCTCACAAATTGATACAAGTTAATCTCACGAGACACTCGAGAAGAGAACCTCACAAGAATGTAGTAAGAACACTTAAGCACAAAGCAACAGAGAGCACTCGACACAGCCCAACCAAACTCCTCAAGTTTCTGCCTGTTCGCTACACCGCTCCTCTGCTTCCAGCTTTGTCTTAAGCTCAAGCTCAACGTCATCAAGCTCCAGCAGCATCCACTGAGCCACAGCCTGACCCCCTGACTCCCTGAGCACTCAGTCCACTGAAGACCTCTTGAGCTGAGCCTCCGTCAGTTGCCAGCCGCGCCAGCAGGCCGTTGAAACCTGAAATCGGTAAACAGACAAACCTGCAACAAGGAAAGTCCTCAGTTGACTCTCCCCCATGGTTTGAATCCTCCCTGCATCACCTGCACACTCCAACAGAAGATTAGCACAGCATATCAAATGAAATCAGCAGTGTATCAGAGAATCGACAGAGAAAACAGACGCGATCAGAGCGTCTGACAGTGAATTTGAATTAAAGTTCAGCTTCTGATCGGTCACCCGATCGATCAGAGTGTATCCTGATCGGTCACCAGACCGATCAGGATAGGCCCAGTCCGATCAGGCTCCAGCCTGATCGGTCCCCAGTGAGAAAACTCAGATCGCGACTTCTTAGTGATCGGTCACCAGATCGATCTCAAGTCATGGATCGGTCACCAGACCGATCCACCCCTTTTCTGAGGATTTCTCCAGCTTCGCAGGCTAAACCTACTGATCGGTCACTAGACTGATCAGGGTGTGGCCTGATCGGTCTGGGGACCGATCAGAGCACTCCCTGACCAATCAGAGTCCATCCTGATTGGTCATAGTGAGGAGCTCGCGATTTCTGAATTCCCTCAGATCGTTCACCAAAACGATCAAGAGCTCTCCCTGATCGGTCACCAGACTGATCAGGAGTCGAACAGAAGTCAACCCAAGTTTCTGCAAACTTTCTGTTCTCTCCCTGATCGGTCACCAGACCGATCAGCCTCCTCTGGATCGGTCACCGGACCGATCCACGATAGGAGTTCGTGCCAATCTCCCTGATCGATCACCAGACCGATCCAGGGACTCCCATTTCAACTCTAAGTCAAGAGAACGACCTCCCTAGCCTTCTCTGACTCGTGCTCAGTCCCCCAGACCAAGACTCCGTGCTCAGCTTCACTCACCGGGACTTCATTCACCTGGCTTCACTCACCAAGACCTGGCTTCACTCACCAGGATTTCAGTCACCCGGCTTCACTCACCGGGACCCGGCTTCACTCATCGGGATTTCAACCTAGTACCACTAGGATTTTAATCACCTGGCTTCACTCACCAGGACCCGGCTTCACTCACCGGGATTTCAACCTAGTCCCACTAGGTATGCCTAGTCCCACTAGGCCTTTTCCACTCCACCTAGTCCCACTAGGTGTGCCTAGTCCCACTAGGACTTTTCCCATGCCAACGTGCGATCTCCCGATCCACCTGGACTTAGTCCGAATTCATTCAACCAAACTTAAATCGTTGTCAACACCAAAACAACAACCGGGCCAGACTGCATCAACAGAAACTAATTCAAAATCTGATAATCCAAATCAAAACCCATCAAATATTGATCAAGAAGATAATGAACAAATTATTGAACCATCAATTGAACCACTAGTTGAACCTCTAAATGAACTGACTATTGAACCAACTACTGAGTCAATTGAACCAATAATTGAACCAACCCAAGTAATTGAATCAAATACTGAATCGAACCGTCCAGCCGGACCTGAGGCTGAACCAAGTTCTAGAAGAACCAAGAAACCCAGACTCAGTCATCCAACTGATCAAATTGTGGGTGATCCAACCTTAGGAGTCAGAACTAGGTCTTCTTACAGAAATCTTAGTCAGATCACACTGATTTAGAAAATTGAACCTAAGACTATAGAGGAAGCCCTACTTGATCCTGATTGGATCATAGCGATGCAAGAGGAGTTAGCCCAATTTGAAAGAAACCAAGTCTGGGAATTAGTACCTAAACCTGAGGGCAAATCCATCATAGATACTAAGTGGGTATTTAGGAACAAACTAAATGACCAAGGGGAAATAGTCAGAAATAAAGCCCGCTTAGTAGTTAAAGGGTTCAATCAAGTCGAAGGGTTAGACTATGACGAAACCTATGCCCCAGTAGCCAGACTTGAGTCTATTAGAATGTTGTTAGCCTTTGCAGCCCATAAAGGATTTAAACTTTACTAAATGGACGTTAAGTCAGCCTTTCTAAATGGGTTCATCAAAGAAGAAGTCTATGTAGGACAACCCCCAGGCTTTGAGGACCTAGAAAAACCTGACCACGTTTACAAGCTTAAATAGGCACTTTATGGACTGAAACAAGCACCTAGGGCATGGTATGAACGTCTATCAACCTACCTCATTTCTAAGGAATTTAACCAAGGACAAATTAACTCAACTCTTTTTGTTAAAACCTTAGAAAAAGACATTTTTATTACCTAAATCTATGTTGACGACATAATTTTTGGATCCACCAACTCAAATTTCTTGAAAGAATTTGTAAAAATAATGGAAAACGAATTTGAAATGAGCTTAGTTGGCGAGCTCAACTTCTTTTTAGGATTACAAATTAAGCAAACTAAGGATGAAAATTATGTTCATCAATCCAAATATGCTAAGGAGTTAATAAAGAAATTTAAAATGGATAACTCCAAAAGCATAAGTACCCCTATGGCCACAAATGTAAAAATTGATAGTGACCCTGAAGGTAAACATGCAGACCTTAAACTATATCGAAGTATGATTGGGAGTCTACTCTACTTTACAGCTAGCAGACCTGATATCCTTTTCGCTATTGGAATGTGTGCTAGATACCAAACCTATGCTAAGAAAACGCACTTAGCAGCCCTAAAAAGAATACTTAGATACATTAAGGGCACCCTAAATGTAGGAATTTGGTATCCTAGGACCTCAACTTTTGACTTGTCAGGATACTCTGATTCTGACTATGTTGAATGCAAACTAGATAGAAAGAGTACAAGTGGAAGCTGTCAACTTTTAGGAAATAGTTTAGTCAGTTGGTGCAGTAGAAAGCAACACTACGTAGCTCTATCCACAACCGAAGCTGAATATGTTGCTTTAGGAGAGTGTGTAGCACAACTCCTATGGATGATGCACACTCTTAAGGACTTCCAGCTTAATTACACCCAAACCCAAGTCTACATTGATAACATAAGCTCAATTAATCTAACTAAGAACTCAATCCAACAGTACTCTAGAACTAAACATATAGAGGTTAAATATCACTTCGTAAGAGATCATGTAGCCAGGGGTGAAATAATCCTTAAGCATGTAGACTCAAAGTAAAACTTAGCTGATATCTTCACCAAACCCTTACCTGAGTCTGAGTTCAGCTCACTAAGAAGGCAGTTAGGGTTATGCTTAGTAGAATAGGAATGCTCTACTTATGTTTTATGTTCAAAATTGTTTTATTTCTTATTTGTTATTTAAATTTATTTGAAAAATCATTTTTATCTTGAAATTTAAAGTGATTTCCGACTTAGTTTTTTTTTTAAACTTACCCTCTTCAGAACTAGGGCTTTTTCGTAAATGGACTTAGCTTAGGCCCTAACCCTAGAACTGCATGCATTTATAGATCTAGAAGCCAGCATCTCACAAGCACCTTAGGGTACTTTTGATTGATAACCTAGACTGGGTTGAGATGCTTAGGTCTATGCCTTGATTCAAGATGATTTAAGTCAGTGCATCTGCAGTAATTGAGGCAATAAATACCAATTGAACAGTAATCAGGTTAAGTGTCAAGCTTAGAAAATCTAACTTGACTAACCCTAGCGAAAGCTACTGTTTATAACAGTTAGTAAGTAGTTAACTGGGTTAGACAGGACCCAAAAGAGAAATTTTAAATTGATTTGGTCTAGTGTATGCTTAGAATTGGTTCAATACAGCACTTTAATTTCCTTACTTAAGTTTTTTTGCTATATTTTTTTGCTATATTTTTTTGATATATGGCAAAGGGTTAGACTTTGACCATGTGGCTTCGGTCTATTTCTCTATCATCGTCTATAGTATACCGTCCTCCCAGTCAGTCTATATGCCATTCGGCCATATCATCATTGCCTGGCTAGAGTCGGTTGGCATCGACGTTTCACAGGGCCGCATTGTGCCCATGGTTCGCCAGAACTGCCGTCTGGACCGCCGCATGCTTGCTCAGTCCGGTATTGTTCTCGGGCCCCAGGGGCTAAGGTGGAAGGATCACAGACGTGAGGGAGAGCTACAGAGAGCAGCTCATGACTAGGAGCCGCCAGCTGCTACTGCCGACTACGATGAGTGGGTCCCTTATCTACGCTGGCAGGTGGCGGAGATAGAGCGGATGATGGAGCACGAGTTGCATATCTCTGAGCTCTAGCGACAGGAGGTCCGCTCAGAGTATCTGTCTTTCGATCACCGTCTCGATGCTCTAGCCTCTGATGTCTCCGAGATGCACTCATTCCATGACAGATGGTATGAAGAGTGGTATCATCATACATTTCCTGATGGTGCATCTCCCAGTGGCCCTTCACCAGGAGATATCATATACATTGACGATTCAGACGATAATCCAGCTGACGATTGACTGCTCTATGTTTGTGTTTGATGTTTTTGACGGATGTGTACGTCCTGACTGTTGCCTGTTATAGCAGGTTATTTGGCCTATCTTGCTTAGGATGTTGCTTGTATAAATGCTCACATGATTACTGTTTGTCGATATGCCTCGTTCGACTTCGCTATGTTCATGCTTATGATGTCATGCTCATATGATACATATGCCTGTTTTGATATGATGTATGTGATGGTTTCATTTTGATCTATCTTTTCCACATGATATCATATGCTTCGCAAACAATTCCATCGAATCTTTGTTGTTCTGGGATACCCCTAGGGTTGAGGGGGAGTTTGTTTTAAACTTAACAGCCCTTCTGGACCCTTTTTGATGTTCGACAAAGGGGGAGAGTGTGGATTGGTTAAGTTTAGGATGATCATGTTGTAGGGGGAGGATCTGGATTTTCCTATGATTCTAAATTTGAAAAGCTTGATTGAGAATCTCTAAACTTAAAATCGGGTTGTCAAACAACAAAAAGGGAGAGATTGTTGATGCAGTCTGGCCATGATTGTTGTTTTGGTGTTGACACCGATTTTAGTTCAGGTGGATGATGATTGATTATGATTAAGTCCTGATCGGGGATCAGGCATGGTGTGGAAAATCCTAGTCTGGAAGGCTAGGTGTTGGAAAATCCTAACCTGGAGGGTTAGGTGTTGAAAATCCTAGCTTGGAGGGCTAGGTGTATGGAAAGTCCTAATTCGGAAGAGGTGGGTGAAAAGTCCTAGCTTGGAGGGCTAGGTGAAAAGTCCTAACTTGGAGGGTTAGGTGCAAATTCCCATCTTGGAGAATTAGGTGAAAAAGTCCTGGCTTGGAGGGTCAGGTGCCTAGCTTAGAGGGCTAGGTTGGATGAAGTTCTAACTCGGAAGGGCTAGGTGAAAAGTCCTAGCTTGGAGGGCTAGGTGAAAAGTCCTAGCTTGGAGGGCTAGGTGAAAAGTCCTAACTTGGAGGGTTAGGTGCAAATTCCCAACTTGGAGAGTTAGATGGTGAAATCCTTGGCTTGGAGGGCTAAGGTGGATGAATCCCTAGCTTGGAGGGCTAGGTTTGAGTCCCTGGATCGGTCTGGTGACCAATCAGAGATATTGGCACGCTGCTTCTTCGTGGATCGATCTGGTGACCGATCAAGCGAGGACTGATCGGTCTGGTGACCGATCAGGGAGCGCACAGTGAGGTTGGGAACCTACTGTGTGGCTCCTGATCGGTCTGGTGACCGATCAGGGAGCGGACAGTGAGTGAGTTCTCCTCCGGATCAGACCCTGGATCGGTCCGGTGACCGATCAGGGACTTAGGATCTGATTACAGAATTACTGTTCATTTGTCCTGATCAGTCTGAGTGACTGATTAGGCTTCACTCTGATCAGTCTGGTGACCGATCAGGCTTCACTCTGATCGGTCCGGTGACCGATCAGGCGTGTATAGCCGCGAGATCTGGGAATCCCAGCGAAGCAGTGGATCGGTCTGGTGACCGACCCACAAGCCCTGGATCGGTCCGGTGACCGATCACTTTAATTTAAATTGCACTGTCAGACGCGATCAGAGCGTCTGATCGTATCCGATTCTCTGCGCTTCACTTCTGAATCTTGATTTACTGCTTGATATGCTGCTCTAACACTCTGATTAAGCTGCAGGTGACAGGGGAGGATTCAAACACTCAAGGAAAAGTCAATGGAGGCTTTCCTTGGAGCAGGTTTGTCCGTTTTCCATCTCAGGTTGCAACGGCCGGAGCTGCAGACTGGAGCCGCTGACTGGAGCTTGGCTGAGGGAGCTCAGGAAGTCCAGGGAAGGCTCAGTGGTAGCTGGCGTTGGCAGTGAGGTAGCTGGAGGCTGTAGGAGATGCTGTCACCTAATGCTGAGTGGAGAAACAAAAAGGGCGGAGAAGGCTTCGTGGAAAAGATATAGAGTTCTGTTTTTCGCGAACTGGTCTCTAGCCGCGCCTTGAGTTCTCCACAACTTGCTTGCTGTGTTTCTGAAGTTCTCATCACCTTGAGCAAGCTACTGCATTCTTGAAGCAACCATTACTTGAGCGCTTGAAGGAGAGAACAAGAGGCTTGGAGTCCGACAGCGGGAAGACACGAGGAAGGGTTCCTTGCGTGAGATCGCCGCTGGGTGGAGCTCGGGAAAGCTTGTTGTGTTCTTGTCTTTGCTGAGTGCTTGAGTAAGATCCTTCCTATTGTTTCATTGTGCTTAAACATATATTTGTGATTGAAACGCTGTGGAGAGGTTTCTCCACCGAGAATGAGGTTGTCTTCTATCCGGTGTTAACCGGGGCTTGATCTGTCGACGATTAAGGGATCGCCCACCTTAAGGGCACGCCAAGGAGTAGGGGCAAGTTATCCCCGAACCTTGTAAACCCTCCTTGTTAGCGATCTTGCTAGTTGTGTTTGTTTTGCTTTCGTTTTAGTTTTCTGCACACTCTGTTTTCTACTCTTTCCGATGTGCTACTGATATCTGAGTTGCAGAAACTTCATAAGTGTTTGAAGTCGAAGTGATTGGCTATATTCACCCCCCCCCCCTCTCTAGCCATCCGTTTCCAACATACAAGAGAGGCAACTGGGCTAGGCCCCAGAGGAAGGGGACGGGACACTGGTGAAAAATTCTCCACGTCGAAAGATTGTATTTCTGCAGCTCAGAACGCCCCAGAGGAAGGGGACAGGCAACTGGGCTAGGCGCCCGGGAGGTCCCAGGCGCCCAAGGTAAAAGGCCAAAACAGCAAGAAGCAAGACTGCTTCGAAACCACATTGGGCTAGGCGCCCAGGAGGTCCTGGGCGCCCAAGGTCAAAGCCAAAGCGGCCATCGAAACAAATCTGCCACGAAGCCATTGGACCAGGTCAAGCTAGGTGCCCAGGAGGTCCCGGGCGCCACAGTCAGACCAGGGGCCGAATCGGTGGGGATAAGCGCTGACCGAGCTACGGATAGAGGTTCTCGCAGATGAAGGCACGCGTCAGGGGCCCCCAACGGATCAGGCGCCCCCAGGAGCACTATAAAAGGGTGTTCGACCCAAGGCTTCAACATAATTGTTTCTCAACGCTCCAAAGCTTTTCGTTTAAGCGCTGCGCCCCAGCAAACTCCGACTTTGAGATCCCAGCGCCGACGACGACCCTCTGCTCCGAAATACGATCCACATCGGGCGTCAGTAACGAAAAGTGTAGCAATTTCAATTTCCTGAAATACTCTTGTACTTAAACTGTAAATCTTTTTGCACGATTATAGTATTGCCCAAAGTAAACGGTCAAGGACCGTGGGCCTTGGAGTAGGAGCCGACTGCGACTCCGAACCAAGTAAAAATCTACTTGTGTTCTTGTGCGATTTAATTCTTTCCGCTGCGTATTTTCTCTTTCCTAATCCGAAAAATGTTTAACGATATTCCCCCCCCCCCCCTCTATCGTTTTCCTCGATCCAACAGAAGTGACCCTCCTTCCCAGGCCTCTGGTGTCACGCCCCGAGACCCAGGAGCCGCTGATCCAATATAAAATCGGACAGCACCTCCCCTGTCCGGCGGACAATTTACACATACATACAAATAATCATACAACCCACGCAGTATATATTTGGCCTCAGGCCTCCAATATAGACAAACACAACATAAAAACACCTGACAACTAAGTAAAACATACCTGACTGCGGACCGGTCCGACTTATGACGAAACAACAAATACACAAAACCCCTTAGGGCACACGACACATATGACATATACAATACACAAACAGAATATAAAACAATCCACTATACAGGATAAAACAAAATCCTGTGGTCGCGATGGGTAGGGACTGGCTGCTGGGCTCTTCTGGCGACTCCAAGTATTTCAACCTGAAAATAAAACATATGGCAACGGTGTGAGTCCATAAACTCAGCGAATACCCAGTAGATATACATAGCATGTTATAATAACAATAGGAGTCTACACTGATACAGTCCATATGAGCAATAGGAAAGGGTATACTGAAGATACTGAATAAAGATACATACCAGAATCCATCTATCCTGCAGAGGGTGAAATAAAACCCTATGGAACAAGTATAACATATAAACCAAGGTATACAGGTATCCAGTATATGCATGTCAATCAAGTGCAGAAATCAAGTGCAGCAAACAATGCACGATGCAAAATATGCACATGGTGCAATGCCATGGTCACCCCCTAACTCCAGTCAAGCCACCGAGACAGGCGATACTGTGTCGGCCGAGTGGAGCAGAGCTGTGACACTGTCCGCACTCTGCCATCACTGCTCCTGAGTGACCGAGTGGACAGGATGCTGGTGGAGCTATCGCTCCGCCCCATGTATATATGGGGGAGATATCTCTCTCATCTTCTCTGGTCTATGGGTAGAGAAGGGATCCCTGCTTGCTACCACGCTCTGAAACCACTACCCCTGAGCGGACGAGCGGAGCGATACAGAGCAAATGCACACACCCAGCGGTATCCACTAACCCATGAGTGGCCGTGTATGCATATCATGTGCCGGAAGACGATTAGGCTCAACCACAAGGGAGTCGCTGATCGCCGGCATGCAACAATGCAAGGATGGTGTATGATAAATACACATACCTCCCTCCCCAAGTCCTCAGTATACTAGGTCTCAGTCTGAAATCCTATAACAGGAAATACAGGTAACCTACAAGGTATACTGGCCGAAAACTACAGATCCCTCAAGGTCAAAGGCAGGAGATACATCACGATCTCTAAGCATACCTATAGATATGACACTACCTGATACTGTATGGAACTAACAGCATAATAACTCAGGGATAACTAACAAGTATCCAGAACAGACATAATGACTCAGGAATAACTAACAAGTATCCAGGTCAGGTATAATAAACAGGGATAACCAACAAGTATCCAGATCATGTATAATAAACAGGGATAACCACTAAGTATCCAGATCAGGTATAATAAACAGGGATAACTAACAAGTATCCAGGACGTGAATAATAACTCAGGGATAACTAACAAGTATCCAGAACATGAATAATAACTCAGGGATAACTAACAAGTATCCAGAACATGAATAATAACTCATGATAGCGTATAAACTTACTGCTATATATAACAGACATTGCATAGCAATATGACAATATCTAAAAGATAAGTCAAAGGGTACCCGCCTCAAAGTGGAGTCCGTATCAAATGAGAACCTCCCGTCTAATAGTCAGCCATGAATCAGTGTCCTGTATCAAAGGACATAAGTTTAGCTATCAAACAATTACTAAGTAGCTAAACAAATCCCCAAACTGCATTAAGATTATCCCACTCCTCGTATTTCATTTAATTTCCTAATTAAATGATTAGTCCTTGCTAACTTTGGAGTTCGGTTTCGAGTTTAGGTTCATCCAACCCCTAAATTAGTATCCAATCCAATTTACCGTAACATTCTCAAAATGGCAGTTCACGGATAAAAAGGCATGTAGTATCAAATAGGGCACAACACTCTAATTCAGATACTACGTCAGAAAGTCTCCGAATTCGATCTATCACCAAAAATCATATACATAACCTCACCCAGGGTAAAAGATACCTCACGAATTACTACACCATGAACAAAATTAACAACATCAGAAACAACACAGTTCGAATAGATTCATTCATCTTCGAAATTCTATTTTACCCACAATCTAGATCAAAACCAACACCAGGTTCACGGTAATAACCTAAAACAAATCAAATGAACTTTAGCATAGATCTACAATATCCAACCCAATCAATAGACGATTCAATGGACCTCCCATGGCAACCCAAACCTTTGCCACCTCAAATCAAAGTCACACACATAGAGTTCCCACATCAAGAACATGCCACAATTAGAAAGATTATCCAGATTACTAGATATTGATCGCCAAAAACAATATCCTCTCTACAACTCATGCATCGTAACCTGCAATAAAACCACCATACGGAAACTAACAACTCACCATCTCAACATAACAGATCAAATCGAATAGCATACTCCAACAACAGAATCTAATCCCAATTTCCCAAACTGATTACAACCAAACCACAGAGAATGGAACTCACTCAAGTTCACAACAAACAATCACGAAACTCATCTCCAATTCATCATATGTACATGGCAAAATCCATATGAGCCAGAACAACTCCGAACTCGATTAAAACAGGCAAAAATCCAAGATCGTAGAAGATCAAAAGTAATGAAACCTAAATAAATCAAATCCAACAATAAGTCTTGTCGCAGGGAGGAAAACAGGATCTACACTATTCCATTTCCCAAAATCCAACATGATTAAATTTGATCAGCAACCCTTAACCAAATCATCATCCATTTGATCCAAAACCAACATTAAATAGATCCCAAAGCAATACACACTGAAACACATTGATCCCAAGGAAACAAAACCTCATGGCAAGCTCAAACCAAAGTAGATCTACATCATCATTAACTGAAATGGCCACCATAAACATCATGACATGAATTCGGCTTCCAACATAGGTCTAATGAATAGCTTCACAACTCCTACAGATCTAACAATTCAATACCAAAACCTATCAACATCAAAGAACCAGAGCAACCTTACTGCAAATACAGATTCAAGAACACAGGACCAACTTCAAAACAAATTCCCAATAGATGAAGCTCTCGGCACTTCAGGATCATCCCAAAACAGAAACCAAATCGACCTTAAATTAAACAGATCTAGATTTTCATCCCAAATCAAATGGAAACTAAATTTTACCTCAATGATGGCCGGCTGCAATCGTAGCTCCACCTCAACCACCATCGGTAAGGAGATAAAGCAAGGAGGAATCACGGCAAGCACCAATCCATTTGCGGTGATCAGGAAAAACCAACAACCAGATTCAATCTCTTACCCAATCATGGCCGGAGAAGGAGAGCTGAACTGCCAGCTCCGACGATGAGATGCTCCGGGGAAATCGTCCGCGAGAGAGATGGCGTCGTCGTGATCGTGCGCGCGAGAGAGAGAGAGATCGGAAGGAAGGGAGTCGGCGCGTTGGCGTGGGTTAGGGCACGCGAAGGGGAGGAGATGTAGGGGGTCGCGCTCGATCGGGGGAGGAGGCGAAGAAGGGAGTCGCATAGCTGGCGTCGGGGCGTCGGGTGCTCTGTGGGTGCGGGTTAGGGCAGGTTAGGGCTGAGGGAGAGGCTATAAGTGAGGTATGTTTGCGAAAAACCCCCTCCAACTTTTGGAAATCCCACAGCTACCCTTACCTAATAAGAGCACTTGTTTCTTAGCCCCTTATTATTGACTAATCTCATATCAACCCTTAACTATTGATGAATATTCACAAATTAGCCCATAAAACTTAAGTTTCAAAGCGATTTAACTTTCTAATTTCAATTTGGGTCTCGAAAACCCTAAATCTTTTTTCCGAAAAATTTTCTGGACCACGTCAAAAGTGTCGGATTTAACATCTGGACTTCCCTCAGAGACGCACCCTGGAAGGTCAGCCAGAAGACCCTACTCGGGATCACCCCTAGAGGTTGGGCCCCGAGAGCTCCTCGGGAGGCATATTGCCCGCGCGCACCCGGGCCAGGGGACCCCGAGATCACCTCTGGAGGTGGAACCCAATAATGACCGACCTCCAGTGCTGACC
>JAGFNQ010000217.1:706409-743236 GCA_024364735.1 Boesenbergia rotunda
ATTTGGATTATTTTTTTCGTTCGTTTGATTTTACTCGAATTTGGTGCAACACCATTTCGAGTCGCTCTTTCTCTTTCTTCTCCTTTTCCTACCACACTACTAATCCAAGACCTAGTCTTGGGACAAGTTTTTGTGTGGTCTATTTCAGATGGCTCAAGGTGAAGGGTTTAGCACTGCCCGTCCTCCACTCTTCAATGGGGAAGACTTCCCTTACTGGAAACGAAGAATGGAGGTGTACCTAAAGACAGACATGGATCAATGGTTCGCGGTGCAATCTGGCTACGAACCACTAATGGACGAGGGAAACAATGCACCACTGAAGCCTGACAGATGGAACCTTGATATGAAGAGAAAGGCCCAGACTGAGTACAAGGCGCAGAACACCCTCCAGTGCGGACTAACAAAAGAGGAATGAACCGTATCGGCCCAACCGAATCTGCCAAAGAGCTCTGGACAAAACTGATTGAACTACATGAAGGCACCTCTGATGCAAAGGTAACAAAAAGGGACTTACTTTTAAATAAGTTATTTAACATAAAAATGCAGGAAGGAGAATCTGCAAGCCAACTTCACGCCCGGATCAAGGACATACTAAATGGACTCCACCTAATCGGGCACAAACAAGAAAACAGAGACATCATAAGGTATGCTTTAAATGCGTTCCCTAGAAATTCACTATGGGCATCTATTATAGATGCTTATAAAATTTCTAGGAACCTTTCTAAAATTAATTTAGATGAATTGTTTTGTGAATTAGAACTGCACAGAACAGACTAACGCAAGGCCGAGAAAGGTTTGCCTTATTTGCAGGTTCCTCAAAAGAAGGCAAGTCAAAGAAGAAAATTCAAGAATCAGAGAAGAGTCAGACTCAGACTCAGATGATGAGGAACAAATGGTCAACCTAGTAAGAAAGTCTTCGCCAAAAAGAAAGCCAGTTCTCAAGAAAGGACCTCCAGAGGATAATGAAGCCCACCAGCAGTGAAGACAAAAGTAAAATAACCTGCTTCGGCTGCAACAGAAAAGGACACTTCAAACACGAATGCCCCTACAAAAAGGAGAATCAACCCAAGAAGAATAAGAAGAAGAAGGCTCTTCAAGCCACTTGGGACGACAGCACAGACGACTCCGACGAGGAACCACCAAGGAACTCAAACTATCTCGCACTAATGGCAACCGGACCCGGGTCAGACTCAGAGCACGACGAAGATTCCGAATACGAGTCGAGTCAAGAGATCGGACTCTTTTCGGACGACCGACTAAGTATATTTAGATTCAGTTAATCAAAAATTTTTTAAGATTATCTCTGCTTTAAATAAAAAATTGCTTGCATCTGAATCTAGAAATGACCACTCCTTAAGGAAAATCAAGACCTTAAGGAGCAATTAATTAATACCAGAACATTAACTGAACAAACTCAAAATCAAAAATTAATTGAGCTTGAAACTGAAAACTCAACCCCTAAAGGGCGAAGTCCTAAAACTTAAGGATCTACTAGCAACTTTCACAACCCGATCCAAGAACCTTGACCTTATTCTTGGATCACAAAAGGGCATGTACAAAAATCTGGGATAGGATATAAATAAGATCGACCCAAAGATCCTTTATCTCCTTTATCCACCCCCGCAAAAATCAACGAAAAGCGTGGGTTCCGAAAGCTTATCTAACAAAGCAAGTAGGTCAGAATCAATTTTATGTCCCAAAAGGGACATCCATTACATTGACCCTAGACACCCAGTCTACAATTTAGGGGGAGGCTCCAAACTAGTTGGCACCTCAAAATCAGCCTTTGCCCAGGTGGGCACTTAGGACTAGCTTCAAAGTTAATTTGACTCTTGTACTATTTAGTACCAGGGTTTTCAATGAGTAAGTTAAAAGTCCAACTTCTTTAAGCGGCTTTGCCTAGAAAATGTTGTTGCTCCAATAAGGCTTCGGCCAAAGAAGGCCACTGTGCCTCGCCATGGCCTGGAAGCCAATTATTGAAGTGTACTTTTAAATTACTACTTGTTAAACTTGGATCTAACACAAGGTCAAGTTAACTTTTCTAATCAAACTCAAAATCATCTCACAAAATCATAGGACTCCCTTGAGTAATGACTTAGACCGAGTGAGATGAATAAGGATAACCAAATTCAAATTATTGATTGATAACTCAACTTTCAAACTTAAATTCAATTCAAATTTAAAAAATTAAAATTCAAATTCAAATTCAAAAATTAAAATTCAAATTCAAATTCAAAAAATAAAATTCAAATTCAAAAATTAAAATTCAAATTAAAATTCAAATTCAAAAATTCAAATTCAAATTCAAATTCAAAAATTAAAATTCAAATTCAAAAATTAAAATTCAAATTCAAATTCAAAAAATAAAATTCAAATTCAAAAATTAAAATTAAAATTCAAATTCAAAAAATAAAATTCAAATTCAAAAACTAAAATTAAATTAAAATTAAAAATTCAAATTCAAAAAAAAAAATTCAAATTCAAAAAATAAAATTCAAATTCAAAAAATAAAATTCAAATTCAAATAAAATTCAAATTCAAAAATAAAAATCAAATTCAAAATCAAAATTAACATAACTCAAATTTAAAATTCAAACTCAATTTTTAAATCTTCTTAAATTTTTTTTAAAATTAAAAAATTAACCTAAGGTCTAAACTTTTACTTAACTATAGGAAAACAAATGGATCATTGACAGTGGATCTCCAGACACATGACTGGGATCCCACCAAATTTACAGAACTCAAGTACAAAAGACTAGGGACCGTTGCTTTTGGAAACAACGGTAAACTTAAGGTAATTGGCCTAGGCAATATTGAACTTGAGTCTGATTTCATAATAACAAATGTATTACTTGTTAAAAATTTCAACTTCAATTTACTAAGCATTAGCCAATTATGTGACACTGGTTATAAGGTTAGGTTCCTATCCAATGAATGTCTGATCAAACACAATGACAACCCAAACATCACACTTAGAGGACTTAGGCACAATAACATTTATGAAATTAAGTTAACCTGTCCCTTAGAAAACTGCCTCTTAACCCATAAGGATGAGACTTGGCTCTGGCATAGGAGACTTTCACACACTCACTTCAGAAAACTACCTAAACTAAATGGTTTAGTTAGAGGCCTACCAAAGTTATCTAACCTTGAGTCAACCTTATGTAATGCTTGTCAACAAGGAAAACAAACTAGGTCAACCCACAAACCAACTAATCAAACTCAAACCAAGTCAATTCTGGAATTAATTCACCTAGACCTATTTGACTCACATGGGGTTAAATCAATTAATGGGAATCTATACTGCCTAGTAATTATAGATGACTATTCAAGATTTACCTGGGTAAAATTCTTAAAAATTAAAGATGAAACTTTTGATACACTCACTCAATTTTGTAAATTAATAGAAAATGAAAAAGGGATTAAAATCAAAAGACTTAGGAGCGATAATGGCGGAGAATTCAAAAATCACAAATTTAATCAATTTTGTCTAGAAAATGGCTACCATCACGAATTCTCTTGCCCTAAAACACCTCAACAAAATGGAGTTGTAGAAAGAAAAAATAGAACACTACAAGAAGCAGCTAGAACAATGCTAAATGAATACAACTCACCTAAATACCTTTTGGCTGAGGCTGTTAGTACAGCTTGTTATGTACAAAATAGAATAACTATAATTAAAAACCTAGGAATGACCTCCTTTGAAATCTATTATAACAAACAACCTAACATTAAATACCTTAAAGTATTTGGATGTAAAGTCTATATCTTAAATACTAGAGAACACTTAGGAAAATTTAGTTCTAAGGTTGAGGAAGGTATCTTTGTAGGTTATTCCCTTACCAGTAGAGCCTATAGAGTTTATAACAAAATTACCCTAAAAATTGAAGAAACTACAAATGTAAAATTTGATGAAAAATCTGACCCAAATAACTCTGATCAAACCACCTATCAACCAATTGACTTTGTTAGATCCAGTACTAACCCTGATGAAAGGCCAATTGAGGACCAAAACGATGATCTAACTGAACCCACACCTGAAACTGAACCTAACCAACCCAGAACTGTTCGAGTTAGCTCAGCCCACCCAACTGATCAAATCATAGGTGATCCAGAACTAAGGGTTCAGACTAGATCAGCCTTTATAAATCTTAGTCAGATAGCTCTGATTTCCAAAATTAAACCTAAGTCTATAGAAGAATCCTTACTTGACCCTGATTATATCATTGTCATGCAAGAGGAGTTAGCTCAATTTGAACGTAGTCAAGTCTGGGATTTAGTACCCTTATCTAAAAACAAAAAGTTTATTGAAACCAAATGGGTTTTTCGAAATAAACTTAATGAACAAGGTGAAACAGTAAGAAATAAGGCTAGGCTAGTAGCTAAGGGGTTTAGCCAAGTAGAAGGTCTTGATTATGATGAAACCTATGCCCCTGTAGCTAGACTTGAATCCATTAGAATGCTCTTAAGTTATGCAGCCCATAAGGGATTTAAGCTTTATCAAATGGATGTTAAGTCAGCCTTCCTAAATGGCCTAATTAAAGAAGAGGTTTATGTAGATCAACCCCCTGGTTTTGAAAGCTTAGAACACCCTGACTATGTCTTTAGACTTAAGAAAGCCCTATATGGACTTAAGCAAGCACCTAGGGCCTGGTATGAAAGACTGTCTAACTACTTAGTTTCAAAAGGTTTTAACCAAGGCAAAATTGACCCAACACTATTTGTTAAAACCCTAAAAAATGATATTTTTGTAGCCCAAGTATATGTAGATGATATAGTATTTGGCTCAACTAACTCAGACTTTTTACAAGATTTCACAACGATAATGGAAACTGAATTTGAAATGAGTTTAGTAGGTCAATTAACTTTCTTTTTAGGGCTACAAATAAAACAGACCAGAGAGGGTACCTTTGTCTATCAACAAAAATACACAAAAGAACTACTTAGAAAATTTGGAATGGATAATACAAAAGAGATTAAGACACCAATGGCTACCAATCAAACTATAGATAGTGACCCAAAAGGCAAACCTATTGACCTTAAGTACTATAGAAGTGCTATAGGAAGCCTACTTTACTTAACTGCAAGTCGACC
This sequence comes from Boesenbergia rotunda, assembly GCA_024364735.1. NCBI lineage: Eukaryota > Viridiplantae > Streptophyta > Magnoliopsida > Zingiberales > Zingiberaceae > Boesenbergia > Boesenbergia rotunda. The sequence goes on from JAGFNQ010000217.1 coordinate 711,504, forward strand.
TGATATTCTTTTTGCAGTTAGTATGTGTGCTAGGTATCAAACATGTGCTAAAGAGTCATACCTAACCCTAGTTAAAAGAATATTTAGGTACCTTAAAAGAACAGAAAGATTAGGAATTTGGTACCCTAGAACAGCCCAGTTTGAGCTTATTGGATATTCTGACTCAGAACTATGCTGGCTGTAAATTAGACAGAAAAAGTACCAGTGGTGGATGCCAACTTCTAGGACCCTCACTAGTTAGTTGGTTTAGTAGAAAACAACACTGTGTTGCCCTATCCACCACTGAAGCTGAGTACATAGCTATGGGTGAGTGTGTAGCCCAACTACTCTGGATGATGCATACCCTAAAGGACCTTCACTTAGATTTTAAACAAGTCAAAATTTTTATAGATAACCTAAGTTCAATCAATTTAACCAAAAACCCAATCCACCACTCTAGGACCAAACATATAGAAATCAAACACTATTTTGTCAGAGATCATGTAAATAAAGGAGAAATTGAACTTAACCATGTTGAATCTAAGTCTAACCTAGCTGATATATTTACCAAACCACTTCCTGAATCTGAATTTAGCAACTTAAGAAGGTTAATAGGAATGTGTGTTATAGACTAGGACTGACCTGATAAGCTTAAGTTGACTTTTGGTTTAACTAATTAAGCTTGTGAGTTTAAAAACATGGATTTTTCAAACTTGTTTTTCAAAAGTTTATTGTCTTTCAAAATTTAACTTAAACACGGACTTTTCAAACTTGTTTTTCAAGAACTTTATTGTCTTTCAAAATTTGATTTTCAAAACTGGCAGACTTAGCCTAAGCTTGACCCCTAGAATTGCATGAACCTATAGATTTAGGTAGCCGCATCTCACAAAACACATTAAGATTAACTTGTTTGTGTTTGCAAAAACATAGAACGGTTGTGAGATGCATAGGATACTGCCTGGACTTCCGAATGCTTAAGTCAGTGCATCACAGTAAGTCTGGGCGTAAAATACCAACATTACAGTGATCAAGTCAAGTAGTCTTGCACTAAAATCTGAGCTAGACATTATTACTTGACTTGACTAACCTAGTGAACACTACTATCATCTAGATAGTTAGTCAGTAACTAGGGTTAGACACATGAAAAGGGACCACAATCATTACTTGGTCCAGGGGGAGCAGAGGTCAAAATACTTTTTCAAAATGTCATTTTTGACAAAACACATTTGAAAATTTTGATAAAAGTTAATAAAGATTGAGAGGGAGTTCCAGCTAATCCCTAAAAATATTTTTTTGATTAAGATTGATATTACATTTTCTGAAAAAAAATCTTTTTTGAAAGAAATTTTTTTTTGAAAGCTAAGTTAATAGATTTAAGACTAGTTTTTTTCTAACACTTAGCCTATATTTCTACTCCCTTAAACCTGTTATGCTTATATCTTTTTTGATGAATGACAAAGGGGGAGAGTAGGGTAAAAGGGTTAGAAAATTGCAAACAGCATGCTTATTTCACATTTATTTACCTCTGCTTTCTTGTGTGCTGCAACTTTCATACCTATGCTTGTGTTATATTGTTTGCATGTTTATGCAAGTTCATATCTGCTGTTTTTTCTAACTTTAACCTGACAACTTGGACTTCAGCCAGTTGTCATACCTATGCTTGTGTTATATTGTTTGCATGTTTATGCAAGTTCATATCTGCTATTTTTTCTAACTTTAACCTGAGTTGTCAATACATCAAAAAGGGGGAGATTGTTGGTGCAGTTTGCACTAACGGTCAAACTCGGGTTTTGATGTATGACAAAGTGGTTAAAGTTAGGGTTGTTAGTTTTTAACCTCTTTACTAAGTGTGCAGGGTTGAAAGACTTAGGACCAGACACCAGGCTGAAGTCCAGGATGGTTGAGTCCTGGCGGGAAGTCCAGTTGGGTCCGCGGGACCTGACAACTGGCTGAAGACCAAGTTGATTGAGACTTGGCAGGAAGACCAGGGTGGTTGAGCCTTGGCAGGAAGTCCTGGTGGGTCAAGAAGTCAAGTAAAGCTGCACAAAGGGTAAGTGAGGTAAGTCACTGGAGGAGCGAACCAGTGAGGATGAGTCCATTTATGGGACTTTAGGCGCGGTCCAATTTAGACCCATTTGGGTGATCTAAGTTGAGGCCTGGTTAGATCCTGGTCTAGGAGACAGGGTCTAATTAACTATGAATATATTTTACTCCAATATATTTGATAACATTATCTTAGAGGGTTTGTTTGATATATGGACTAAGCTACAAAACATTTCTTGTGTAAATTAAGTCCTATCCATTTTGTTTAATTACTTAGTTACATCTTATTTAATTGTTTATTAATTCATGCTTTGTTCGGTGAAGCATGAGGATAGAAACAAATCTCCTTTGAATTAATTTTTAATTTGCTAAAACTTGTTCACTTCTTGTTAAATTAATTCCTATCCATTTTGTTACATCTTATTTAATTGTTTATTAATTCATATTTTTCGGTGAAGCATGAGGATAGAAACAAATCTCCTTTGAATTAATTTTTAATTTGCTAAAACTTGTTCACTTCTTGTTAAATTAATTCCTATCCATTTTGTTACATCTTATTTAATTGTTTATTAATTCATATTTTTCGGTGAAGCATGAGGATAGAAACAAAGTCTCCGCAGGAGATTGGATTGTGCCGCTTCAAATATTGGATAAGGAGCACACGTGAATAGGATCTGGATGAGACCCAAAAAGCTCGAGAGACCCTCTATAAAAAGCCTTGTTGTAGAGCTTGAAGGAAGATCGAAATATCTTTCTGAAAAAAAAAGCTTTTCAAGTGCTCTCTCTTCCAAACTCTCCTGCTGCGGTCCAAGCTACGACGTGTTCACGTTTGATCGCTGCCGGAACTTCAACCCCAACATCTGCACCCATCTAGGAGATCTTCTAAGTTGTTGGGTAACGCAATTTTGATTTCTTGCATTTAATTACTTGAAAGTGTGGGGTTGTCACACTTTCAATTCTTTTATACTCGCCTACTCTATCGGGGTTTACCGGTAGAGAGTTTTAGTGGATTGCCCAACGGAAAGGTCCGAGGGACCTGGGCCTTCGAGTAGGAGTCGCCGAAGGCTCCGAACGAAGTAAAACTACCTGTGTCGTTTGTATTGGTGTTTCGTTCGTATTTTATTTTTTCCGCTGTGCACGCTTTTTAAAGCGCTCTAATTTTTTAAAAAGTCACGTGATTCACCCCCCCTCTCAGGTGCATCGATCCTACAGAACCAAGGCATATTTTCAGAGGCTATTGATATTCCTCCTCTTCAGTCTATTGTTACTCATTCAGGCAGTATCATGGCAGACCACCACAAGACCATGAAAGAACTTGCAGCACCAGATGACACATTTCAGTACTCCAGTATTGCTTATCCAGAGCTGACAGGTGATTTTGAGCTTAGATCTGGACTCATCCACTTGTTACCTAAATTTCAAGGACAGTCTGGGGAGGACCCCAACAGACACTTGCATGAGTTTCATGTTGTCTACTCTACTATGAAACCTCAGGGTATTTCGGAGGAAGACATCAAGCTGAGGGCTTTTCCATTTTCCCTGACTAGAGCAGCAAAGGATTGGTTTTACTATTTACCTACTGGGCACGTGTCTAGCTGGATTTCCATGAAGAAGGCATTTCTAGAAAAATATTTCCCAGCTTCCAGAACTGCAATCATCAGAAAGAGTATATGTGGTATACAACAAGTGGTGGAGGAGACACTTTATGACTACTGGGAGAGATTTAACAAGCTTTGTTCCAGTTGCCCACAACATCAGATTAGCGAGCAACTCCTCATTCAGTATTTCTACGAGGGATTATTGCAAATGGATAGGATCATGATAGATGCCACATCTGGAGGAGCCCTAGTTAACAAAATGTCAGATCAAGCTAGGGAGCTTATTTCAAACATGGCAGAAAATTCTCAGCAATTTGGAAGTAGAGCATTGTCCACCAGAGGAGTGAATGAGGTCCAGGTGGCTTCAAGTGAGCAGAAAGAAATCAAAAATTCATTGGTAGAGCTCACATCATTGATAAAGCAAATGAATCTTAATAATGCAAGCCAAAATTCTAACTTTTCGGTACTTCCGCAATCAAGCCAAGTGGTGAGGGTATGTGGTATTTGCTCTAGTCAAGAACATAATTCAGATTCATGTCCCAACCTCCAACAAGATGAGACAATAGTGGCATTGGTTAGGGGACATTTTCAAGCCCGGAATAATCCCTACTCCTCTACGTATAACCCTGGTTGGAGAGATCATCCAAATCTGAGGTATGGGAATTCTTTCTACCAATAGAACCCGCAACAACAACAATTTCAGCAGCCGCAACAAACCTTCCAGCAACCACATCAATCTCAGCATCAAAATATGCAATTCCAGCCCCAAAATCAGCAATTCCAGCCAACATTTCAAAATTTCCAGTAATCGTTTCAAGGGAATCAACAAGGATTCCTAGGGAATTTGAATATCCACAGCAATATCAACCCTTACAGCAACATTTTCAACAACCGCAACAGAGTTTCCAGCCTTGGAATCAAAATTTTCAGCCACAAAATCAAGGATTTCAGCCCACTCAGTTTCAATCTTCACCACAACCATTCACACTTCAAAATCAGAATTTTCAAGGCTATACTTCTCAGCAAGTTCAACCATCATTCCAGCTTAATTATCAGCCATTTCAGCAACAATTTCAGCCCTCCTATCAGCCCCAACAGTCCCAATTCCAACAATCACAGCAAGGCAATATTTTTGGCACCTTACAAAACATCAAAAGGCAAATTGGACAATTGGCTAGTGGGATTAATCAAAGTCAAGCTCAAGGATCAGGCCAACTACCTTCTCAAGCTACTCCCAATCCAAAGGGAAACGTTAGCGCTATTACTTTGAGGAGTGGGAAGGTTACTTCAACTGAAAAAGGTCTAAGAGCAATTTTTTCTAAAAATAGGGCAGCACCTACAATTTCAGCACCAATCAGCCCTAGAATCACTTCAAAATCAGTTGGTTCCACCCCTAGTCCATGCTCAACTCCCTCACCAAGTAATCCTGTGATTTTGGTGGAAAATGAGGGAGAAATCAGTGGCGAAACAAATCTCACAGCAGCTACATCAAGTGGGACAACAGCTCAAAATTCAGCCCTTCCACATTTGGTTCAACAGGAAGAAATGAGGGTTCCCTTGCCTTTTCCACAACGGAGAACTCAAGCCAAAAGACAAGTGGAGGAGGAGAAAACCAAAGAATACAATGATCTTGTAAAATTGTTTAGTAAAGTAGAAGTTAATGTACCCCTGTTGACCATGATTAAACAGATTCCTAAGTATGCAAAATTCCTGAAAGATTTATGTGTTCACAAGAAGAAGCTTAAGGAGAATGAGTTGGTTAGCTTGGGGAAAAATGTTTCAGCACTCATCCATGTCATACCTCAAAAGTGTGAAGACCCTGGAGTTTTTACTGTATCATGTGAGATAGGGAGGACTATGTTTCATGATGCTATGCTAGACTTAGGAGCCTCCATCAATGTAATGCCCAGATCAGTCTTCCAGATGCTTGGCATTGGTCCTTTACAGCCCACTGGAGTTGTAATTCAGCTAGCAGACAGAAGCCAGACCCATCCAGCAGGAGTTATTAAAGATGTTTTGGTAAAAGTTAAGGAGTTGATTTTCCCTGCAGACATCTACATTCTAGACATGAAAGGAGACTATCTTGCACATAGATCCCCACTCATCCTTGGGAGGCCTTTTCTGAAGACTGCCAGAACCAAAATTGATGTTTATGCTGGCACACTCTCGATGGAAGTGGGGGACACAGTAGTCCAGTTTAGTATTTTCGATGCTATGAAGTACCCTAGGGAAGATCATTCTATTATGAGCATTGACATTCTGGATTGACTGGTTGATACAGATTCAGTGGTTGAGGGATTTTCACATGATTTTTCTGGAGGAGATATATCTGCAGAGGAGGCTGAGGGAGTACTTGTTATTGAGACTGAGGATATTTCAGAGTTTATTTCAGATTCACTTCCAGCTGGTGAAGATTTTCTATGTGTAGGGGATTGCACAGAGCCCCAAGGATCACTTACTTCTATTGAGATTTTAGAGGACTCAGAGCACAGGTATGGTAGTGTAGGGGATTGCACAGAGCCCCAAGGATCACTCATACCCACTGAGCAGGGACAGATTGATCTTAAGCCACTTCAAGACCATCTGAAGTATGTGTACCTAGGAGAGGAGCAGAATTTTCCAGTTATTATTGCACAGCATTTGGAGTCAGAGCAGGAAGAGAAATTATTGCAAGTCCTGAGGCATTACAAGAAGGCGATTGGGTGGACTTTATCAGATATATCAGGTATTAGCCTAGCTCTCTGTATGCACAGGATATTCTTGGAAGAAAATGTAAAACCCGTGAGGCAGCCACAAAGGAGACTTATTCCACTCATTTTGGACGTCGTAAAGAAAGAGGTGACTCGACTTCTACAGGCATGTATTATTTACCCTATTTCTGATAGTCAGTGGGTTAGTCCCATACACGTGGTGCCCAAGAAATCCGGGGTGACAGTGGTGGAAGATGGAAACAACGAACTAGTGCCCACCAGAGTTAAGAATTCCTAGAGAGTCTGCATTGATTACAGAAAGCTTAACAAGGTCACAAGGAAAGATCACTTTCCTTTACCCTTTATTGATCAGATTCTTGAAAGACTGGCAGGGAAGTCCCATTATTATTTTTTGGATGGTTATTCAGGCTACTTTCAGATTTGTATAGATCCAGAGGACCAGGAGAAGACTACCTTCACTTGCCCCTTTGGCACTTTTGCCTACAGACGGATGCCTTTTGGACTCTGCAATGTACCCGGAACATTTCAGAGATGCATGGTAAGTATATTTGGTGAGTTGCTAGAGCATTGTATGGAGGTATTTATGGATGATTTTTCAGTTTATGGCACGTCTTTTGATTCATGCTTAGAAAATTTGTCTAGGGTTTTACACCGTTGCATTGAGACTAACCTTGTGCTTAATTTTGAAAAATGTCATTTCATGGTGGAGCATGGTATTGTACTTGGACACATAGTCTCTAGGAGAGGTATAGAGGTAGATCCTGCAAAAATAAGTGTTATTTCTTCTTTATCTTACCCCGTATGCGTACGGGATGTTCGTGCTTTCCTTGGACATGCAGGTTTCTACCGCAGATTTATTAGAGACTTTAGCGATATTGCTCGGCCCTTGACAAAACTTTTGCAAAAAGATGTTGAATTTTGCTTTGATGATAAGTGCAAAGAAGCTTTTCACAGACTCAGGGAGGCTCTTACCTCTGCTCCTATTATTAAATCACCTGACTGGAATTTGCCATTTGAATTAATGTGTGATGCCTCTAATTTTGCCATGGGAGCTGTTTTAGCACAGAGGGTGAAGGGAGCACCTCATGTCATATGTTATGCCTCCAAGACCCTGGATGCCGCCCAAGCAAACTATACTACCACTGAGAAGGAGCTTCTTGTCATAGTTTTTTGCTTTAGACCGTTTTAGATCTTACTTATTGTGCTCACATGTTATTATTTTTTCTGATCATGCAGCTCTAAAATACTTGTTGAAAAAGCCTGACGCTAAACCTAGACTGATCAGATGGATGCTCCTGCTCCAAGAATTTGACCTGTAGATTAGAGATAGAAGTGGCAAAGAAAACCTAGTTGCAGATCACCTGAGCAGAATTGAAGGAGATGGATCACCTGCCACCATTGATGATGATTTTAGAGACGAGCACCTTCTTGCAGTACATGGTGAGAGACCTTGGTATGCAGACCTAGTTAATTTCTTAGCTGCACATGTTTTCCCTACACACTTTTCTAAAGCTCAAAAAGACAAACTTAAAAGCGATGCAAAATTCTATGTGTGGGACGACCCGTATTTATGGAAGTTTTGTAATGATCAAATAATTAGGAGATGTGTACCAGACCATGAGTTTTCTTCTGTTCTTACATTTTGTCATTCATCAGCTTGTGGGGGGCATTTTGGGCCCCAAAGAACTGCTAGGAAAGTGCTAGAGTGTGGATTGTATTGGCCCACCCTATTTCATGATTCATATGTCTTTTATAAAAATTGTGATAGATGTCAGCGAACTGGAAATATAGGAGCGAGAAATGAGATGCCCCAAAACACTATACTTTTTTGTGAGATTTTTGATGTTTGGGGAATAGATTTTATGGGACCTTTTCCTGCATCATTTGGTTATCTGTATATTTTACTTGCTGTGGATTATGTTTCAAAATGGGTGGAGGTCATTCCCTCCAAGACTGACGATTCTTCTGTTGTTGTTAGTTTTGTTAGGTCACACATTTTCTGCAGGTTTGGAATTCCAAGGGCAATAATAAGTGACCAAGGATCTCATTTTTGCAATAAACACATGAAGGCTTTACTTGCAAATATGGGGTTGTACATAAAGTTTCTACATCCTACCATCCCCAGACAAATGGACAAGCCGAAATTTCTAACAGAGAGATCAAATCCATTTTGAAAAAGACCGTTGGGCCTACTAGGAAAGATTGGAGCAAAAGGCTAGATGATGCACTTTGGGCTTATAGAACAGCATACAAGACCCCCATTGGCATGTCCCCTTACCGATTGGTCTATGGTAAAGCTTGTCATCTTCCCGTGGAAATAGAGCACAAGCATATTGGGCAGTAAAAGCATGTAATTTCAATGCTACCAAAGTGGGAGAAGAAAGAAAACTTCAACTTCAAGAACTTGAAGAGATTCGGCTAGAGGCATTTGAAAATTCAAGGATCTACAAGGAAAAGACCAAAAACTTCCATGACAAGCACATTTTGAAGAAAGATTTCCAAAGTGGTGACAAGGTATTATTGTATAAATCAAGGCTCAAATTGATAAGAGGTAAGTTAAGGTCAAGGTGGGATGGTCCATTTATTGTAACCAATATTTTTCCCTATGGAGTTGTTGAAATTAAAGATGAATCTAACGGTGTTGTTTGGAAAGTCAATGGCCACCGGCTCAAGAAGTATTTTGAAGAATTAAAGGAGCTAGAGGTGGATGATTTGGACCTCAAGGATGCTATCTACCCAAATTAAGGGGAGTTTACTTTTCTTGCACCTACATTTCATTGTATATAACATTTTCATGATTTAGAAGTAAATGTTCATTTTCGAAGCAAGTTGTTGATAATAAATTCCTAGGCAAAATAGGATGAATAAATAGACATTGTAAATATCATGTTATTTCTTTTGGTAATTTTTCTTAATGAGTAGGAATAAATGTATCCCTCTAGGTTGTCTTCATATCATTTTAGAGTCTCTTGAAAATAAATTAAATTTGGTTATTAAAGACTTAAGGTTTAAGCTAATGGATGAATTCTTGGATGCTTGAGTACTACTTGGTTTTAGATTCTAAAGTGATGACTTGAGATGAATTATTTGTACCTAGTGAGAATTAGCCTTATTTTTGTGACACACATATGTGATTGTACTCTAGAACTTGCTTAGGTTCTTTCAAAATCATATTTCTATGATTGGATCACATCTATAGAGGCTAATCAAATTGTTTTCCTTTTCATATCAATTTTTGGCAATACTCAAGTTTATTCTATTCACCTTTCCATACTTCCTACTCTTAACCATACTTTTCTATGGACTTGTTTGTTTGGGATGTTTCTTGATGTTACTTTGTCCGAGATGGACAAAAGATCAAGTGGGGGGGAGGTGGCTAGTGTTTTGAAATTATTTGGTATCAAAGATGCATTTCAAGCAAATTGAATTGAGTTGAGTATCAAGAATAAGTGGGAAGTAGTGGTTAAGGAGGGAAACAATTGAAGCATCTAGATTCTTGATTATAATGTGAAGATCTAAGCAATGTTGTGCCAAGTTGAATTCGACTGAGAAGGAAAAAAAAATCTGAAATGAAAAATAAAGGGCACGCAAAAGCAGAAGAAAAAAAATTGTGCCGAGAAGGAAAAAAATTTCTGTGAAGCATGTTTTGGTTGGAAAATGTGGGAAGTTGGAATTATGGGAGTCAATAAAAATCAGAACACTCTGCTAGGAGCTGAATTGCAACTGAACATGATCAGACACTGAATCGAAATATGACTTCTGAATAAAACAGCAAGGTATCAAGCTGCTGAAATGATACAAGCTGAATCCGACTTGGAATCTGAGTTACTTCGACTTAGAGCTGCTGAAATGATACAAGCTGAATTCGGAGTAAGCTGCAAAGTTCTAAATCTATTGAAGGACTGTTGTTGAAGCTGAGTTGGAGGAATCAGATTGGAATGTGGAGCTAGAATCTGAAACAGAAAATTGTGTTACCATAAAAGCAGTGTTTATCAACTCAAAATTGAAATTGGGTTTTCAAGGCTATGAATCAAGGCATTAAGTATATAAATATTTCAAAAAGTGTTGAGTACATCCACTGCTGATCAGAACAAAGGAAAATGTGGCTGATTGGGTTTTTAAGATCAAAAGAGAAAAAAAACAGTGCAGTGCAGTGTCATGGCTAAGGAAAAATGAAGTGTATCAGCTCACTTAGTGAAGCATTTAACTCTCCACTACTATTGATGCTAATTGCTTTGAGAAATTAGAAAATTGCAAGGTTTGAAATTAGCTGCGTGGATCTAGAATTTGAAATTTGAAACAGAAAAAAATGTAGCTATGAAAAAAAAAGCTGGAAACTAAAGGCACAACAGCTACACTTCATTTGGAAGATCACAGCAGAGTTGGATGGGAGCTGATTCTGATAAGGATTTGGGAGCTGAGTACATCATGACTGAACAAAATGAAGACTAAAAACAGGAAGTAACAGCCGACCATAAAAAGAGAAAGAAAAAAGAAAGAAAAACAAAGAACACAAATGGCACGCAAGAGAAGTTTTGGCACCATGAAAAAAATGAAGCTTTTCTTATCCAAATCAAAGCCTTGCTCCACTACATTTCTGACTTTACTAGAGGGCCGTATATAAGAAAAAAAAGAGAAAAGGAAACAAGGTTGGCACGCAAAGGCAAAATTGGCACATTGAGACCAATAAGGTTTTCTTCATCCGAATCAAGGGCAATGCCAAATTTTTACTCTACCACACTTTTTACTTCCATAGAGGACTATAAAGAGGGCAAAGTGCATGGGAAATATGCTTGAGCATCCAAGTTTTCCAATTCATCAACTTCTCTATTTTTCTTAGTGTTCACTTCATTCTTACCATTTCATATGTCTCTAATTTGTTTGAATAAACTTTTATAGATGTGGATCCGAATCATGAATAATGGTGGAGAGTAGATAACAAGCAAGCCTATGGTAGTGCAAAAAAAAATATTTGTGTTTGAGTGAGCTCCACTTTCATCATGAACTTAGAACTCAAAAAGAGAGCCACCAAAAATTTCCCTTGAAAGGCTAGTGAGTTAAAATCATCTCAATGAATCATGAAGGATAAAAATGCTAAGTTGTTGATTTAAGGACGAGATACTAATCCATAGAGCTTAGATTTTTGAGAATTGACAACCTTAGGTAATTTCTTTTCACTTGCTTCTAATTATGTTTGGAAAGAATCTAAGGGATACATATTTAGTAGTTTTTGTGAGACGCTCAAGTTTAAGTGTGGGGGAGTTGATAAGTACTATTTTGTTGATCATTTCAGATTCTAAAATTCATGTTTGACCCGTATTTTACTTGCTTAATATTGAATTTATCCTAGGTTTTATGAATTTATTCTATTTTTTGGGTTTTATTATAAATCTTGTCACATTGGAAATATTTTGGCACTTAATTGTTAATCTACTTTTATAGGCTTGGAAGGATCATGGACCTAGGTCATGATGGGTCAAACTTGAGTCAGAAGTGGACTGGATCGAGTGATCAAGAATCCGACTAATATGGGTCGTCCGATTCAAAAACGGCTAGATCTGAGCCATCTGAGAACCTTTGAGGCAATCTGAGCTAGGGTTAAGACTAATCAAGCACTCAGATCAAGATCTGAAGGTTTCATTCAAATCAGAGATCATTCAGCCGTTAGATCAAGCTCAGGAGGATCTAGACCGTCCATTCAAAGATCAGGTTGATCTGAGCCATCCGTTGCAAATCTGGAAGATCCGAGCTACTGAGAGGTAGATCCTGACCCTTGATCAACATCATCAAATTTTGGTTCAGATCGGATGAGATCTAGCCATTGGATCGAGTTAAGTTAATCTGGACCGTCCATTGCTTAACTATATAAACTGCTGATCAGCCCCCGAGCACGGTGTCGCGTCCTCACCGAGCTCAGTTTCTTCGTTCTTCCTTCACTATTTTTTTCTGCAACTTTCTTCATCAGAGGGCGTGACCACATCGATTTCGATCTTAGATCTAGTTCTAGATCGTTGGGAAGATTTCTCCGTGAAGATTCCAGCTCCATTTCGCCCAAGAACAGAGCTGATTGAGGGTTTCGTCAGATCTGTAATTTGATTGCTTGGATCTCGTTTGTGTGCCATTTCCATCCATCTGAGCTATCTGGAGGGTCCTCTGGAGTGCTCTGATCATCTCCAAATCATCATCGTCATTCAACATAGCGAGATCGAGGAGATCGGATTGATTCTTCAGATTTGAGCAGAGTTGAGTTGGATTGATTCGTAGAGTGAGATTTCCAGTGATCTGTGGAGCTAAGGGGTTCGAGGCTCACTCTTGTGTGACGGCAAGAAGATCTGAAGCTAAGGGAAGGGATCGATGCTAGTTTTCTTAATGCATTTCTGTTATTAGCTGTAATTTCGATTTCTGCAAGCAATTTTCATTTCTGCGCTTTGTATCAGTTGCTTTAGTTGTCTTTTCTAAATTGTCTCTGCCTTAATTAGGTTTCAATTCTGCATCTTATTAGCTAGATTACTTGTCTAGTGAACAATTGCTTTAATTTCAATTTGCATTTCTGCTGTTCGTATCAGTTTTCGGTTTCCTGTCTTGCGTATCTACTTTCATTTCTGAATTCTGCAGTTTACTTCAATTTCAATTTGTATCCAGTTTTAATTCTTGAAATTAGAGATAACTGTTAGTGTGTTAATGCATTTGATCTAAGTTTGCTTGCATGTAGTTTCATTTATGCATTTCAGCTTGTTGCGTGCCAGTTTCAGTTTGCGTATCAACTCCACTTCGGCAACACTTCAGTTTATTATTTCGGCAATTTGTGTCAATTAAACAATAGTTTTTCTTAAGCTTCTCTGGACTCTAGCTTAGTGCACTTGAATTCAACTTGCATCTGTTTGTTCTTGCAATTGCTTTGACTCTAATTTCTGCATTTATCAGTTTCTATTTCTGCAAGTATTCAGTTTCACCCTTTGCAAGATTTAGTTATATTCTCTGAAATTTGTGTCAAGTAGACATAGCTCTTCTGAACCTTATCTAAATTTTAGATTCAAGCACTTGAAATCAGTTGTTTTGTTTGGTTTAGCATCCAATTCGGTCTTTGAAATTCTGCATTTCATTCCTGTTTACCTGCACATTCAATTATGCATTGAGTTTGTTCTTGAATTTCTGATTTCATTTCTGAATTTCTTCTCTCATTCATGTATAGCATTTTACTATCAGCTTTGTTTTACAAGTTGGATCGATCAGTTTTCATTTTGGAATGGTCAGTTTAGAGCTCTGCATTTAGAATTAGCTTTTGGCACACAAGTATCTCTCTTGCGTATCAAGCTTGTTTCACTTCGTCTCTGTGTATCAAGATTAAGCTACGGCATTGATTGGTGTCAAGTCAAATGCAAATTCTAGTGTGCTATGATGCTTGAAATCAGTTAGTATTGTATTAGGTTGTTCTGAACTTTCTCTGCATTTGTTTGCTTCCGAATTTTGAACTAGCTTGTGTTTTGTTTGTTTAAAGTTTGATTGCTGAATTAAGTTCTTGCACTAGTTTGATTGCTGAATTTTGTAGCTAGCATTTGTTTAAGTTTGTTTGCTTCCGAAAATTGCCAGCACTGCTTTTATTCATTTGCTTAGCATTTAGATTGCATTTGATATCAAATTTGTTCTCCAAGTTTGGCTACTTTGCATTGGTCGATTAAATTCACACTTAGTTGAGTTCATTAGTTGCCATTACCTTGTTTAGTTCATTTAGTTAAGTTTCTTTCTTCTCATTGAGTTTTCATTTCTAATTGAAACCAAACCCAAGTTTTATTTGAAACCCCAAAAACAATCAACGACACATAAACTCGATCTTGAATCGAACAACCTCAACTAGCCCTAGGAAAAATACGACCTGTGACCCTTTTACTACATTTTTTTTCTTTGTTAGCAAAAAGGGTTTCCAGCTTTACAAATATCTAAATTTGAGACCCACATTCGTGATAGCCTCTTTTGGGTCCATCACACCCCCATCAGTAGGGGCGCCCAATAGCTTCCAGGCACCCCCATAAATAGGGACGCCTGGCCCAAAGAGAAAAAACACAAGTTTCGTGGAGAAGGCAGAATAGACTTCCATTCAGGTGCCCGGGATGATACAGGCGCCCAAGTTGAAAGCTGTATTTGCTGTTTCGAGGTTGAATTAGAAATAAGCTTTCATTTAGGTGCCTGGGAGGTTCGGGGCGCCCTGGTGAAAGGTTTTATCAGCTGCGATGAGTTCGGCGCGGAGATAAAGTTTGACCAAGTCCATAGGGGCGCCCCCATCATCACAGGCGCCCGTATGAAGCCTATAAAAGGGGCCTCGACCCCTCAGCTTCAGACACAACTTCCAAGAACAATTCTAAGCATTCTGACTGACAACAATACGCTAATGATGAGGCTCTACGACCAGGAGGCTCCAGGAGGAAGTGCGCGGCACTTCGGAGGTCCAGATCGGTCGTGTTTCAAATCCTTGTTGTTCGGTTTGCTTTTATTATTCTGCACATAATTTATTATCTTTGTGATTGGACTTCTGCACTATAAGACGGGTATCTCCACCTTCGGAATGTCCGGAAAGGAGACCAATAGTAGACTCACGCCGAGTACATAGGCCTTGGACGTACTAACCTAGGGGGGTCGGGAACCAAGTAAATAAATCCCGAGTGTCTGCTGTGTTGTTATTTCTTTTATTCTTTCTATTATTTTTCCGCTGCTACTAACGCTCTGTTTAAGAATGAACCGACGAATTTTTCTACGAAGTTTCCACAAGAAGTTTTCGGTCGATATTCACCCCCCCCTCTATCGACGGCACTGGTCCTACAGAATAGACCACCTTTCGTTCCCTTAGGATAGCCAACAAACAAGTGTACTTCCGTCCAAGATTCCAACTTATCAGTATCTCCCTTCAGCACATGTGCTGGACTACCAAAATCCGAGTATGTCCTAGACTAAGCATTCGCCCAGTCCACAATTTTATGGGAGTAGAAGGGACTGACTTAGATGGTACCATGTTCAGAATATACGCAGCTGTATCTAGAGCATATCCTCAGAACGAATCAGGTAAATCAGAATAGCTCATCATTGACCTAACCATTTACATAAGAGTCCTATTCCTTCTTTTTGCAACTCCGTTCTGTTGGGGTGTAC
The DNA here is from genome assembly GCA_024364735.1 of Boesenbergia rotunda. Taxonomy (NCBI): domain Eukaryota; kingdom Viridiplantae; phylum Streptophyta; class Magnoliopsida; order Zingiberales; family Zingiberaceae; genus Boesenbergia; species Boesenbergia rotunda. The sequence goes on from JAGFNQ010000217.1 coordinate 726,976, forward strand.
AAGGTGCAGTTTGCTGGGACTGGATCCCAGCTTTTGATAAGTATGTCCTAAACACTCCAAAGAGATACTCTCCACCACGTCTGATCGTAGTGTCTTGATACCTTTACCTTGATGCTTCTCCACATTAGCCTTGAACTCTTTGAACTTATCAAAGCATTCAGACTTGCGGTGCATCAGGTAAATGTATTCATACCTTGAATAATTGTCAATGAAAGTGACGAAGTATTCAAAGCCGCCTCTAGCCTGGATTGACATAGGGCCACACAAATCAAAATGAATCAGTTCTAGCACATCTTTGGCCCTATACTCCTTGGCCTTGAAAGACCTCTTGGTCATCTTACCTTCCAAGCAAGACTCACAGGTCGGGAGGTCTTCCACCACCAATGAACCCAGGGGCCCATCAACTATCAACCTCTGAATCCTACTAAGGTTAATATGACGAAGCCTAAGGTGCCAAAGATATGTGTGATTCATCTTAGAAGGCTCCTTTCTCTTATTTATGTTAGATGATGAGCTATTCACTTCAGTATACATCGTGGGAGTTATTGGTTCTAGAGTATACAGATTGCCAACCATTGTACCCGAACAGATTATCTCTCTATTTCTTTTTATAACAACCTTGTTATCAAAAGCAACAGCATATCCATCTTTTATCAACTTAGAAAACGAAATTAAATTCTTTCTAAACGAGGGTACATAAAGGTAATTTCTCAAAACTAACACTTTGTTTCTCTCAAAAGACAAATGAAAAACTCCCACTGCAACTGCTGCCACATCCGTAGCATCGCCCATGCAGACCACGATTTCTCTATCAGCTAGCCGTCGGGTTTCCTGGAACCCCTTTGTCTTGACGACGGGGATAGTCTGCCTTCCAGTGCCCAGTTTGCTTGCACGTGAAGCACTTGCCTTTCGGCTTCTTCACGCCAGTCTGAGGTCCGTGCGATGCTGCTGCCTTCTTGAACCCACCTTGTTTCTTCTTCTTCCTGCTTTTGGCATAGAAGTAGAAACCTTCTGAGTAACTAAGGCCTGCGAGTTCTGACGAAAGAGGCCCTCTGTCGCCTGGAGTTCTCCTAGCAGTTCACCCAACGTATATTCACGTTTGCTCATATTGTAGTTGAGCCTGAACTGCTCAAAACTCCTAGGCAGAGACTGGAGTATAATATCGACCTGGGTTTCCCTGTCGATCTGTGCTCCCAGTACCTCAATCTCATTGAGATGAGCCATCATCTTTAGGACATGATCCCTCACAGGTGTCCCTTCGACCATAGTGGTCATCATTAGACTCTTCATCGCGGCCTGCTGATAACCACTATTTTGTTGATTATTTTCGGCTCTAAAATCCATGTTTGATCCACATTTTATATGCTTAAGTTTGCAATTGTATTAGGTTTCATGTAATTCCTTTATTTTGGCTTTTAATTCTAATCTTTGTATATTTGGGATATTTTTGACACTAAATTTGAATATCATTTTGTAGGCTTCAAATGATCATGAACCTAGATCAAATCGGGTTAGACTTGAGTCAGCATTGGATCCAGATCAAAGGGATCAAGCATTGGATTAATAGGAGCCGTCCATTCTAGAAAACGGCTAGATCTGAGCCATCGGTCAACTTCTGGTCAATCCGAGTTCAAGATAGAATCAATCATGACTATAGATCAAGCTCTGAAAATTTTAGCCAAATCAGAAGTGATCTGACCATTGGATCAAACTCAAGTTGTTCTAGACCATCCATTCAAGAAAAGGGAAGATCTGGACCATCCACCACTGATCTGGTTAATCCGAGCTGGAGACAGGTAGATCAGGACTATTGATTGGGATCTATGGAGTTTGGTTCAGATCTGAAGAGATCTGACCATTGGATGAAGCTAAATTGATCTCAGCCGTCTGTTGCTTCCATCATCATGTGGCTCAACCCAAGGCTAGACTGAACCAGTGCTGGACCGGACATGGCTGGCTGAACCAAGGGCTGACTGGACCGAACCCAAATCTTGACTGAACCTAAGCTGGCTGAACCAAAGGACTGAGTTGGGCTGGAACTGGACTGAACCAAGTGCTGGACTGAGCTGTTGTTGAACCAACGGCTTGAGTTGATTTTGCTGAACCCACACGCAGAAGAGGATTGGGGTTTTCTCGGCTTCGAGACATAGATCGACGACATCTTCTCAATCCGGGGGGGGGGGGATCACACACAGGCGACTCATCCTCTCCACCCTCACCGCCGGCGGTCCGCATCTCCATAGCCGCCGGCCGGTCTTCCGACTTCCCACTCCATCTCTTCTTTCGGGGTTCGAAGAGGAGGTTCGACCTAGGGCTCCATTTTGGAGATCCAAAGTCAGAACCAAGACAGCTAAGGCTGTTTTAACTAACTTATTATTTGCTGTTTTGGACTAACCCTGGATGCAGGACCGAAGGACTGTGTTTCTGCAGCTCAGGCAGCATTGTTAGACAACAATTAACCCTTAACTTTGAATCCTTTGCCAATATCAAAACAAGGTTCGATCTGGTGCTTCCTGCACCAACAGTTTCCTCCATTTTCATCACCGCCGACCACAAGCTAGGGCTCGGGGTCCGAACCCTAGTTTTCTTCACTACAGCTTCCTTTCGGGTTGAGGGAAGCATCCAGCCATCTTCCTCCACCGCACGCCATCGCACGAGCTAGGGCCCGGGGTTCGAGCCCTAGTCGACCGTCTCTTTCACCAGTATCCTCTCGGGTTGAGAGGAAATGATCAGCCATCTTCCTCCGCAGCCGGCGATCAATTTCTTACTGCAATTCTTTCATTTGCATTTCCTTTACAGCACTTCAATTTCAGTAGTTTCACATTAGATCCGATTTCCTTCCAGCAATTACTTCTCAACAGCCTAGTTTTCATTTACAGTAATTCGATTTCAGTAGTTCTTCAATTCCAGCAGCTTTTCTGAATCCAATTCTTCACAGTTCTTCATAGCATATCTGTTTATCTTCTTCACAGCAATTGTTTTCAGCAGTTGTTGTTTTCTTTCTTCGCAGTTTCCTCATAGGGACAAGTGGCAGCAGTTGTTTGCTTTCATCCGATCAACAATTCTTTTACAGCAACTCCTTCTCAGTTCCTCACAGCAAATTCAGCTTCTTCACAACTGGCAGCAACTTGTTGTTTGTTTCATTGAGTTGTTATGTGTTGGAAGTTGAATATTTGTATTTGATAGATCTTCCCATTTCAATTTCCACTTACTTGAAGCCATTTAAAACATGCCTATCTTGTGTTTGGTTAAATGCCTCTTAGAACAAAACTTTCAATCGTGATGTTTGTTAGTTGTTAAACTTTTGTTCTGTATTGCTTTTTCAATTGCTTTGAGTTTCATGTTTTCATTTAAATGCAATTAAGTTAGATCAGTCTAGATTTCTTCAATGATATAGTTTTGCTCCATGTCTAGGTTTTATTGATGCTTAATTTCTTGAATGCTTCTTTCATACTTGCTTTGCTATTCATTTCGTAGTCATAGCTCTCAAATCCAAAACCCAGTTTCATATCCAAAACCCAAAAGCAATAACAGACGATCCTGAGATTTATCATGTACCAACTACATTCGTTGGGAGACGACTCGAATTACTCTATGCTACATTAGTTTAGAGGCGTTCGATACTTAAATTGTATTTGATACTCGCGGTACGACACGCGAGCCTTATCACCTGCCTAGCAGCTCGACCTTGGTGCCCGTAGAGATCCTTGAGGTTCAACATCATGTCACTAGCAGTGGGTATGGCCTGATGCTGATGTTGCAGCACATTCAACATGGATGCCAGAATATAGCACCGTGTCATCTCATTTGCCTTGACCCACTTCTTGTAACGCTCCCTCAACTCTTCACCAGAGTCCTCTCTAGGCCTTTTCGGACATTCCTCGAAGAGTACAAATTTGTACTCTCTAGCAGTGAGGACAATGTCAAAGTTCCTCTTCCAGTCTATATAGTTTGGGCCAGGAAGTTTATTTCCCTTAAGAATTGTTGCTAGTGGGTTAAAGACCATTATCAAAAACCTGAGAATCACAACATACACTACTTTAGAAATCAAAAATAAATTGATTCCTCAAAATAATAAATTTTCGAAATGAACTAACATCTCAAACACCGAGAATTTGCATACCATGTTAGAGTGGACGTATACAAACCCTACATTCGTTCGAGAAGGTTTTACCCATTAATCTTACTGTCTTCTCAACCTAACCTTTTGACAAGTAAGACTAATAGTTGGTCAACTTCGGCCCTACAAATTATTAGCAGTGACTCCGTTGGGGAGGATACTAATAATTGTATCTAAGTGTTTACCATTGCACGACACTAAGAGAATTATTTGTTGGATCGAGAAATGCGAGAGAGGGGGGGGGGTGAATGTCGCAAATCGTTCGGATTTAAAAAGAGTAAGTGCGCAGCGGAATAAAATAAAGCAAAAACAACGCTAACACGGTCGTTTTACTTGGTTCGGAGCCTGGGTCGACTCCTACTCCAAGGCCCACAGTCGTTGACCGTTTTCTGCGGGCAATTCTATAAGTTCGTAAAAGTTTACAAGAAAGATAATAACAAGAACAGTTTAGTAAACTTTAAATACAGCTCTTCGTTACCGACGTCCGGAGTAGATAGAAGTTTCGGAGCAGCGGGACGTCGTCAGCTCGAGTTGGAAGATTTCTGGAGCGTGTCGCGGAAGCAGAAGAGCGCAGAAGTGTCGCAGTGATTGATGCTTTGAAGAAGGAGGTCGAGGGCCCTTTATATAGGGCCTGGGGGCGCCCTGGTCGACGGGGGCGCCCCCCCACGTGGCAGCAGATCCACACAAAGCGCAGTCAACCACTTATCCCTTGAACCTCGGGATAAGGTCTTGACTGGGGCGCCCTGTACGCTGGGGGCGCCCTGGTTGACTCGGCCAACTCTTATCCGCAGCGCTGAGTCTTCTTTGGTAAATCTGGCTGGGGGCGCCCGGGACAGCGGGGGCGCCCTGTGCATGTAGCGCAGACGCGACAGAGTTGATTTGCAATGGGGGCGCCCGGGACAGCGGGGGCGCCCTGTGTATGTATTGTCGAAGTCTTTCTTATCTTGTTGTGTTTTGTGGTCACCATGGGGGCGCCCGGGACACTCCGGGCGCCCTGGTCAGCGGTTGCCTCACTCCTTTGAGACATTCTGAGTTGCAGACACTCGTTCCTTCGGTCCTGCATCCAGGGTTAGTCCAAAACACAATAAAACAATAAAATAATAGGTTATACAGCCTTAGCTGTCTTGGTTCTGACTTTGGTCTCCAAAATGGAGACCTAGGTCGAACCGACGCCTAATGTTCCCTCAAGGGGAACGCGTCCTCACCTACTCCTCTCGGGAGAATTTACCTGGTGCCAACCGGCTCCTCCAGTTGGACTTTTGCCCAGCAGTCCTTCGCCAGGTCTTGAGGTACCAAGCTGCCCTTCGCTTGGTGCCTAGCAGCCCTTCGCTAGGTCTTTTCTTCTGGCAGTCCTTCGCCAGTGCCTAGCATTCCTTCGCTAGGGCTTTGTCCATTCTGGCAGTCCTTCGCCAGTGCCTAGCATTCCTTCGCTAGGGCTTTTCCATTCTGGCAGTCCTTCGCCAGTGCCTAGCATTCCTTCGCTAGGGCTTTGTCCATTCTGGCAGTCCTTCGCCAGTGCCTAGCATTCCTTCGCTAGGGCTTTTCCATTCTGGCAGTCCTTCGCCAGTGCCTAGCATTCCTTCGCTAGGGCTTTGTCCATTCTGGCAGTCCTTCGCCAGTGCCTAGCATTCCTTCGCTAGGGCTTTTCCTGTACACTCAAGAAACTTGTTAGACACCAATTAACCCTTAACTTTTGAACCCTTTTGCCAATATCAAAACACATGTTTGACTTGGGTGCAATCTGCACCAACATTATTTAGGATTATGTGCCTTCCGTTGGGGAAGTGCACACGCTCTTCAATAATCCTCTATAATCTTTTCTGATCTTGTGATTGTTGGAACCCGGATGGCTAGAGAGGGGGGGGGTGAATATAGCCAAATACTTGAAACCTTCGGCACTTACGAAATTTCTGCACTCAACCTTATCAGTAGCACAGTGGAAGAAACGAATGGAAACAAAGCAGTGCAGAATCCAAAAACAGAAACCGAATGTAAACAGACACAACTAGCAAGAATACTAACACGGAGGGTTTACAAGGTTCGGGGATAACTTGCCCCTGTTAGTATTGTGAGAGAAGTGTCCTAAGACAATCGCCTTATGAATGTAATCATTTATTTTAATAAATGAATATTCACTATTTGAGTATACATGTTTGTGTATTTGATTGAGATCTTAAACTCATTTACTGAATATCCGCAATACAATTCACAGCATGAGAGAATTTGTGATGAATTCACAACTAGTGATTATCTCTACATGTGCAATTGTGAAGTATTGAAATTGTCCCTAGTCGATAAATTGATAAATACGGACACTATCAATTCTGTTGAGACTAGCATGGGTTATTCTCTAATCAGCTGATTCTCACTGGCTGGTGACATTGGGATGTCCGGAGATAAACATGAATGCTAGTTAAGGGAACTAGTTCATTGGAGTGACTGGCTGTAAAACTTCATATGGTAGTCTACATATAGACATGTCAATGAAGTTCTTACTGCAGCTTAAGTGAGATGTTCCTTTGACTTGCGGTGTTCAAGTCATCTTGGTCATGAAGACTTATACTTTGACATCTTAAGCAAGCATCTCCAAGGAGGTGTGGACCCATGATGATTGGGTATAAACCGAAGTGCCCGAAGATGTTTGAACAGCCTACAAAGGATTCATCACTCCTTGCGAGGAGATGTATACCCAAGGCATATCGTCGGATTGTTACTCAAAGCCTCTGGCTAGAGCATCACATGTTCCGAGTATGAATCTCTCAGAAACATGAGAGTAATTAGAATCCGTTGGACGAGAAAGACATTACTTGGGCTAGGTGTGACGTAGTCAGCCTAGTGGGGACTGACACACATAGACCATGTCCTGAACCAAGTGGGTATAAAATGGTGAAGGGAATGAGGCACGATTCATTAGAGCTGCTGAAGGGTTTCAGAATAATTTCTGAGGTCAACCGTTGATTTTTCGATTAATTGGGGATCATGAAGTACTACTAGGTGCCACTCATGATCGTTCTATAATTGGTTAATTATAGACGACCAACATAAATCGAAAGCCTATTTAGTTACACGCACTACGAGTGATCCGAAGGATTTAAAACGAGTTGAATATTGGATTTTCCGATCAAGAGAGATAAGTCGAATATGAATTTTTCAGAGACGCATCGGAAGCATAAAATGGCTAAGTCTTTTGAAGACTTATTGGACGAATTAAATGAGTTTAATTCGTACGGTTTCGGCTTGGGTTTGGCCGGCCAAAGAGGGTCCCCACCCTCTTTGTTTGGCCGGCCACAATAAAAGGGGAGAACCAAATTGTTTGGTTCAAATTATAAAATAAACCACGTGTGGTTTGTTTAATAAAATTATGGATAAAGAAATTTATATAAACGGATTTATTTTTCATGGAAATTAAAATGAACCATGGATTGGTTTATTTTATTTTATAAAATCAATAATAGATTGATTTACCATGATAAAGAAATTTATATAAAGAAATTTATATAAACGGATTTATTTTTCATGGAAATTAAAATGAACCATGGATTGGTTTATTTTATTTTATAAAATCAATAATAGATTGATTTACCATGATAAAGAAATTTATCTGAAGAAATTTATATAAAGAAATTTATATAAAAAAATTTATATAAAGAAATTTCTTTCCATAAGAAAAGGGAGACATGGTTGTTTTTATTATAAATTAAATTATGATAAAAACTTGGCATAATGGAATAATTCATAGAAAAATTTATAAGATAAATTTCTTATGAAAATTTATTCCATTAAAAGGAGACTTGGCGATTAAGAGGCTACTATATAAAGGTACCAAGGCAAGGCTTGGAAATTAATCCAAGAGATCAAGGATTCTTGCCTAGCCTCTCTCCCTCTCCTTCTCTCTCTCTCCCTCTTCTAGTGCCGCCGGCCCTAGAGCCCTCCCTCTTTGCAGTGAGCTTCCACCACCAAGAAGAGGCCGAAGAAGAAGAAGAAGCGGGCGCGACTCCTTCCTTCCTCCCGGAATTTTGATTCCGTTCTTCGTTTGGTGGTTAGTCTTTCCATCTCTCTCTTGGTATTCTTGTCGTGCCTTTGGAGAATCTAGTAGTTCTTGTCGGCAAGAAACTCGTGGCTTTGCGAAGTCATCCCGAAGAAAACTCGGCGTGGACGCGAATAGAGGCGGAGCTTCCAAGGGACGCTATGGTTGGATCTCGTCCCTTTCTTCGAGTTACGCGAGGTATTAAGTAAATTAGTTTACTTTCTGCAAAATTTTAAATGTATGATCATGTCTCCACAACATAAGGTTGCATGCTAGATACGTGGTTAAAATAATTTGAGAAATTATTTATGCTAAACCTTCCGTTGCACGTAATTAAATTTTAAAATTACGAACCCGTATCCATGTCAGCATGCACCCGGTCCCAACAGTGGTATCAGAGCCGGTTAGTGTTCGACATAATCATATAATTGTTTTGCAGAAAACTTTATCATGATCTCAATTTTGGAAAATTTTCCAATTATAGAAACTTTCCAATTATGATAAATTTTAGATTTAGGAATTTCAAAGTTTGGAAATCCTCATGAAATTTCGCAAACTTTTGAAATATCATAGTTTCTGAAATTTTATGATAATTGTGAAAACTTCTCATTTTTGGAAACTTTCCAATTTTGGAAATTTTTCAACTTTGGAAATATGTAAGTTTTCTTTGTACCAGGAACTTACAATTATTCTGAAAACCTGTTATGAAATCTCGCAATTTTGGACACTTTCTTTCAAGAAAGTCTAGACAAATTTATGGATCATTAATTGACAATTTAAATTCGAATTGGTTTTAAATTATTAACAAAATTTTTTATTTTGGATTGAGCCTCAGGGAGCCATCCAATTTAAAGTTAGTTGTTGTAATTTAATTTCCCATTTTGAATAAAATTGTCATGTTTAATTTGGTTACGCCTCGGGGAGCGGACCAAATTGGATTTACGACAAATTTCTTTTCTTTGGGTATCTGAGCCTCGGGGAGCCACCCTTAGAAAATAATTTGTTGTAATTAATTAATCCATGAATAAAATATGTGATCAAATCTTGGAAATTTGATTTAAGAGGTGATGCTCTTACACATTGTTGTCTCCAAAATTAATTAGGAAAATGGTTTCCTATAGAGTTTTCTTAAATGAGATTTTCATGAAAATAATATGTGGTTGAATTAAGGGAATCTGTCTCTTAATTTAATAAGATTTGATTTAGAGAAATCAAAGTCTTAAACATATTATTTCTGAAATTGATTATGACAATTTAGGAAATTGTTTCCCAAAATAATTCCTTGAATAAAGTATGAAATTAGAATTAGGACATCCGGTTCCTAATTCAATTAATGAGACTTGATAAATTAAGTCACATACATACTTTATTAAGGAAATCGTTAGTCATGACATAATTATATGTCATGAATGTGCTTAGAAAAGAAAGGATGAGACCCAAAACCCCTTACAAAATATTAAGGCTAACACCTTCCATTAATATGGTTAGAACCGGAGTTTTGTTTCTCGTTTGGGTTGATGGACACATCCATGCCCGGCTTGAACCTCAACATGTTCAAACCATGGAATTAGTTTATGATTAATATAGTTGGAGTCAGAGGTCAATCCTTAGTTTTAGTTGTTGGACACATCCAAGCCTGACTAAACGGTTGAATGAGCTCCAACCATATTAAAATTATTTCTTGATTAATGGGTCAGCCTTAAGCTTGGAGCATCGATTTGTTGTGCCACAGCCAAGGTCGATGTAAAGAGAGGTGCAGTTGGGTGCTATGTATAATGTTGCATACTTGTTAATGAGTTAACAACCCAATGATTTATGCAAACATTCAATTAGTTGATAGCATAAAATGATAGTTACATATATGTAATATGTAATCGGTATAATTACCTACCGTCATAGCCAAGAATAAGTTGATGGCCACAACCATGGTTGTTCTTATCTATGGTTGGATATCGGCCTATTTGGAGATGTTCCTACGATCTCCCGAATTGATAAAAAGGGTTATTCAATTCGAAAAATAAATAGGATTTAATTAATGTATGTTGATGCATTCTTTATCATTCTTCTCACATAAGCTCAATTTGTATTTCTAGGATAATCATTCGATCATGTCTTCTCTGAATTTGCGTTCCATTTTGGACACCAATAAGTTAACTAAGGACAAAAGGATTGAAAAAGCACCAAAAGGCACTTGCCATCATTGTGGCAAGGAGGGCCACTGGCGAAGAAACTGCAAGGTTTATCTTGAGTCCATGAAGAAGAAGGCATCCGATGCCCCATCCTCTTCAGGCATCTTCGTTATTGAATGTCACTCTATTTCCTCAACCACCTGGGTACTTGATACTGGGTGTAGCTCACATATATGTAATGACATACAAGGGCTAAGGAATAGAAGAAGACTCGTCAATGGAGAAGCGAATCTACGAGTTGGAAATGGAGCAATGATTGCTGCTGTTGCCATCGGAACATATTTGCTAAAGCTCCCTACTGGACGTGTCTTAGAATTGGATAATTACTATTTTGTTCCTTCATTAATAAAGAACATTGTATCTATTTCATACTTGAATGAAAAGGGTTATCATTTAACTTTTAGTAACAATTGTTGTTACATAACTTTAAATGGTGTTCTTTATGGGACCGGAACTTTGTGCAATGGTATCTACACGTTAGATTTATCCGGTGACGTTTTCAATATCGAAGTTAACAACAAACGTGCTCGAATAGATAATCGAATAGACTCCTACACGTGGCATTGTCGTCTTGACCATGTAAGTAAGAAACGCATGACCAAATTACACCGATGTGGAATTTTGGAATCATTTGAACCCGGTTCATTTGATACATGCGAATCATGCTTAAAAGGCAAGATGGCCAAATTACCCTTTTCTGGAAAAGGTAATCCAGTGGGAGAATTGCTTGGTCTAATACATACTGATGTATGTGGACCAATGTCAACTCTTGCACAAGGAGGCTATAGCTACTTCATCACCTTTATCGATGATCACTCACGATTCGGGTATGTGTTCTTGATGAAACACAAATCTGAAGCTTTTGAGAAATTCAAAGAGTTCAGAAATGAAGTAGAGAAACAGCTTGGCAAAAGTATTAAGATACTTCGATCAGATCGGGGTTGTGAATACTTAAGTCAAGAGTTTCAAGATTATCTTAGGGACAATGGGATATTGTTCCAATGGACTCCGCCGTATACACCACAGCATAATGGTGTATCTGAGAGGCGCAACCGAACCTTGATGGACATGGTTAGGTCGATGATGAATCATGCAACTCTTCCAAAATCCTTTTGGGGCTATGCACTTAAGACAGCTGTTTACCTGCTAAACAGAGTCCCAACCAAGGTAGTCTCTACTACTCCATATGAGAGGTGGAATAGTAAGAAACCCCACTTAACTCACCTTAAGATATGGGGTTGTCCTGCTTATCTGAAGTGGACTGTATCAGACAAATTGGATGCTAAGTCTGATAAATATCTATTTATTGGATACCCTAAGGAAACGAAGGGTTACCAATTCTATCATCCCTTGGAACAAAAGGTGTTTGTTTCAAGGCATGCTGTATTTCTGGAAAAAGAATTTCTTTTACAAGAAAACAGTGGGAGTGGCATTGAACTTGATGAAGTACAAGAAACTCCAATAGATATTACAGAGACACCTAGTCTAGACCCATAACCAATAACTCATAATGATGAGCTATCAGTTGAACCTAAAACAACACCACCTCTTCGTAGGTCTGATAGGACACGCAATGTTTCAGAGAGATACGGATTTCTCATAAGTGAATCGAACGACGTGTTACTCATAAGCGATGACGAACCTATCAGTTATGAAGATGTTCTGAAAAGTTCAGAAAGGGACAAATGGCTTGAAGCCATAAAGTCGGAAATGGATTCCATGTACGAAAATCAAGTATGGGACTTGGGTAACCCACCTGAAGGGATTAAGCCCATAGGGTGCAAGTGGGTTTTCAAGAAGAAAACCGACATGGAAGGTAATGTTGTTACCTTTAAGGCTAGATTAGTGGCAAAAGGATATCGTCAGAAACAAGGAATTGATTATAACGAAACCTATTCGCCAGTAGCTATGCTTAAATCCATTCGGATGCTCCTAGCCATAGAGCTCATTATGATTATGAGATATGACAAATGGATGTGAAAACAGCTTTCCTTAATGGAAACCTGCTTGAGGATGTATAGATGACACAACCTGAAGGATTCACATCGGTTGATAAAACCAAAATATGCAAGCTTCGACGATCCATATATGGACTGAAGCAAGCATCCAGGAGCTGGAACATCCGTTTTGATGAGACAATCAAAGAGTTTGATTTCTCACAAAATCCTGACGAACCTTGTGTGTACAAGAAGGTTAGTGGGAGTGCAGTCGTATTCCTAGTATTATATGTCGATGACATATTACTTATAGGAAACGATATATCAGTATTACAAACAGTTAAAATTTGGTTGTCCAAAACTTTCTCCATGAAAGACCTGGGAGAAGCAACCTATATCCTTGGGATTAGAATCTATAGAGATAGATCAAAACGGTTGCTTGGTCTTTCGCAGTCTACATATATAGACCGAATGCTAAAAAGGTTTAGCATGTCGGAATTCAAGAAAGGTTACCTTCCCATCAGGCATGGGATCAACCTTTCAAAGTCTATGTGTCCGCGCACAGAAGACGAGAGGATTTGCATGAATAAGATTCCTTATGCATCCGCGATAGGATCTATCATGTATGCTATGTTATGTACTAGGCCCGATGTATCGTATGCTCTGAGCGTCACGAGCAGATACCAGTCTGATCTAGGAATGGATCATTGGGCGGCTGTCAAGACAATCCTTAAGTACTTAAGAAGAACTAAGGATGTGTTCCTAATATATGGAGAAGGAGATATGGTAATACGTGGGTATACAGATGCCAGTTTCCAGACAGATAAGGATGACTCCAAATCTCAGTCTGGATATGTATTTACTTTGAATGGAGGCGCAATAAGTTGGAAAAGTTCCAATCAAGACACCGTTACGGATTCTACCACGGAAGCAGAATATATTGCAGCTTCGGAAGCAACAAAGGAAGCAGTCTGGATCAAGTAGTTTGTCTCAGAACTTGGTGTGGTTCCAACCATTGATGAAGCAGTGGCGGTTTACTGCGACAACAATGGAGCTATTGCACAAGCAAAGGAACCAAGGTCTCATCAGCGATCCAAACATGTTCTTCGCCGCTATCATCTGATCAGAGAGATTATAAGTAGGAATGATATACAAATTGAGAAAATTCCCGCTGAAAGGAATGTAGCGGATCCTTTAACTAAGGCCTTGCCTCAAAGCAAGTTTGAGGGTCATGTTAGAGCCTGTGGTATTGGATACCGTAGCGATTGGCATTAGGCCAAGTGGGAGTTTGTTAGTATTGTGAGAGAAGTGTCCTAAGGCAATCGCCTTATGAATGTAATCATTTATTTTAATAAATGAATATTCACTATTTGAGTATACATGTTTGTGTATTTGATTGAGATCTTAAACTCATTTACTGAATGTCCGCAATACAATTCATAGCATGAGAGAATTTGTGATGAATTCACAACTAGTGATTATCTCTACATGTGCAATTGTGAAGTATTGAAATTGTCCCTAGTCGATGAATTGATAAATACGGACACTATCAATTCTGTTGAGACTAGCATGGGTTATTCTCTAATCAGCTGATTCTCACTAGCTGGTGACATTGGTATGTCCGGAGATAAACATGAATGCTAGTTAAGGGAACTAGTTCATTGGAGTGACTGGCTGTAAAACTTCATATGGTAGTCTACATATAGACATGTCAATGAAGTTCTTACTGCAGCTTAAGTGCGATGTTCCTTTGACTTGCGGTGTTCAAGTCATCTTGGTCATGAAGACTTATACTTTGACATCTTAAGCAAGCATCTCCAAGGAGGTGTGGACCCATGATGATTGGGTATAAGCCGAAGTGCCCGAAGATGTTTGAACAGCCTACAAAGGATTCACCACTCCTTACGAGGAGATGTATACCCAAGGCCTATCGTCGGATTGTTACTCAAAGCCTCTGGCCAGAGCATCACATGTTCCGAGTATGAATCTCTCAGAAACATGAGAGTAATTAGAATCCGTTGGACGAGAAAGACATTACTTGGGCTAGGTGTGACGTAGTCAGCCTAGTGGGGACTGACACACATAGACCATGTCCTGAACCAAGTGGGTATAAGATGGTGAAGGGAATGAGGCACGATTCATTAGAGCTGCTGAAGGGTTTCAGAATAATTTCTGAGGTCAACCGTTGATCTTTCGATTAATTGGGGATCATGAAGTACTACTAGGTGCCACTCATGATCGTTCTATAATTGGTTAATTATAGACGACCAACATAAATCGAAAGCCTATTTAGTCACACGCACTACGAGTGATCCGAGGGATTTAAAACGAGTTGAAAATTGGATTTTCCGATCAAGAGAGATAAGTCGAATCTGAATTTTTCAGAGACACATCGGAAGCATAAAATGGCTAAGACTTTTGAAGACTTATTGGACGAATTAAATGAGTTTAATTCGTACGGTTTCGGCTTGGGTTTGGCCGGCCACAATAAAAGGGGAGAACCAAATTGTTTGGTTCAAATTATAAAATAAACCTCGCGTGGTTTGTTTTATAAAATTATGGATAAAGAAATTTATATAAACGGATTTATTTTTCATGGAAATTAAAATGAACCATGGATTGGTTTATTTTATTTTATAAAATCAATAATAGATTGATTTACCATGATAAAGAAATTTATATAAACGGATTTATTTTTCATGGAAATTAATATGAAAAATGGATTGGTTTATTTTATTTTATAAAATCAATAATAGATTGATTTACCATGATAAAGAAATTTATCTGAAGAAATTTATATAAAGAAATTTATATAAAGAAGTTTATATAACGAAATTTCTTTCCATAAGAAAAGGGAGACATGGTTGTTTTTATTGTAAATTAAATTATGATAAAAACTTGGCATAATGGAATAATTCATAGAAAAATTTATAATATAAATTTCTTATGAAAATTTATTCCGTTAAAAGGAGAATTGGCAATTAAGAGGCTACTATATAAAGGTACCAAGGCAAGGCTTGGAAATTAATCCGAGAGATCAAGGATTCTTGCCTAGCCTCTCTCCCTCTCCTTCTCTCTCTCTCCCTCTTCTAGTGCCGCCGGCCCTAGAGCCCTCCCTCTTTGCCGTGAGCTTCCACCACCAAGAAGAGGCCGAAGAAGAAGAAAAAGCGGGCGCGACTCCTTCCTTCCTCCTGGAATTTTGATTCCGTTCTTCGTTTGGTGGTTAGTCTTTCCATCTCTCTCTTGGTATTCTTGTCGTGCCTTTGGAGAATCTAGTAGTTCTTGTCGGCACGAAACTCGTGGCTTTGCGAAGTCATCCCGAAGAAAACTCGGCGTGGACGCGAATAGAGGCGGAGCTTCCAAGGGACGCTACGGTTGGATCTCGTCCCTTTCTTCGAGTTACGTGAGGTATTAAGTAAATTAGTTTACTTTCTGCAAAATTTTAAATGTATGATCATGTCTCCACAACATAAGGTTGCATACTAGATACGTGGTTAAAATAATTTGAGAAATTATTTATGCTAAACCTTCTGCTGCACGTAATTAAATTTTAAAATTACGAACCCGTATCCATGTCAGCATGCACCCGGTCCCAACAGCCCCTACTCCTTGGCGTGCCCTTAAGGTGGGCGATCCCTTGATCGTTAGCAGATCAAGCCCCGGTGTTCACCGGATATAAAGCAACCTCCTTCTCGGTGGAGAAACCTCTCCACAGCATTTCAAACAAGGATATAGATTTAAGCTTAATGAAACACAAAGAAAACTCTTACTCAGCACTTAGCAAGGACAAGAACACAGCAAGCTTAACCCGAGCTCCACCCAGCGACGATCTCACGCAAGGACCCCCTCCTTCGTGTCTTCTCACTGTTGGACTCCAAGCTCCTTGTTCCTTCCTCCAAGCACTCACGTAAGAGTTGGTTGCTCCTCAGATTTCAATAACTTGCTCAAAGAATCAACAACACACCCACACAGCAAGTCAAGTGTGGAG
>JAGFNQ010000218.1:0-31096 GCA_024364735.1 Boesenbergia rotunda
GTCATAATCTCAATTTTGGAAAAATTTCAATTATGGAAATTTTCCAATTATATAAATTTTAGATTTAGAATTTCAAGTTTGGAAATCCTCCATGAAATTTCGCAAACGTTTGAAATATCCTAGTTTCTGAAATTTTATTGATAATTGTGAAACTTCCCATCTTGGAAACTTTCCAATTTTGGAAATTTTCTATTTTAGAAATTTTCCAATTTGGAAATATGTAAGTTTTCTTTGTACAGAAACTTACAATTATTCTGAAAACCTATTTGAAATCTCGCAATTTTGGGCACTTTCTTTCAAGAAAGTCTAGACAAATTTATGGATCATTAATTGACAATTAAATTTGAATTGGGTTTTAAATTATTAACAAAATTCTTTATTTTGGATTGAGCCTCGGGGAGCCGTCCAATTTAAGTTAGTTGTGTAATTTAATTTCCCATTTTGAATAAAATTGTCATGTTTAATTTGGTTACGCCTCGGGAGCGGACCAAATTGGATTTACGATAAATTTCTTTTTTTTGGATATCTGAGCCTCGGGGAGCCACCCTTAGAAAACAATTTGTTATAATTAATTAATCCATGAATAAAATATGTGATCAAATTTGGAAATTGATTTAAGAGGTGATGCTCTTACATATTGTTGTCTCCAAAATTAATTAGGAAAATGGTTTCCTATAGAGTTTTCTTAAATGAGATTTTCATGAAAATAATATGTGGTTGAATTAAGGGAATCTGTCTCTTAATTTAATAAGATTTGATTTAGAGAAATCAAAGTCTTAAACATATTATTTTCGAAATTGATTATGACAATTTAGGAAATTGTTTCCCAAAACAATTCCTTAAATAAAGTATGAAATTAGAACTAGGAAATCCGGTTCCTAATTCAATTAATGAGACTTGATAAATTAAGTCACATACATACTTTATTAAGGAAATCGTTAGTCATGACATAATTATATGTCATGAATGTGCTTAGAAAAGAAAGGATGAGACCCAAAACCCCTTACAAAATATTAAGGTCAACACCTTCCATTAATATGGTTAGAATCGGAGTTTTGTTTCTCGTTTGGGTTGATGGACACATCCATGCCCAGCTTGAACCTCAACATGTTCAAACCATGGAATAGTTTATGAATAATATAGTTGGAGTCAGAGGTCAATCCTTAGTTTTGGTTGTTGGACACATCCAAGCCTGACTAAACGGTTGAATGAGCTCCAACCATATTAAAACTATTTCTTGATTAATGGGTCAGCCTTAAGCTTGGAGCATCGATTTGTTGTGCCACAGCCAAGGTCGATGTAAAGAGAGGTGCAGTTGGGTGCTATGTATATTGTTGCATACTTGTTAATGAGTTAACAACCCAATGATTTATGCAAACATTCAATTAGTTGATAGCATAAAGTGATAGTTACATATATGTGATATGTAATCAGTATAAGTACCTACCTTCATAGCTAAGAATAACTTGATGGCCACAGCCATGATTGTTCTTATCTATGGTTGGATATCAACCGATTTGGAGATGTTCCTACGATCTCCCGAATTGATAAAAAGGGTTATTCAATTCAAAAAATAAATAGGATTTAATTAATGTATGTTGATGCATTCTTTATCATTCTTCTCATATAAGCTCAATTTGTATTTCTAGGATAATCACTCGATCATGTCTTCTCTGAATTTGCGTTCCATTTTGGACACCAATAAACTAACTGGGCCAAACTTCATGGATTGGCTTCGACACCTGAGGATAGTCCTCAAGGGAGAGAAGCTTGCTTATGTCCTTGAAGAACAACTTCCTAACCGTCCTCCTGAAGATGCAACTCCAGACCAGTTTCCTAAGTTGCTCAACCTGCTGAAGACTGTAGAGCCTTCTGTGAAGCAGGATCAGAAGACGGTACTGTTAGTTGGTTCCTCGAAGAAAGGTTCTAAGAGGAAGGCCAAAGAACAGAATAAAGGAAAGAAGAAAAAAGCCAAAAAGACTGAAAAGACACCAAAAGGCACTTGCCATCATTGTGGCAAGGAGGGTCACTGGCGAAGAAACTGCAAGGTTTATCTTGAGTCCTTGAAAGAGAAGGCATCCGATGCCCCATCCTCTTCAAGTATCTTCGTTATTGAATGTCACTCTATTTCCTCAAACACCTGGGTACTTGATACTAGGTGCAGCTCACATATATGTAATGACATACAGGGGCTAAGGAATAGAAGAAGACTCGTCAAGGGAGAAGCGAATTTGCGAGTTGGAAATGGAGCAAAGATTGCTGCTGTTGCCATCGGAACATATTTGCTAAAGCTCCCTACTGGACTTGTCTTAGAGTTGGATAATTGTTATTTTGTTCCTTCGTTAATAAAGAACACTGTATCTATTTCATGCTTGAATGAAAAGGGTTATCATTTAACTTTTAGTAACAATTGTTGTTACATAACTTTAAATGGCATTCTTTATGGGAATGGAACTTTGTGCAATGGTATCTACACGTTAGATTTATCCGGTGATGTTTTCAATATCGAAGTTAGCAACAAACGTGCTAGAATAGATAATCGAATAGACTCCTATATGTGGCATTGTCGTCTTGGCCATGTAAGTAAGAAACGCATGACCAAATTACACCGATGTGGAATTTTGGAGTCATTTGAACCCGGTTCATTTGATACATGCGAATCATGCTTAAAAGGCAAGATGACCAAATTACCCTTTTCCGGAAAAGGTAATCCAGTGGGAGAATTGCTTGGTCTAATACATACTGATGTATGTGGACCAATGTCAACTCTTACACAAGGAGGCTAGAGCTACTTCATCACCTTTATCGATGATCACTCACGATTCGGGTATGTGTTCTTGATGAAACACAAATCTGAAGCTTTTGAGAAATTCAAAGAGTTCAGAAATGAAGTAGAGAAACAGCTTGGCAAAAGTATTAAGATACTTCGATCCGATCGGGGTGGTGAATACTTAAGTCAAGAGTTTCAAGATTATCTTAGGGACAATGAGATATTGTCCCAATAGACTCCGCCGTATACACCACAGCATAATGGTGTATCTGAGAGGCGCAACCGAACCTTGATGGACATGGTTAGGTCAATGATGAATCATGCAACTCTTCCAAAATCCTTTTGGGCTATGCACTTAAGACAGCTGTTTACTTGCTAAACAGAGTCCCGACCAAGGTAGTCTCAACTACTCCATATGAGACATGGAATAGTAAGAAACCTCACTTAACTCACCTTAAGATATGGGGTTGTCCTGCTTATGTGAAGCGGACTGTATCATACAAATTGGATGCTAAGTCTGATAAATGTCTATTTATTGGATACCCTAAGGAAACGAAGGGTTACCAATTCTATCATCCCTTGGAACAAAAGGTGTTTGTTTCAAGGCATGCTGTATTTCTGGAAAGGGAATTTCTTTTACAAGAAAACAGTGGGAGTGACATTGAACTTGATGAAGTTCAAGAAACTCCAATAGACATTACAGAGACACCTAGTCAAGACCCACAACTAATAACTCATAATGATGAGCTATCAGTTGAACCTAAAACAACAACACCTCTTCGTAGGTCTGATAGGACACGCAATATTCCAGAGAGATACGGATTTCTCATAAGTGAATCGAAGGACGTGTTACTCATAAGCGATGACGAACCTATCGGTTATGAAGATGTTCTGAAAAGTTCAGAAAGGGACAAATGGCTTGAAGCCATGAAGTCGGAAATGGATTCCATGTACGAAAATTAAGTATGGGACTTGGTTAACCCACCTGAAGGGATTAAACCCATAGGGTGCAAGTGGGTTTTCAAGAAGAAAACCGACATGGAAGGTAATGTTGTTAACTTTAAGGCTAGATTAGTGGCAAAAGGATATCGTCAGAAACAAGGAATTGATTATGACGAAACCTATTCGCCAGTAGCTATGCTTAAATCCATTCGGATGCTCCTAGCCATAGCAGCTCATTATGATTATGAGATATGGCAAATGGATGTGAAAACAACTTTCCTTAATGGAAACCTGCTTGAGGATGTATACATGATACAACCTGAAGGTTTCACATCGGTTGATAAAACCAAAGTATGCAAGCTTCGACGATCCATATATGGACTGAAGCAAGCATCTAGGAGCTGGAACATCCGTTTTGATGAGACAATCAAAGAGTTTGATTTCTCACAAAATCCTGACGAACCTTGTGTGTACAAGAAGGTTAGTGGGAGTGCAGTCGTATTCCTAGTATTATATGTCGATGACATATTACTTATAGGAAACGATATATCAGCTTTACAGACAGTTAAAATTTGGTTGTCCAAAACTTTCTCCATGAAAGACCTGGGAGAAGCAACCTATATCCTTGGGATTAGAATCTATAGAGATAGATAAAAACGGTTGCTTGGTCTTTCACAGTCTACATATATAGACCGAGTGCTAAAAAGGTTTAGCATGCTGGAATCCAAGAAAGGTTACCTTCCCATCAGGCATGGGATCAACCTTTCAAAGTCTATGTGTTCGCGCACAGAAGACGAGAGGATTTGCATGAATAAGATTCCTTATGCATCCGCGATAGGATCTATCATGTATGCTATGTTATGTACAAGGCCCGATGTATCATATGCTTTGAGTGTCACAAGCAAATACCAGTCGGATCCAGGAATGGATCATTGGGCGGCTGTTAAGACAATCCTTAAGTACTTAAGAAGAACTAAGGATGTGTTCCTAATATATGGAGAAGGAGATATGGTAATACGTGGGTATACAGATGCCAGTTTCCAGACAGATAAGGATGACTCCAAATCGCAGTCTGGATACGTATTTACTTTGAATGGAGGCGCAGTAAGTTAGAAAAGTTCCAAACAAGACACCGTAGCGGATTCTACCACGGAAGCGGAATATATCGCAGCTTCGGAAGCAGCAAAGGAACCAGTCTGGATTAAGAAGTTTGTCTCCCAACTTGGCGTGGTTCCAACCATTGATGAAGCAGTGCCGGTTTACTGCGACAACAATGGAGCTATTGCACAAGCAAAAGAACCAAGGTCTCATTAGCGATCCAAACACGTGCTTCGCCGCTATCATCTGATCAGAGAGATTATAAGTAGGAATGATATACAAATTGAGAAAATTCCCACTGAAAGGAATTTAGCGGATCCTTTAACTAAGGCCTTGCCTCAGAGCAAGTTTGAGGGTCATCTCAGAGGCTGTGGTATTGGATACCGTAGCGATTGGCATTAGGCCAAGTGGGAGTTTGTTAGTGATATGAGAGAAGTGTCCTAAGGCAATCGCCTTATGATTGTAAACATGTATTTTAATAAATGAAAATTCACTATTTGAGTATACATGTTTGTGTATTTGATTGAGATCTTAAACTCATCTACTGAATGTCCGCAATACAATTCACAGCATAAGAGAATTTGTGATGAGATCACAACTAGTGTTATCTCTACATGTGCAATTGTGAAGTATTGAAAATATCCCTAGTCGATGAATTGATAAAAACGGACACTATCAATTCTGTTGAGACTAGCATGGGTTATTCTCTAATCAGCTGATTCTCACTGGCTGGTGACATTGGGATGCCCGGAGATAAACATGGATGCTAGTTAAGGGAACTAGTTCATTGGAGTGACTAGCTGTAAAACTTCATATGGTAATCTATATAGATATGTCAGTGAAGTTCTTACTGCAGCTTAAGTGCGATGTTCCTTTGACTTGCGGTGTTCAAGTCATCTTGGTCATGGAGACTTATACTTTAACATCTTAAGCAAGCATCTCCAAGGAGGTGTGGACCCAGGATGATTGGGTATAAGCCGAAGTGCCCGAAGATGTTTGAACAGCCTACAAAGGATTCACCACTCCTTGCGAGGAGATGTATACCCAGGCCTATCGTCGGATTGTTACTCAAAGCCTCTGGCCAGAGCATGTCATGTTTAGAGTATGAGTCTCTTAAATACATGAGAGTAATTAGAAATCCAAAGGACGAGAAAGACACTACTTGGGCTAGGTGTGACGTAGTCAGCCTAGTGGGGACTGACACACACAGACCATGTCCTGAACCAAGTGGGTATAAGATGGTGAAGGGAATGGGGCACGATTCATTAGAGCTGCTGAAGGGTTTCAGAATTACTTCTGAGGTCAACCGTTGATCTTTCGATTAATTGGGGGTCATGATGTACTACTAGGTGTCACTCATGATCGTTCTATAATTAGTTGATTATAGACGGCCAACATAAATCGAAAGCCTATTTAGTCACACGCACTACGAGTAATCCGAGGGATTTAAAACGAGTTGAAAATTAAATTTTCCGATCAAGAGAAATAAGTCGAATCTGAGTTAATCAGAGGCGCAACGGAAGCTAAAAATGGCTAAGTCTTTTGAAGGCTTATTGGGCGAATTAAATGAGTTTAATTCGCGATGGGCTCGGCTCGGTTTGGCCGGCCAAAGAGGGTGCCCACCCTCTTTGTTTTGGCCGGCCACCACTTGTGGAGAAAACCAATTTATTTGGTTTAATTAATAAAATAAATCTAGCGCGATTTGCTTTATAAATTATGGATAAATAAATTTGTATAAAGAAATTTATATAAAAAAAATTTATAGAAATTTATTCTTTTTATGGAAATTAAAATGATCCATGGAATGATTTATTTTAATCGATTATGAATTGATTTTTCCATAATAAGAAAATTTATAAATTTCTTGTAAAAATTTATTTCATAATAAAAGGAGAGATGTATTTGTTTTATTATAAAGTTAGTTATAATAAAACTTGGCTTAAACGGAATAATTCATAAGAAAATTTATAGGATAAATTTCTTATGAAAATTCCGTTAAGAATGAGACTTGGCAAGGGAGAGGCTACTATATAAAGGAACCAAAGGCAAGCCTTGAATTCCTAATTGAGTTATCAAGAGATCTAGTAGTTCTCTCCCTCTCTCTCTTATTCTCTCCCTTTCTCTTCCTCCTAGGGTCGGCGCCCCTTGCTCACCCTAGGGCCGGCGTCCATCCCACCTAGGGCCGGCGCACCATCCTCCCCATCCAAGGGTTGTCGTGACCTATCATCTCCAAGGAGAAGTCAACCAAGAAGAAGAAGAAGCGGATAGCATCTCCTTCCTTCCCGGAATTTAGATTCCGTTTCTTGGTGGTTAGTTTTCTTTCTTCTCTCTTGATCTTCTCGTCGGCACAAAACTCGTGACTTTGCGAAGTCATCCCGAAGAGAACTCGGCGTAGACGCGAATAGAGGCGGAGCTTCCAAGGGACGCTACGGTTGGATCTCGTCCCTTTCTTCGAGTTACGCGAGGTACAAAGTAAATTAGTTTACTTTTCCGCAAAGTTTTAATTTATGATCATGTCCACACATCATAAGGTTGCATGCTAGATACGTGGTTAAAATAATTTGAGAAATTATTTTATGCTAATTCTTCCGTTGCACGTAAAAATTTAAAATTTTACGAACCCGTATCCTTGTCAACATGCACCCGGTCCCAACAGTGGTATCAGAGCCGGTTAGTGTTCGACATAATCATATAATTGTTTTGCGGAAAACTTTGTCATAATCTCAATTTTGAAAAAATTTTCAATTATGGAAATTTTCCAATTATTATAAGTTTTAGATTTAGGAATTTCAAAGTTTGGAAATCCTCATGAAATTTCGTAAACGTTTGAAATATCCTAGTTTCTGAAATTTTATGATAATTGTGAAAACCTCCCATCTTTGGAAACTTTCCAATTTTGGAAATTTTCTATTTTAGAAATTTTCCAATTTTGGAAATATGTAAGTTTTCTTTGTACCAGAAACTTACAATTATTCTGAAAACCTATTTTGAAATCTCGCAATTTTGGGCACTTTCTTTCAAGAAAGTCTAGACAAATTTATGGATCATTAATTGACAATTAAATTTGAATTGGTTTTAAATTATTAACAAAATTCTTTATTTTGGATTGAGCCTCGGGGAGCCGTCCAATTTAAAGTTAGTTGTCGTAATTTAATTTCCCATTTTGAATAAAATTGTCATGTTTAATTTGGTTACGCCTCGGTGAGCGGACCAAATTAGATTTACGACAAATTTCTTTTCTTTGGGTATCTGAGCCTCGTGGAGCCACCCTTAGAAAACAATTTGTTGTAATTAATTAATCCATGAATAAAATATGTGATCAAATTTTGGAAATTTGATTTAAGAGGTGATGCTCTTACATATTGTTGTCTCCAAAATTAATTAGGAAAATGGTTTCCTATAGAGTTTTCTTAAATGAGATTTTCATGAAAATAATATGTGGTTGAATTAAGGGAATCTGTCTCTTAATTTAATAAGATTTGATTTAGAGAAATCAAAGTCTTAAACATATTATTTCCGAAATTGATTATGACAATTTAGGAAATTGTTTCCCAAAACAATTCCTTAAATAAAGTATGAAATTAGAACTAGGAAATCCGGTTCCTAATTCAATTAATGAGACTTGATAAATTAAGTCACATACATACTTTATTAAGGAAATCGTTAGTCATGACATAATTATATGTCATGAATGTGCTTAGAAAAGAAAGGATGAGACCCAAAACCCCTTACAAAATATTAAGGTCAACACCTTCCATTAATATGGTTAGAATCGGAGTTTTGACCT
The DNA here is from genome assembly GCA_024364735.1 of Boesenbergia rotunda. Classification (NCBI taxonomy): domain Eukaryota; kingdom Viridiplantae; phylum Streptophyta; class Magnoliopsida; order Zingiberales; family Zingiberaceae; genus Boesenbergia; species Boesenbergia rotunda. Next base: position 8,598 of record JAGFNQ010000218.1, read on the forward strand.
TAATATTTTGTAAGGGGTTTTGGGTCTCATCCTTTCTTTTCTAAGCACATTCATGACATATAATTATGTCATGACTAACGATTTCCTTAATAAAGTATGTATGTGACTTAATTTATCAAGTCTCATTAATTGAATTAGGAACCGGATTTCCTAGTTCTAATTTCATACTTTATTTAAGGAATTGTTTTGGGAAACAATTTCCTAAATTGTCATAATCAATTTCGAAAATAATATGTTTATGACTTTGATTTCTCTAAATCAAATCTTATTAAATTAAGAGACAGATTCCCTTAATTCAACCACATATTATTTTCATGAAAATCTCATTTAAGAAAACTCTATAGGAAACCATTTTCCTAATTAATTTTGGAGACAACAATATGTAAGAGCATCACCTCTTAAATCAAATTTCCAAAATTTGATCACATATTTTATTCATGGATTAATTAATTACAACAAATTGTTTTCTAAGGGTGGCTCCCCGAGGCTCAGATACCCAAAGAAAAGAAATTTGTCGTAAATCCAATTTGGTCCGCTCCCCGAGGCGTAACCAAATTAAACATGATAATTTTATTCAAAATGGGAAATTAAATTATAACAACTAACTTTAAATTGGACGGCTCCCCGAGGCTCAATCCAAAATAAAGAATTTTGTTAATAATTTAAATCCAATTCGAATTTAATTGTCAATTAATGATCCATAAATTTGTCTAGACTTTCTTGAAAGAAAGTGTCCAAAATTGCGAGATTTCATAATAGGTTTTCAGAATAATTGTAAGTTTCTGGTACAAAGAAAACTTACATATTTCCAAAATTGGAAAATTTCCAGAATAGGAAATTTCCAAAATTGGAAAGTTTCCAAAGATGGGAAGTTTTCACAATTATCATAAAATTTCAGAAACTAGGATATTTCAAAAGTTTGCGAAATTTCATGAGAATTTCCAAACTTTAAAATTCCTAAATCTAAAATTTATCATAATTGGAAAGTTTCCATAATTGGAAAATTTTCCAAAATTGAGATCATGACAAAGTTTTCCGCAAAACAATTATATGATTATGTCGAACACTAACCGGCTCTGATACCACTGTTGGGACCGGGTGCATGTTGACATGGATACGGGTTCGTAATTTAAAAAATAATTACGTGCAGCGGAAGAATTAGCATAAATAATTTCTCAAATTATTTTTAACCACGTATCTAGCATGCAACCTTACGATGTGTGGACATGATCATAAATTAAAATTTTGCAGAAAGTAAACTAATTTACTCAATACCTCGCGTAACTCGAGGTAAGGGATGAGATCCAATCGTAGCGTCCCTTGGAAGCTCCGCCTCTATTCGCGTCCACACTGAGTTCTCTTCGGGATGACTTCGCAAAGCCACGAGTTTCGTGCTGACAAGAACTACTAGATTCTCCAAAGGCACGACAAGAAAATCAAGAGAGAGAGATGGAAACTAACCACCAAGTAACGGAATCAAGATTCCGGGGAAAGGATGGAAGGAGTCGCGACCCGCTTCTTCTTCTTCTTCGGCGCCTTCTTGGTGGAGTTGGCTCACGGCAACCCTAGGAGGAACTTCTAGGGCCGGCGCCCACTTGGAGAGGGAGAGGGAGAGAAGGAGAGGAAGAGAGGCTAGGCAAGAATCCTTGATCACTTGAATTAATTTCCAAGCCTTGCCTATGCACCTTTATATAGTAGACTCTTTATCGCCAAGTCTCCTCTTAACAGAATTTTTCATAAGAAATTTATCTTTATAAATTTTTCTATGAATTATTCCATTATACCAAGTTTTATTATAACTCTATTTATAATAAAAACAACCATGTCTCCCCCTTTTTATTATGGAATAAAATTTATTATAAAATTTTCTTATCATGGAAAAATCAATTCATAATTGATTTTATAAAATAAAATAAACCGATCCATGGTTCATTTTAATTTCCATAAAAAGAATAAATTTACTATATAAATTTTCTTATCATGGAAAAATCAATTCATAATTGATTTTATAAAATAAAATAAATCAATCCATGGTTCATTTTAATTTCCATAAAAAGAATAAATTTATTATATAAATTTTTCTTATCATGGAAAAATCAATTCATAATTGATTTTATAAAATAAACCAATCCAAGGTTTATTTTAATTTCCATGAAAATAAATCTCTTTATATATAAATTTCTTTATATAAATTTATTTATCCATAATTTTATAAAACAAATCGCGCTTGATTTATTTTATAATTTAAACCAAATAAATTGGTTTCCCTCCTTTATTATGGCCGGCCAAACCAAAGAGGGTGGGCACCCTCTTTGGCCGGCCACACCAAGCCAAAATCGTTACGAATTAAACTCATTTAATTCGTCCAATAAGCCTTCAAAAGACTTAGCCATTTTAAGCTTCCGACGCGCCTCTGATAAATTCAGATTCGACTTATTTCTCTTGATTGGAAAATCCAATTTTCAACTCGTTTTAAATCCCTCGGATTACTCGTAGTGCGTGTGACTAAATAGGCTTTCGATTTATGTTGGCCGTCTATAATCAACCAATTATAGAACGATCATGACTGGCACCTAGTAGTACATCATGACCCCCAATTAATCGAAAGATCAACGGTTGACCTCAGAAATAATTCTGAAACCCTTCAGCAGCTCTAATGAATCGTGCCTCATTCCCTTCACCATCTTAAACCCACTTGGTTCAGGACACGGTCTATGTGTGTCAGTCCCCACTAGGCTGACTATGTCACACCTAGCCCAAGTAATGTCTTTCTCGTCCAACGGATTCTAATTACTCTCATGTTTCCTAGAGATTCATACTCGGAACATGTTGTGCTCTGGCCAGAGGCTTCGAGTAACAATCCGACGAAAGGCCTTGGGTATACATCTCCTCGCAAGGAGTGGTGAATCCTTTGTAGGCTGTTCAAACATCTTCGGGCACTTCGGCTTATACCCAACCATCCTGGGTCCACACCTCCTTAGAGATGCTTGCTTAAGATGTCAAAGTATAAGTCTCCGTGACCAAGATGACTTGAACACCGCAAGTCAAAGGAACATTGCACTTAAGCTGCAGTAAGAACTTTCATTGACATATCTATATGTAGATTACCATATGAAGTCTTACAGCTAGTCACTCCAATGAACTAGTTCCCTTAACTAGCATCCATGTTTATCTCCGGACATCCCAATGTCACCAGCCAGTGAGAATCAGCTGATTAGAGAATAACTCATGCTAGTCTCAACAGAATTGACAGTGTCCATATTTATCAATTCATCGACTAGGGACAATTTCAATACTTCACAATTGCACATGTAGAGATAATCTCTAGTTGTGAATTCATCACAAATTCTCTCATGTTGTGAATTGTATTGCGGACATTCAGTAAATGAGTTTAAGATCTCAATCAAATACATGATCATGTATACTCAAATAGTGAATATTCATTTATTAAAGTAAATGATTACAATCATAAGGCGATTGCCTTAGGACACTTCTCTCATATTACTAACACTACTAACTCTTTGATTAGAATGAATCTTGAAAGTATACGAAAGACGATTTCCATGAAAGATTGTTACGGTCGATATTCACCCCTCCCCCCTCTATCGACGGCACCAGTCTTCAGTGCCCAGCTTCACTCACCAGGTCTTCAGTGCCCAGCTTCACTCACCAGGTCTTCGTGCCCAGCTTCACTCACCAGGTCTTCGTGTCCAACCTTATGTCAGGACTTAGTTGCCCAGCCTGCTGCTAGGACTTAGTGCCTAGGTTAACTAGGACTTTGGTTCACTTTGGTACTCTTTTCTTCACTCACCCTTCCCTTGTTCAATGTATCACTGACTTAAGCATATTGTCAAACATTGAAACACTTAGAGGAGGACATCACTGATGCTTCTTGCACCAACAATCTCCTCCTTTTTGATGTTTGACAATATCTTAAATTAGATTGGTTGAAAGGGCTAAATTATAATCCTATCAAAAAATCAAAGTTTTTTGATCCTTTGGCAAAGCTCTCTATCCTTTGGGAGAAAAAAATCTCACTCTCTCCCTTTTTGAAAAAAACTTTTTGATTTCATTTGATCCTTTGGGAAAAAATAAAAAATTTCTAACTTAAGCGCACTCTCCGACTTTGTCATACATCAAAAAATACTTGCACCAACAATGAAAAAAATTTCCTTTTGAAAGGACTTAGTATAAATCTTTGAAAGCACAGCAAAGAGCTAGGTAAAAAAACAATTGCACCAAAAGATTACACTTTGAAACGTACAAAAAAAATTTGTACTTTCAGAAGACTTAGAAAAATTTTGTCTTAGAAAAATTTCTAATTGAGAAAGATTTTCAAAAATAATTGCATACATGAAAGATTTTTACTTAGAAAAATGTGCACTTTTCGAAATATAACAATTTCACTAAGAGATTTTTTGCTCTTTAAAATAATACTTTACATATTTGCAAAAACTTGTACTTTGAAAGGTATTTTTCCTTTAAAAAGTTGGTACCTTAAAAAAATATTTTGAACTTTTTGAAAACTGTAAGTACTTTTGAAATATATTGAGCTTTTTGAAAACAATGCAAGTACTTTTGAAAAATATTGAGTTTTTTGAAACAATACAAGTACTTTGAAAAATATTATGAATTTGAAAAACATAAGTACTTTTAGAAAAATATTATGAATTTGAAAAACACAAGTACTTTAAAAAAATATAAGTTCTTCAAAAAGTATAAGTTCTTTTGAAAAAAATATAAGTTCCCTTTTTTAAAAAAAATATAAGTTCTTTTGAAACTATTAGTACTTTGAAAAATACTATGATATTTTGAATATATTTGATTATTTTCAAAAAATACAAGTACTCTTGAAAGATATTATGCATTTTTGGAAAATATAAGTAGCTTTGAAGGATATTATGCAATTTTGAAAAATATAAGTACCTTTGAAAAACATCATGCATTTTTTAAGGATATTTGAAAACATAATATTTTACTTGACTTGGTTTTTTTTTCAGTCTGACACAATCCTAGGAAACCTTGTTAACTACAAGGACATTTTCCTATGTGTCCTGGAAATTCTTCAAACTCAAGTAAATATTATTTTCCAAAGAAATTTTATAAACAAAATTTTTTTTTTGAAAGTGATAGTATCATATTTTCATAAAAATAAAGATGATAGTATTTAAAAAAAATCCTTATGTTTTCAAAAGGATTTAAAAAATACAGTGCATGAAAACATATTATTTTGAAATGTTCAATAATTCTTTCAGTTTGACCTCCCCTAAGCTTGACTCAGTCCTAGGAAGCTTGTTGACCATAAGTACTCTTCCTCTGAGTCTTTAGGGTTTGGTTTTAGACCAAAAGAATTATCTAATAATTTCAAAAATAATTGCCAAAAAAACTTTTGAAAAAATACTTGTCAGAATGTTTTCTTTTGACTTAAACTCCCCCTAAATTTGATACATCCTAGGAGTCCTTGTAGATCATGAAGAAGCTTTCCTCTGTGTCTTTAGGGTTTATCAGAATCAAAAGAATAGTTTTGACTGACATTTTGAGTATGGTAATTTTCAACAAGATAATTTTTAAAGCATAATCTTTTTCAAAAATATAAGTGATAGTAATTAAGGCACAGTTTTCGAAAGACATTTTAAAAGATAGTGATTTTTCAAGCATAATTTTTGAAAAAAAATTAAAAGAATAAAACACTCCCCCTGTACCGTTTGCCTCTATCTAAGTGCCTTAGGGAACTTTAGTGTTGACCTAAGACGCTTGTGTCTAATTGTGTAGGTCAAACAATTTTCAAAAAGATATAATTTTGAAAATGTACAGTATATAAGCACTCAGACAAGCATGAAATCCATAAAAATAATATTATGTTAAAACACTATTTTGAAAATATATTTTTAGAAAAATATTCTAAGAATTTTGGAAAACACTTTTGAAAAATATTTTTCAATTTATTAGTCCTTAACATCTCACCCATTCTAGATGTCTCAGTACAATCAAGCAAGGTTGCCTTATGAGTGCATTGTGAGATGCTTGAGTCATTTTTCTTAATTCATTGTTAAATTTAAGATTTAATCGAAACTTGTGTTAGATTCAAATTTATCAAATAGTAAAGTGAATTTGATTTTCGGTAATCGGCTTCCAGGTCTTGGCGAGGCACAGAGGCCTTCTTTGGTCGTAGCCTTATTGGAGCAACAACTCTTTCCTTAACAAAGCCTTTTATCGAAAATTCATTTTCAAATTACTTCTTGAAAAATTTTGATCTAACTAGCTTAGGTTTTGGCCGGTAGCTTCGGCTAGTTCCACCAGACTAAACAGACCAAGTAGGGTATGTTGATACAGTCTGGCCCGATTGTTGTTTTGGTGTTGACAACAATTTAAGTTTAGTTGAATGGATTTGGATTAAGTCCAGGTGGATCGGGAGATCGCACGCTGGCATGAGAAAAAGTCCTAGCTTGGAGGGCTAGGTATGAAAAGTCCTAACCTGGAGGGTTAGGTGTGAGAAAATCCTAACCTGGAGGGTTAGGTGTGGAAAAATCCTAGCTTGGAGGGTAGGTATGGAAAAGTCCTAATTCGGAAGGGTTGGGTGAAAAGTCCTAGCTTGGAGGGCTAGGTGAAAAGTCCTAGCTTGGAGGGCTAGGTGAAAAGTCCTAACTTGGAGGGTTAGGTGAAAAGTCCCACTTGGAGGGTCAGGTGCCTAGCTTGGAGGGTAGGTGATAGCTTGGAGGGGTTGGATGAAGGTCCTAGCTCGGAGGGCTAGGTGAAAGTCCTAGCTTGGAGGGCTAGGTGAAAAGTCCTAACTTGGAGGGTTAGGTGCAAATTCCCAACTTGGAGAGTTAGATTGAAAAATCCTTAGCTTGGAGGGCTAAGGTGAATGAAATCCTAGCTTGGAAGGCTAGGTCTGCGTCCCTGGATCGGTCTGGTGACCGATCAGGGAGTTGGCACGCTGCTCCTTCGTGGATCGGTCTGGTGACCGATCCAGCGATGTCTGATCGGTCTGGTGACCGATCAGGGAGTGTGTGTTTCACTCACTGCACAACTCCTATCGTCTGGTGACGTCAGGGAGTGAACAGTGAGTTGAGTTCCCTTGCTAATCAGGTCCAGAACGGTCCGGTGACCGATCAGAGACTTAGGTTTTGATTAAAGAATCACTGTTCACTCAAGCCTGATTGGTCTGGGGACCAATCAAGAGTGTGCAGAAGACTGCTAGATCGGTCTGGTGACCGATCAGGCTCCTCCCTGATCGGTCTGGGGACCGATCAGGAGCAGAACTTTAATTCAAATATGCTGTCAGAAGTCTGTTTTCACTGCCGATTCTTTGCTACTTGCTGATTTCTTTTTGATATGCATTGCTAAGCCTCTGTTGGAGTGTGCAGGTGATTCAAACACTCAAGGAGGGTCAATGGGAGGCTTTCCTTGGAGCAGGTTTGGATCTATTGTGTTTTCAGGTCTCAACGGCGTCTGGCGCAACTGGCAACTGATGAAGGCGCGGCTGGCAACTGACGGAGGCTCAGCTGGAGGAGTGTCCAGTGGACTGAGTGCTTAGAGAGGTCAGTGGGTCAGGGTGTGAGTCAGTGGTGCTGATGGAGCTGGCGATGTTGAGCCGGAGCTTAAGAGACAAAGATGGATGCAGAGGAGATGGGGCGAACAAGACAGAAACTTGGGAAGTTTGGCTGGGCTGTATTCGTGCTCTCTGTTGCTTTGTGCTTAAGCGATCTTGTTGCATTCCTGTGAGAGCTTTGTGAGTGTTCCTTCTTGTGTGATCTCCTGTACTCAAGTTCCATCATCCGTGAGATCTGTAGAGAGGTTTCTCCACCGAGAAGGAGGCTCTATCTTATCTGGTGTTCACCGGGGCTTGATCTGCCGACGATCAAGGGATCTCCCACCTTACGGGCACACCAAGGAGTAGGGGCAAGTTATCCTCGAACCTTGTATATTGAGGTGTTAGCGTCGGTTTGCTTTCCTTTGCTTTGGGTTGTTGTTTTTAGTTTTCTGTTTCTGTATTTGCTTCCGCTGCCTAACTCTAAAGTGCAGAATAGTTTTGAAAAGCTCAAAAGTTTTGTGTCCGACTAGATTCCCCCCCTCTCTAGCCATCTGGTTTCCAACAGGGTATACCTTACCTTAGTTGACCTTATTAGTAGGCTTCCCTAACGTACTATCATCTCACCTCCACCTAATACTAGGTTGTTCAAGTTTCAACTAGTCTTTTTCCTATAACCGTTCTAAATCATGCATAAAATTAAACATGAATGACATAATATAATTTCTAAAAATGTATCAAATTCCCGATTTGATACATGTCGTGTGAACCCGCGAATATGTCAAGCCACTTTGACATATTTGTTGTTATTTAGTTGGGGTTTCAGTTGGGTAGGATTTTATTTGGTTGTAGTTTATTAAGATTTAATTGATGTTAAATTAATTAAGAATTAATTGAATTTATTAATTTAATTATGATTTAATTGGAATGAATTAAGTTAATTAAGGGTTGAATTAATATTTAATTGAAGTTGAATTATTTAAATTTAATTAGATTAAGAATTAATTGAGGTTGATATAATTGAAGATTAATTACGGTTGAAATAATTAAAGATTAATTAAGGTTGAAATAATTACTTAAAGTTGAATTAATTAAGAGTTAATTAAAGTTAAATTAATTAGGATTAATTAAAGTTAAATTAATTAGGGATTAATTAAAGTTAAATTAATTAGGGATTAATTAAAGTTGAATTAGGATTTAATTACTGTTGAGATAATTCAGGTAAAAATTAAGGTAAAAATTAAGATTTAGTTAAGGTTGCATAAGGGATTAAATTAATTAAAAGTTAAAATTAAAACGTTTAAGATTTAATTTGATTTAAGTTTCAAAATTTCTGGGTTTGTTAAAAGTTGTGAGTTTAATTTCATCATTTTCATTATTTTGAAAATATCTGATTCCTTTACTATTTCTCTTTTATTTAATTTTTCGAGTTTTTCTAACAACTTGATTTGTTTGACGTTTTATAAATTTTATTAACTATAGCCTTGATCTCAGAAAATTCAATTTCCTCCTCATCCTTATCATTGAAATCACATCCTTCAATATCCTCATAGTAGGTGGAGTAAATTGGGTCACTAGTTAATGTTTTATAATTATCTTCAATATTATCTAAAAATTTGGTAATTAAATTATCATCTAAGAAGATTTCATCTCCACTATCCTCAGAAATATCCTTAGAATTAAGTTTAGAATTATCCTCAATAATTTCAGAGTTAATTTCAGGATTATCCTTAAGAGTTTCAGAATTATCCTCAATAATTTCAAAGTTAATTTCAGGATTATCCTTAATAATTTCAAATTTCCTCAATAATTTCAGAGTTAATTTCAGGTTTATCCTTAATAATTTCAGGGTTAATTTTAATATTATCATAATTAATTTTAAAAATCATTGAATTGACATTCAGGATTAAATAGTTAATTTTTGACATTTTAGCAATATCTACATTTTCTAATTGGGCATGCAAAGTTTTAATTTGACTATGTAGTAAATTCAATTTTTCAGAAAAATTATCTAAACTACCATATGACAGTGCAGGAATTTGAAAATTTTTCGGAATGTAAATTTTGTGTACCTTTGTCGGATACTTATTCTTGTAGTGTTCGTACTTTTCGTATTTGAAGCACCGTATTTGACTTTTATCCCTCTGGACTCCGGGCGCTGGTGCCTTCTTTGCTTCTAGTGGTGAAGTTCGAGTCTTACGAGTAGGACACTGATTTTTATAGTGTCCTCTCTCCCTGCACTTAAAGCATGTAATACGAACTTTAAAAACTGACATTTAAAATAAAATATACCTGATTCACCCCTGGGCTCCCCCTCAACTCCTGTCGTCTTTGCTCTGTCGGCGGTTAGTCTGGTGAAGAGCGATCTAGCTCTGATACCACTTGTTGGACCAGTGTCGTCGATAGGGGGGGTGAATATTGACTGTAAAAATCTCGCGGAAACTTCGTAGAAAAGCTCGTCTTTTAGATCTTCGTTCTAGACTCAGAGTTAGTGCAGCGGAAAACAGAAAGAACGAAGAAAACAACGAGACTTGTACACACGGGATTTACTTGGTTCCCAACCCCCCAGGGTCAGTACATCCAAGGCCTAAGCATAGGAACGCTTGCCCACTAATGATCTCCTTTCCGGACTTTCCGGAGGCGGAGAAACTCGTCTTACAGTGCAAGAGTTACAATCAAAAGATACAAAAATTATGTGCAGAATAAAAAACAAACCAAAACAAAGAAGGTCGAAGACTCGATCGATCTAGAACTCCGTAGTGTCGCGCACTTCCTCCCGGAGCTTTCTTGGTCGCAGAGCTTCATCGTTAGCGCTTTTCTTCCATTCAGAATGCTCAGAATGATCGTAGAAGTTGTGTCTTGAGTTGAGGGGTCGAAGCCCCTTTTATAGGCTTCATTGGGGCGCTTGTGATCAATGAGGCGCCTCACAAGGCTTGGTCAAAGTTTATCTCCGCGTCGAACTCGCAGCAGCAGATAACCCTTCTGACCAGGGCACCTGTGTTGAAGGAGGCGCCTCATTGATTGAGGCGCCTTGGTTCATTGAGGTGCCTGCATCAATGAGGCGCCCTGTTTGATGGGGGCGCCTAGCAGCTTGGTTTCCAGCCGCGTTATGTGTTTGTTTGCCTGCTTTGTCATCAATATTAGGTACCTGCAAGATAAATAAATACAAGCAAACACATATTTATCCTTAGCCTTAAGGGTTTGGTTCTGACTTCGGATTTCCGTGAAACCCTAGGTCGAACCGACGCCTAAGTTCCCACCTACCGGAACTCGCCTTTCACCTACTCCTTTCAGGAGATGGTTGCCACCCAGTCCATTCGGGTGGACTTTTTGCTTAGCCTTCGATACTCTCGGATCTCAAGATGTCCGACCCTCGACCCGTCTCTAGTCCTTAGTCATCGCTCAGCTAAGTTTCTCAATCCCTCGGACCAAGACTTCGTGCCCAAACCCTAGGTCCAGGACTTCATGCCTAACTTCACTCATCAGGACTTTTGCCCAGCTTCACTCACCAGGACTTCGTTCCCAGCTTCACTCACCAGGTCTTTGTGTCCAGCTTCACTCACCAGGTCTTCGGTGCCCAGTCCTCGACCAGGTCTTCATGCCCAGCTTCACTCACCAGGTCTTCGTGTCCAACCTTATGTCAGGACTTAGTTGCCCAGCCTGCGGCCAAGACTTAGTGCCTAGGTTAACTAGGACTTTGGTTCACTTTGGTACTCTTTTCTTCACTCACCCTTCCCTTGTTTAATGTATCACTGACTTAAGCATATTGTCAAACATTGAAACACTTAGAGGAGGATATCACTGATGCATCTTACACCAACACTATATATAGCCTCATAAGCCATGAAACCAAAACTTGAACTTGGTTTTTCACCTCTCTCTTTCTCTTCCTCTCCTTGGCTTGGGCGGCAGCGCAAGAAGCCCTAGGGCGGGCGGAACTTGGAGCAAGGGAGAAGGAGAGTGCTCTTTCTTCTTCTTCATCTTATTCTCTTCTCTTCTTCCTTTGGCTTGCGGAATCCTTTGCTCTGCCACACCGTTCTGTTGGGGTGTACCAGGTGCGGACAATTGGGATTGAATCCCAGCCTCTGATAAGAAACTCCTAAACTCTCCCAAGAGGTACTCACCACATGATCAGACCGTAGTGTCTTGATACTTTTACCATGACGTTTCTCCACATCAGCCTTGTATTCTTTGAACTTGTCAAAGCACTCAGACTTGCGGCGCATCAGGTAAATGTATCCATATCTCAAATAATCATCTATAAATGAGATGAAATATTCAAAATCATCTCTTGCCTGGATAGACATAGAACCGCACAAATCAGAATGAACCAATTCCAACACTTCTTTGGCTCTATACCCCTTGGCCTTAAAAGGTCTCTTGGTCATTTTTTCCTTCCAAGCAAGATTTGCAGGTTGGGAAATCTTCCACCAACAATGAACCCAAAGGTCCATCAGCTATCCACCTTTGAATTCTACTTAAGTTAATATGACCCAACCTAAGATGTCAAAGATATGTTTGGTTCATTTTCGAAGGTTCTTTTCTCTTATTAGATTTAGAAGATGTGTTATTAATTTTCATTTGCATCGTGAGAGTTATTGGATTAAGAGTATACAAATTGTCAACCAACGCACCAGAATAGATAATCTCCCTATTCCTTTTGATAACAACTTTGTCATTAAAAGAAACAGAATATCCATCCATAAATAATTTAGCAATTGAAATTAAATTCTTTCTAAAACAAGCTACGTAAAGACAATTTCTCAAAACCAAAAATTTATTCTTATCAAAAGATAAATAAACATCTACCACTGCAATAGCCGCCACCTTGATAAGTACCATTTTGTTGATTATTTTAATTGCTAAAATCCATGTTTGACCCATGTTTTACTTGCTTAATTGTGATTTTTCCCTAGGTTTTAGGACTTCCTCTTATTTTGGACTTAATTGCAAATTTACACATATTTGGATTATTTGGCCACTAATTTTTTGATCTATTTTTGTAGGCATGAAAGGTTCATGGACCTAGGGCATATTGAGTCAAACTTGAGTCGAATGTGACCCGGATCGAGTTATCAAGCTTAGGATTAATCTGGGTCGTCCGATTCAAAAGCGGCTAGATCTGAGCCATCTGGGACCATCTGAAGCAATCCGAGCAGGGTTAGGGTTGATCAAGCACTCTGATCAAGATCTGAAGGTTTCATCCCAATCAGAGCTCATTCAACCGTTGGATCAAGCTCGGAGGGCTCTAGATCGTCCATTCAAAAATTAGGGTGATCTGGACCATCCGTTGCAAATCTGGAGGATCCGAGCTACCATGAGGCAGATCCTGACCCCTGATCATCATCATCAAAGTTTGGGTAAGATCAGATGAAGATCAGCCGTTGGATTTCCTCAAATCAATCTGGGTCGTTCATTCATAATTACTTAAGGAAATTTTCCCAGCAGTTCCTCCTCGTCGCGTCTTCACCGCAACAGTAGTTTTCTCTTCATTTTCTCTTCATTTTGCTTCCAAGTTTTTAATCCAAGGAGGCGCGACCACCTTAATCTCGACCTTGGTTCATCATCTGGATCATTGGAGATAGCTTCGGTGGAGAATTCAGCTCAAGTTTCATCCGGACAGAGTTTGTTTGAGGGTTTCAGCATGCTCTGTGGTCCGAGCACTTGAATCTCAGCCACAATCCATTTCCGATGATCTGAGCCACTTGTAGGGGTTCTCAGGTGAGCTCAGGTCTTCTCCAAATCATCATCGCAGCTCAAGAAACTGAGGTCGAAGGGATTCGGATTGGATTTTCCCAGCTGATGCAGTTTGAGCAGATTCGACGAACTGAGCTGTTTTCCAATTGGTTTGCTGAGCTTGGGGGTTCGAGGACAGTCCTTGCTTGACGACCAAGGAGATTTTGAGCTTGGGAAGGGTTGAGGAGTAGTTTTCCGTAGTTAATTTCATTGTTTTAGCTGTAGTTTTCATTTCTGCCGCAATCTGTTCTGTTTCTGCAATTTCTTGTATCAGCTGTTTAAGAGTGGTTTCTGAATTGTTTAGCTTAATTAGGTTTTGAATCGTCAAGTTAAATAGTTTAGTGAACTTGTTAGTGATCAATTGACTTTAATTTTAGTATATTTCTCTGTTAATTGCTTGCGTGCCAACTACATAGCTGCGTGTCACTTCTATTTCTGCAACTCTCTATTCAGTTTCGGAATTTTCAGTTTGTTTCCAATTAGATTTGTGTTTAGTTCATTCCCTGCAATTGAAGATAGCATTTAGTATGTTAGTGCATGAGATCTGAGTTTGTGCGCAATCCTTTTTATTTCTGTATTTTTAGTTCATCTTGTTTGCAATCAATCTTAATTTCTGTAGCCTTGTTTGTAGCTCTCAGCTTTCGGGTTCCAACTTCCAGTTTCTGCACATTCATTAGCTTTTGAAAACTGCACTTTAATTGGTTGCTTCACCTTTAATTGATTCACATCAGCATATTCCCTCAGGTTATAGATCTACAAGTAGTTTCCTTTCGGCAAATAAGTGTTCTTCCCTTTTTTTTGTATCAAGTTTGTATCAACTTCTTCACCTTGTATCAAGAGAGGAGTTGATATTAATTGGTACCAAGTTAGATGCAGTTTTTAGTGAGTTTTTGTGTCTGAAATTAGTTAGGTTTGCGTTCATCCATTTCTGAATTTTGTTTGCATTGGTTAGCTTCCAAAACTTGTAGCTAGTTGGTGTTAATGTTTGTTGCTTGTTAAATTTCCAAATTGCATAGTTAGCAATTGTTTTAAGCTTGATTTGCTTTCCAAAAAATTCCATCACTGTCTCTATTTCTTTGCATCAGCATTTATATTGCAATTTGAATTTAAATTTGCTTTTCCAATCTTAGTTAAGTTCTTTGGGTTGATTCGGTTTCCATCACTTGCTATTGCTTGTTTAGCTCATTAGTTTAGTTCCTTTATTTTTATTGCTCTTTCATTTCTAAATTGCCAACAACCCCAGATCTTATTTGAAACCCAAAAACAATCACGACACATAAATACAAGCTCGAATCACACATTCTCAACTAGTCCCGAGGAAAAATACGACCTGTGGCCCCTTTACTACGTTTTCATATTTTGATTGCAAAAAGGGTTTCCAGCATTTTTATAAATATTTAAATTTGAGACCCACATTCGTGACAGTCTATTTCGGGTCCATCAAATTTTTGGCGCCGTTGCCGGGGAAGCAACTAGTTGATTTGTTTGATTTTTGCTTGTGTACTTAGGGGCATATCATTTGATTCTATTTTCTTTTGCTTTATCTTTTGTATACGGTTGCTGCCATTTTTCTTGTTTGTTGTGTGACAGGGCTGTAAGATCAAAATGTTTCCACCAGAGGACTATACAGAGATAAAAGAGGCATTGATGGAGTTAAAGTGTTGGTGTAAGGTGTTGGAATACCAACAGAAAAATAAAGCGCATTCATCTACTTACCAGAGGCCGATTCAGCCTACATTTCAGCCACCTCAGCCCCAAATTCAGCAATACCAGCCACAATTTCAACCTTTCCAGCAATTTCAACCACAATTCCAGAATTCTCAACAGCCCTATTCGAATTTTCAGCCACCATTACAACAATTACAGCAGCCACCACAGCAATTTCAACCGCAATTTCAACAATTTCAGCAAGATTTTCAGCCAAGTCAATCAAATTTCCAGCAAACTCAGATTGGGCAGCCACTATTCCAGAGTTTCCAGCCCCAATTTCACCAACCCTATCAACAAGATCAATTACCTTTTCAAGGAATTCAGCAAGGGTGTTTAGATAATCAGAATTTTCAGCAACCACCCTTCCATCAAGTTCAACCAAACCCAAATTTTTAGCATCTTAACCAAGATTTCCAGCAGCCTTATTTAATTTTTCAGCAGGGTAATAATCAATTTCAGCCTCAACCTCAGCCATGGCAGTAAGAATTTCAACCCATACAGAATTTTCAACAACCTTTTCAACATTCACAGCCACACGATCCAAATTCTCAGTTTCAAAACCAGAATTTTCAGTCCCAACCATTTCAGAGTTTCCAGAATCAAAATTTTCAGCCATCTCCACCAAGTTGTGAGCCAAATTTTCAGCAGTTTAATCAGCCCATTCAATCATTTGAGCAGCCTAAACAGCTTCCATTTCAGCATGCACAGCCTACTCTTGGTCTTCAACAGCCTTATGTTACTTTTCAAGACCAACAAGAGCTTGAGGCTCAACAACAAAGGTTTGGGGAAATTGTGCAACAAAGACTTCAAAACCTCAGAAGGCAAATGGGACAATTGGCTAGTGATTTGAATCAGATAAAAGCCCAAGAATCAGGACAATTATCTTCTCAAGCTACTTTTAATTCTGAGAGCCCCGGAGTTGAGTTTATATCAGTTCAAGGTGACCCTAGTGCATGGCCAAGTCCTTCTTCAAGTGATCTTGTACATTTGGTGGAAGAAGAAGAAGAAATTATTAAAATCAGGGCACCTACAACATGCATTTCTCCGGAGATTCCTATTCAAAATCCATTTCCAAATTTTTCAGCTCAAGAAGAAGAAACTGAAGCTCCACAGGACCATTCTCATCTTTTATTTTGTGATGATAGTATTATTGATGGTACTAATTTTTCTAATATTGTTGTTGCAGATATTACAGGAGAAACATGTATAGGAGATGATTCCATAGGTGTAAGGGATTGCACTAAGCCCCAGGGACCACCACAAGATTTAGAGGATGAACCAGAAAGTGTAGGGACTTGCATGGTGGAAGCAAGAACCCAAGGATCACCTGCTTTAGTTGAGTGTCCACCAGAACCTGAACCTGAAGAGGAGATTGAACATGATCAGGAGGAGAACACGGATACATCTACTCTTGTAGAACCTTCAGGTATTCTTCAGCACGCTCAGGTAAGTATTTCTCCTCTTTGTTCAGAAAAATTCAGCAAGGTACCTAGTGCTGACTTTATTGGTTATGATGAATTTATTGATATACCTTGTGTAGAAACTGCTTGTGCAAATCCAATAGAGGTACCAAAAATTGATTTCATTGGTCGTAATGCATTACTTGATACATCTCTTGTAGAAAATAATTGTGAAATAATTTTAGAGGCGCCTATAATTGATGTTGTTTGTTATGATGAATTACTTGATACATCTTTTGTGGATATGGATTGTGAAAAATTTTTAGAAGTGCCTGAAATTGATGTTATTTATTGTGATGAATCTCTTGCTATATCTTATGCTGAGGTTGAATGTGAAAAACTTATGGAGGTATCTGAGATTGATTTTATTGGCTGTGACACATTGCTTGATACATCCTTGGTAGAAGATAATTGTGAAATTCCTATTGATGTGCCAAAAGTTGATTTCTTTATTTGTGATGAGTTCCTGGATGCATTTTTTTGTAGAAAATAATTGTGAAAAATTTATTGAGGCACCAAGAATTGATTTAATTGGATGTGATGCAGTTTTGGATACATTTCATGCAGAGACTGAATTTATTTCATTTCTTTTTGACCCTGCACGCTTGAGAGAGGTATTACATTGTTTTGCAGGGTCCAGAAGACTATTAGAGTGGGTGCTCCATCTGAACAAACTCCAGCCTCCTGGAAAATCTTTCAAAAGGCATCAAAAGGGAGGAGATGATCTTACTTTAATTCAAAGCACTCCACCTCTTACATGGGTCTTATACCTAAATCGCCTGCGGCCACCTGAAAATTTTTTTGTAAAGTTCAAGTGTGGGGGAGTCCTAATTCTCTCAGCCACTCAGACTCCTCCACTACCACGATGGAGGTTACTTCTGGATCGACTCCGTCCACCAGAAATAAAGGGGAGTTTGTTCCTTCTTGCATTTTCTTTCACTTTTATGATTTCTAGAATTTTCCTTTAACTTGAGTCCTTATCAATAAATGCATGCTAGTTCTCTTGGAAATTTGTTTCTTGCATGAAACCAAAAGAATATTAATAAATTTCATATATGGACCTACAGAATTTGGAATTTAACGAAACGAGTTTCTACGTGCTCGTATCGATATCCTCGTGATATAAATGACCTCAAACTTAAATTTTACATAATATATTTTTATTTGTAATTTTCTAAATATTATTTACTTTGGAAATATATTTTTGAGGCTTTAAAATTTTTTTCTATAAATTTATCCAGTAAAATTTAAGTTTGACGTCATTTATTTCATGATGAAATCACTAGGAGCACGTAGAAACTTATTTCATGAAATTCGGAGTTCCGTACGTTTATTTATGATTTTTTGAATATACTTAGGTTTCTTTTCAAAAATTAAAAATTTTACGACGGATTTCAGAATTCGTCCCAAATTTTGCAACGAATTTCCAAATTCGTCGCAGATTAGGGACGAATTTTGAAATTCATCGCAGAATGAAATTTTTAAAAAATCAAAACAAATACCGTTTAATTGTCATAGATGGACCTAGAGAACTCAGAATTTAATGAAACAAGTTTCTATATGTTCGTATTGATCCCCTGATGAGCTAAACGGCTATATATAAGAATTTTCCTTAATATATTTTTTTCATAGTTTATTATTTATATCAGCATTGACTCAGTTAAAATGTCTAAATCTGAAACTGTTATAAGCAATTTCATATTAATCCTTCATTGACCCTAGAATTTTTATTGAAATTTGTATTTAAGATCATTTATATCACGAGGACATCGATACGAACTCGTAGAAACTTGTTTCATGTGATTCCGAGTTCTGTAGCTCAATCTGCGATATTTCGAATGTATTTCGGATTTTTCAGGTTTGCGACGAATTTCTAAATTCGTCCCAAATCTGTGATGAATTTCCAAATTCGTTGTAGATTTTGCGACGAATTTTCAAATTCGTTGCCAAGTTTGCAACGAATTTCGAAATTCATCACAAATAATTATTTTTAAATAAACCAAAAGAATATTAATAAATTTCATAATTGGACCTACAGAATTCAAAATATAACGAAACAAGTTTCTACGTACTCGTATCAATATCCTCATGATATAAATGACCTCAAACTTAAATTTTACATAATATATTTTTATTTGTAATTTTCTAAATATTATTTACTTGGGAAATATATTTTTGTGGCTTTAAAATTTTTTTCTTTAAATTTATCCTGTAAAATTTAAGTTTGACGTCATTTATTTCATGATAAAATCGCTACGAGCACGTAGAAACATATTTCATGAAATTTGGAGTTCCGTACGTTTATTTATGATTTTTTGAAGATATTTAGGTTTCTTTTTAAAAATTAAAAATTTTGAGACGAATTTCAAAATTCATCCCAAATTTTGCAACGAATTTCCAAATTCGTCACAGATTAGGGACGAATTTTGAAATTCGTCGCAGAATGAGTTTTTTAAAAAAATCAAAACAAATACCGTTTAATTGTCGTAGATGGACCTAGAGAACTCGGAATTTAATGAAACAAGTTTCTATGTGTTCGTATTAAACCCCTGATGAGCTAAACGGCTACAAATATGAATTTCCGTTATTATATTCTTTTTCATAGTTCATTATTTATATCAGCATTGACTCAGTTAAAATGTCTAAGTCTGAAACTGTTATAAGCAATTTCATATTAATCCTTCATTGATCCCTAGAATTTTTATTGAAATTTGTATTTAAGATCATTTATATCACAAGGACGTCGATACGAACTCGTAGAAACTTGTTTCATATCATTCCGAGTTCTGTAGCTCAGTCTGTCATTTCGAATGTATTTCCGATTTTTTAGGTTTGCGATGAATTTCTAAATTCGTCCCAAATCTGCGACGAATTTCCAAATTCATCGCAGATTTTGCGATAAATTTTCAAATTCGTTGCCAAGTTTGCAATGAATTTCGAAATTCATCACAAATAATTATTTTTAAATAAACCAAAAGAATATTAATAAATTTCATATATAGACCTACAGAATTTGGAATATAACGAAACGAGTTTCTACGTACTCGTATCGATATCCTCATGATATAAATGACCTCAAACTTAAATTTTACATAATATATTTTTATTTGTAATTTTCTAAATATTATTTACTTGGGAAATATATTTTTGTGGCTTTAAAATTTTTTTTTATAAATTTATACGGTAAAATTTAAGTTTGACGTCATTTATTTCATGATGAAATCACTACGAGCAAGTAGAAATTTATTTCATGAAATTCGGATTTCCATACGTTTATTTATGATTTTTTGAAGATATTTAGGTTTCTTTTTAAAAATTAAAAATTTTGCGACGAATTTCAAAATTCGTCCCAAATTTTGGAACGAATTTCCAAATTCGTCGCAGATTAGGGACGAATTATGAAATTCGTCACAGAATGAATTTTTGAAAAATCAAAACAAATACCGTTTAATTGTCGTAGATGGACCTAGCTAGAGAACTCAGAATTTAATGAAATAAGTTTCTATGTGTTCGTATTGATCCCCTGATGAGCTAAACGGCTATAAATATGAATTTCTGTTAATATATTTTTTTTCATAGTTCATTATTTATATCAGCATTGACTCAGTTAAAATGTCTAAGTCTGAAACTGTTATAAGCAATTTCATATTAATCCTTCATTGATCCCTAGAATTTTTATTGAAATTTGTATTTAAGATCATTTATATCACGAGGACATCGATACGAACTCGTAGAAACTTGTTTCATGTCATTCCGAGTTCTGTAGCTCAATCTGCGACATTTCGAATGTATTTCGGATTTTTCAGGTTTGCGATGAATTTCTAAATTCGTCCCAAATCTGCGACGAATTTCCAAATTCGTTGTAGATTTTGCGACGAATTTTCAAATTCGTTGCCTAGTTTGCAATGAATTTTGAAATTCATCACAAATAATTATTTTTAAATAAACCAAAAGAATATTAATAAATTTCATATATGGACCTACAGAATTCGAAATATAACGAAACGAGTTTTTACGTACTCGTATCGATATCCTCATGATATAAATGACCTCAAACTTAAATTTTACTTAATATATTTTTATTTGTAATTTTCTAAATATTATTTACTTGGGAAATATATTTTTGTGGCTTTAAAATTTTTTTCTATAAATTTATCCAGTAAAATTTACGTTTGACGTCATTTATTTCATGATGAAATCGCTACGAGCACGTAGAAACTTATTTCATGAAATTTGGAGTTCCGTACATTTATTTATGATTTTTTGAAGATATTTAGGTTTCTTTTTAAAAATTAAAAATTTTGTGAAGAATTTCAAAATTCGTCCCAAATTTTGCAACGAATTTCCAAATTCGTCACAGATTAGGGACGAATTTTGAAATTCATCGCAGAATGAATTTTTTTAAAAATCAAAACAAATACCGTTTAATTGTCGTAGATGGACCTAGAGAACTCGGAATTTAATGAAACAAGTTTCTATGTGTTCGTATTGAACCCCTGATGAGCTAAACGGCTACAAATATGAATTTTCGTTAATATATTCTTTTTCATAGTTCATTATTTATATCAGCATTGACTCAGTTAAAATGTCTAAGTCTGAAACTGTTATAAGCAATTTCATATTAATCCTTTATTGATCCCTAGAATTTTTATTGAAATTTGTATTTAAGATCATTTATATCACGAGGACATCGATACGAACTCGTAGAAACTTGTTTCATGTCATTCTGAGTTCTGTAGCTCAATCTGCGACATTTCGAATGTATTTCGGATTTTTCAGGTTTGCGAT
Organism: Boesenbergia rotunda; assembly: GCA_024364735.1. NCBI lineage: Eukaryota > Viridiplantae > Streptophyta > Magnoliopsida > Zingiberales > Zingiberaceae > Boesenbergia > Boesenbergia rotunda. The sequence continues at coordinate 29,823 of JAGFNQ010000218.1, forward strand.
GAATTTCTAAATTCGTCCCAAATCTGCGACGAATTTCCAAATTCGTTGTAGATTTTGCGACGAATTTTCAAATTCGTTGCCAAGTTTGCAACGAATTTCAAAATTCATCACAAATAATTATTTTTAAATAAACCAAAAAAATATTAATAAATTTCATATATGGACCTACAGAATTCGAAATATAATGAAATGAGTTTCTACGTACTCGTATCGATATCCTCATGATATAAATGACCTCAAACTTAAATTTTACTTAAGATATTTTTATTTGTAATTTTCTAAATATTATTTACTTGGGAAATATACTTTTGTGGCTTTAAAATTTTTTTTATAAATTTATACGGTAAAATTTAAGTTTGACGTCATTTATTTCATGATGAAATCGCTACGAGCAAGTAGAAATTTATTTCATGAAATTCGGATTTCCATACGTTTATTTATGATTTTTTGAAGATATTTAGGTTTCTTTTTAAAAATTAAAAATTTTGCGACGAATTTCAAAATTCGTCCCAAATTTTGCAACAAATTTCCAAATTCGTCACAGATTAGGGACGAATTTTGAAATTCATCGCAGAATGAATATTTGAAAAATCAAAACAAATACCGTTTAATTGTCGTAGATGGACCTAGCTAGAGAACTCAGAATTTAATGAAACAAGTTTCTATGTGTTCGTATTGATCCCTTGATGAGCTAAACGACCACAAATATGAATTTTCATTAATATATTTTTTTCGTAGTTCATTATTTATATTAGCATTGACTCAGTTAAAATGTCTAAGTCTGAAACTGTTATAAGCAATTTCATATTAATCCTTCATTGATCCCAAGAATTTTTATTGAAATTTGTGTTTAAGATCATTTATATCATGAGGACGTCGATACGAACTCGTAGAAACTTGTTTCATGTCATTTTGAGTTCTGTAGCTCAATCTGTGACATTTCGAATGTATTTCGGATTTTTCAAGTTTGCGACGAATTTCTAAATTCATCCCAAATCTACTTGGTTTTAGAAGCTTAATTGAGGACTTGAGATGAATTATTTTTGCCTAGTGAGGTTTAGCCTTATTTTTTGTGACACATACATGTGATTGTACTCTAGAACTTGCTTAGGTTCTTTCTAAACCATATTTCAATGATTGGATCACATCTATAGAGGCTAATAAATTTGTTTACCTTTCCATTTCAATTCTTGACACTAATCATGTTCTTTCTATTTTCTTTCCTTATCTTCTACTCTTAACCATATTTTCACAGGGACTTGTTTGTTTGGGGT
>JAGFNQ010000218.1:37666-109943 GCA_024364735.1 Boesenbergia rotunda
GCAAACTCAGATTGGGCAGCCACTATTCCAGAGTTTCCAGCCCAATTTCACCAACCCTATCAACAAGATCAATTACCTTTTCAAGGAATTCAGCAAGGGTGTTTAGATAATCAGAATTTTCAGCAACCACCCTTCCATCAAGTTCAACCAAACCCAAATTTTCAGCATCTTAACCAAGATTTCCAGCAGCCTTATTTAAGTTTTCAGCAGGGTAATAATCAATTTCAGCCTCAACCTCAGCCATGGCAGCAAGAATTTCAACCCATACAGAATTTTCAACAACCTTTTCAACATTCACAGCCACACGATCCAAATTTTCAGTTTCAAAACCAGAATTTTCAGTCCCAACCATTTCAGAGTTTCCAGAATCAAAATTTTCAGCCATCTCCACCAAGTTGTGAGCCAAATTTTCAGCAGTTTAATCAGCCCATTCAATCATTTGAGCAGCCTAAACAGCTTCCATTTCAGCATGCACAGCCTACTCTTGGTCTTCAGCAGCCTTATGTTACTTTTCAAGACCAACAAGAGCTTGAGGCTCAACAACAAAGGTTTGGGGAAATTGTGCAACAAAGACTTCAAAACCTCAGAAGGCAAATGGGACAATTGGCTAGTGATTTGAATCAGATAAAAGCCCAAGAATCAGGACAATTATCTTCTCAAGCTACTTTTAATTCTGAGAGCCCCGGAGTTGATTTTATATCAGTTCAAGGTGACCCTAGTGCATGGCCAAGTCCTTCTTCAAGTGATCTTGCATTTGGTGGAAGAAGAAGAAGAAATCATTAAAATCAGGGCACCTACAGCATGCATTCCTCCGGAGATTCCTATTCAAAATCCATTTCCAAATTTTTCAGCTCAAGAAGAAGAAACTGAAGCTCCACAGGACTATTCTCATCTTTTATTTTATGATGATAGTATTATTGATGGTCCTAATTTTTCTGATACTGTTGTTGCAGATATTACTGTAGAAACATGCATAGAAGATGATTCCATAGGTGTAGGGGATTGCACTAAGCCCCAGGGACCACCACAAGATTTAGAGGATGAACCAGAAAGTGTAGGGACTTGCATGGTGGAAGCAAGAACCCAAGGATCACCTGCTTTAGTTGAGTGTCCACCAGAACCTGAACCTGAAGAGGAGATTGAACATGATCAGGAGGAGAACACGGATACATCTACTCTTGTAGAACCTTCAGGTATTCTTCAGCACGCTCAGGTAAGTATTTCTCCTCTTTGTTTAGAAAAATTCAGCAAGGTACCTAGTGCTGACTTTATTGGTTATGATGAATTTATTGATATACCTTGTGTAGAAACTGCTTGTGCAAATCCAATAGAGGTACCAAAAATTGATTTCATTGGTCGTAATGCATTACTTGATACATCTCTTGTAGAAAATAATTGTGAAATAATTTTAGAGGCGCCTATAATTGATGTTGTTTGTTATGATGAATTACTTGATACATCTTTTGTGGATATGGATTGTGAAAAATTTTTAGAAGTGCCTGAAATTGATGTTATTTATTGTGATGAATCTCTTGCTATATCTTATGCTGAGGTTGAATGTGAAAAACTTATGGAGGTATCTAAGATTGATTTTATTGGCTGTGACACATTGCTTGATACATCCTTGGTAGAAGATAATTGTGAAATTCCTATTGATGTGCCAAAAGTTGATTTCTTTATTTGTGATGAGTTCCTGGATGCATTTTTTTGTAGAAAATAATTGTGAAAAATTTATTGAGGCACCAAGAATTGATTTAATTGGATGTGATGCAGTTTTGGATACATTTCATGCAGAGACTGAATTTATTTCATTTCTTTTTGACCCTGCACGCTTGAGAGAGGTATTACATTGTTTTGCAGGGTCCAGAAGACTATTAGAGTGGGTGCTCCATCTGAACAGACTCCAGCCTCCTGGAAAATCTTTCAAAAGGCATCAAAAGGGAGGAGATGATCTTACTTTAATTCAAAGCACTCCACCTCTTACATGGGTCTTATACCTAAATCGCCTGCGGCCACCTGAAAATTTTTTTGTAAAGTTCAAGTGTGGGGGAGTCCTAATTCTCTCAGCCACTCAGACTCCTCCACTACCACGATGGAGGTTACTTCTGGATCGACTCCGTCCACCAGAAATAAAGGGGAGTTTGTTCCTTCTTGCATTTTCTTTCACTTTTATGATTTCTAGAATTTTCCTTTAACTTGAGTCCTTATCAATAAATGCATGCTAGTTCTCTTGGAAATTTGTTTCTTGCATGAAACCAAAAGAATATTAATAAATTTCATATATGGACCTACAGAATTTGGAATTTAACGAAACGAGTTTCTACGTGCTCGTATCGATATCCTCGTGATATAAATGACCTCAAACTTAAATTTTACATAATATATTTTTATTTGTAATTTTCTAAATATTATTTACTTTGGAAATATATTTTTGAGGCTTTAAAATTTTTTTCTATAAATTTATCCAGTAAAATTTAAGTTTGACGTCATTTATTTCATGATGAAATCACTAGGAGCACGTAGAAACTTATTTCATGAAATTCGGAGTTCCGTACGTTTATTTATGATTTTTTGAATATACTTAGGTTTCTTTTCAAAAATTAAAAATTTTACGACGGATTTCAGAATTCGTCCCAAATTTTGCAATGAATTTCCAAATTCGTCGCAGATTAGGGACGAATTTTGAAATTCATCGCAGAATGAAATTTTTAAAAAATCAAAACAAATACCGTTTAATTGTCATAGATGGACCTAGAGAACTCGGAATTTAATGAAACAAGTTTCTATATGTTCGTATTGATCCCCTGATGAGCTAAACGGCTATAAATAAGAATTTTCGTTAATATATTTTTTTCATAGTTTATTATTTATATCAGCATTGACTCAGTTAAAATGTCTAAATCTGAAACTGTTATAAGCAATTTCATATTAATCCTTCATTGACCCTAGAATTTTTATTGAAATTTGTATTTAAGATCATTTATATCACGAGGACATCGATACGAACTCGTAGAAACTTGTTTCATGTCATTCCGAGTTCTGTAGCTCAATCTGCGATATTTCGAATGTATTTCGGATTTTTCAGGTTTGCGACGAATTTCTAAATTCGTCCCAAATCTGCGATGAATTTCCAAATTCGTTGTAGATTTTGCGACGAATTTTCAAATTCGTTGCCAAGTTTGCAACGAATTTCGAAATTCATCACAAATAATTATTTTTAAATAAACCAAAAGAATATTAATAAATTTCATATATGGACCTACAGAATTCAAAATATAACGAAACAAGTTTCTACGTACTCGTATCAATATCCTCATGATATAAATGACCTCAAACTTAAATTTTACATAATATATTTTTATTTGTAATTTTCTAAATATTATTTACTTGGGAAATATATTTTTGTGGCTTTAAAATTTTTTTCTTTAAATTTATCCTGTAAAATTTAAGTTTGACGTCATTTATTTCATGATAAAATCGCTACGAGCACGTAGAAACATATTTCATGAAATTTGGAGTTCCGTACGTTTATTTATGATTTTTTGAAGATATTTAGGTTTCTTTTTAAAAATTAAAAATTTTGAGACGAATTTCAAAATTCATCCCAAATTTTGCAACGAATTTCCAAATTCGTCACAGATTAGGGACGAATTTTGAAATTCGTCGCAGAATGAGTTTTTTAAAAAAATCAAAACAAATACCGTTTAATTGTCGTAGATGGACCTAGAGAACTCGGAATTTAATGAAACAAGTTTCTATGTGTTCGTATTGAACCCCTGATGAGCTAAACGGCTACAAATATGAATTTCCGTTATTATATTCTTTTTCATAGTTCATTATTTATATCAGCATTGACTCAGTTAAAATGTCTAAGTCTGAAACTGTTATAAGCAATTTCATATTAATCCTTCATTGATCCCTAGAATTTTTATTGAAATTTGTATTTAAGATCATTTATATCACAAGGACGTCGATACGAACTCGTAGAAACTTGTTTCATATCATTCCGAGTTCTGTAGCTCAGTCTGTCATTTCGAATGTATTTCCGATTTTTTAGGTTTGCGATGAATTTCTAAATTCGTCCCAAATCTGCGACGAATTTCCAAATTCATCGCAGATTTTGCGATAAATTTTCAAATTCGTTGCCAAGTTTGCAATGAATTTCGAAATTCATCACAAATAATTATTTTTAAATAAACCAAAAGAATATTAATAAATTTCATATATAGACCTACAGAATTTGGAATATAACGAAACGAGTTTCTACGTACTCGTATCGATATCCTCATGATATAAATGACCTCAAACTTAAATTTTACATAATATATTTTTATTTGTAATTTTCTAAATATTATTTACTTGGGAAATATATTTTTGTGGCTTTAAAATTTTTTTTTATAAATTTATACGGTAAAATTTAAGTTTGACGTCATTTATTTCATGATGAAATCGCTACGAGCAAGTAGAAATTTATTTCATGAAATTCGGATTTCCATACGTTTATTTATGATTTTTTGAAGATATTTAGGTTTCTTTTTAAAAATTAAAAATTTTGCGACGAATTTCAAAATTCATCCCAAATTTTGGAACGAATTTCCAAATTCGTCGCAGATTAGGGACGAATTATGAAATTCGTCACAGAATGAATTTTTGAAAAATCAAAACAAATACCGTTTAATTGTCGTAGATGGACCTAGCTAGAGAACTCAGAATTTAATGAAATAAGTTTCTATGTGTTCGTATTGATCCCCTGATGAGCTAAACGGCTATAAATATGAATTTCTGTTAATATATTTTTTTTCATAGTTCATTATTTATATCAGCATTGACTCAGTTAAAATGTCTAAGTCTGAAACTGTTATAAGCAATTTCATATTAATCCTTCATTGATCCCCTCAGCCATGGTGGTCGTCATCAAGTTCCTCATAGCCTCTTTCCTAGCAGCCCGATTCTGGTGTCCGAAGAGTTCCTTGAGATTGAGCATCATGTCATAGGCAGTAGCGAAAGCCTGATGCTGATTTTGCAGTACATTTGACATGGAAGCCAAAATATAACACCGCGTCATCTCATCTGTCTTTACCCACTTCCTACTCTTTCTCCTCTTCACTAGAATCATCTCTAGGCTTAGCGGGACAAATCTCAAAAAGTACAAATTTATACTCCTCAGCAGTCAAGACAATATCTAAGTTCCTTTTCCAATCAATATAATTAGGACCAGTAAGTTTGTTTTCTTTTAAAATCACAGCAAGGGGATTGAAAGCCATTTTGAAAACCTGAGAATCACATTTGGTCAAAACATTAGAATTTAAAATAGTATTGATTCCTCAAACAATAAAATTTTAAATTCACCAACACCTCAAAACACCGTGAATTTCGTATGCCACGATAGTGTGGACCTATAATAATTCAAGCATTTGTAAGAGGAGGTTTTACCCATTAATTTTATTATCTTGTCAACCTTACATTTTGACAAATAAAATTAATAGTTGGTTTATCTTCGGCCATACAAATAATAGCAGTGACTCCGATGGGGAGGATACTATTAATTGCATCTAAGTGTACATCATTACTTGATACTAAGTCCATTATTTAGGATTATGTCCCTTCCGATGGGGAAGATCACACGCTCCTAAATAATTTCCTAAAATTATCCATAAGGAAGTTCGAACTAGTGATCCGCAAAACAAACTCATCCGATGTGGAGGAAGACACTCAGAGCCAATGCATAAGTTTGTTCGCATCACTTTTCAAACTAGTAATGGAGGTCACGGGACTCAAAGATTCCCTCACCCACTTAGTGATTTTTAAAATGAGGAATTTTTTCAAGCAACCATAACAAGCATATTAAACGGCAAAGCAATAAACATGAAAATCAAATTTTCAACTATTATGGCTTTGTAGATTTCGTTGTTCTTCAATACACCTCCAGTCGTGTTGCCACCTCGTCTCCTCCTTTAGCCGTACAAGTAGGGACCCGAGCCGAGAAAAAAAATATTTTAATTTATATCCATCGATCCTATACTCCACAAAGGAGTGTACATAAAATCTAGATCAAAATAAATTAAAACAAAGCGGCTAACATTTGCCGTATTTAATTACAATTAAATACAAATGTCTCGTCAACCCCGAGGATTCAAATAAATACAATCACACACACAATCATACACAACCACATAGCCATAATAGTTGGATCTTATGCCTGCAACCAAAAAGTTAGCCTATTGCACATCCTACTGTTATCCGGCATATTATATATGAAAAGCATGAATGTAACCGAATCCAAAACACACAAAATCGGAAACCATGGCTCTAATACCAATTGTTGGTTTCGGTTGCGGGATTTCTCTCCATATCCCGGATTAAAATTCTATTGATTAGAACTAATCCGGATGGAAAGAAAACTTCCCGAACGACCATCATCGTGTTTTTCGATTGAGCGATCGCTTGAACAAACTTGTTGTTCAAGCAATCAAACTCCTTTATCAATTAGTCGCGGAATAGATGATGAATTTTGATCACCGGTTCTTGTGTTTGATTCGGGGTCCAAGTAAAAAATAATAAATACAAGCATAGCATAAAAACAAAAGTTATACCTCTTATTTTACCTCTTGATCTTCTATTGTATTCCTATCTCTTCTTGGACGACGTGTGGGCGACGATCTTCCAAGAACGAAAGCCACCAAAACCACCTATCTTCTCCTTCCAACTTGTGCCGCCCCCTCTTCCCTTTCTTGTTGTCGCATGCCCAAAGGAGGAAGAAGAGAACTCCTCCTTGTTGATGCCGCAAGCCACAAAGGAAGAAGAGAAGAGAAGAAGATGAAGAAGAAGAAAGAGCTCTCTTTTTCTCCCTTGCTCCAAGTTGCGCCGACCCTAGGGCTTCTTGCGCTGCCGCCCAAGCCAAGGAGAGGAAGAGAAAGAGAGAGGGGAAAAAACCAATTTCAGGGGTTTGGTTTCATGGCTTATGAGGTCATATATGGGCTACAATAGGGATCATGAGGAGGAGTTGGTTTTGGTCTCCTAACGGATCCTCAACCCGACCCGTTAATAATAACCCGCTCCACTAATGGGTTATTATTGAACTACCGTACCAACCCCATATTAATATATGGGCTCCTTCTTATTATGTGTATATTCTCTCCCCATATTTAAGATATTGCATATTCATTAATTAATTAAATTATTGATAATTTAATTAATTAATATCTAACTCTAAGAGTAGTACCACTCAACCTTATTATCATGTCGGACCAAGTCCACCTGCAGGATTTACATGATGATCTTTATGAGCTCCTCAAGGGGACATCATCATCTTAAAATAATTAGGACATGATTTCCTTCTATAATCAACGACACACCATATAAATAATATTATTTCCCAATTTACTTGGCCTATTGATTTAACGAATAAATCTCGCTCATTGGTAAATTAAAAAAATAAATATTAAGTACATGTGCCCATTATTATATCAGGATCAAGAGCATGTACATCCATAATAACCTGAGGTCTTGTTCGATTATATAATCAGTATAAATTGAATCACCTCAAATCGGTCCTGCTCAATACACACAAAGTGCACTAGTGTAATTCTATAGTCAAGATAGACTAATACCAAATTACACTACAACCATTCCAATAGTTTGTCCAAATCCATTTCGGTTGTGAACCACTACTTATACTTTACAAGGAACTGATAACATGATCTTCTATGTGACACCACACACCATGTTATCTACAATGTAAAGTAACAGATAATTGTATACATATAATAAATATAAAATGCAAACACATGACCATTGTGATTCTTATTCCAAAATAGATGTTCATACAAAAGCTAGGCGTATAGTATACATCCTAACAGGATGTGTGAGCCGGTCCTTGAAGAGCGGCCTTGCGCTCTGATACCACTTATAGAATATCAGAGGCCCGACTAGAGGGGTTGAATAGCTCGTCACCTAAACGCTTGTTCTTCCTACAAGGTTAGTAGCGTAGCGGAAATATAAACTAAACAATAAAGAACAAACGCTAACACAAAACCTTTATGTGGTTCGGAGATTGCTTGCTCCTATTCCACGGCGTGTCCTTGAGGTGGACGATCCCTTAATCCGTCAATGGATTAGTCCCGGCAATCTCCGGCTAAGCTTTATCCTTCTCGGTGGAGAACAACCTCTCACAATGATCTCTCTTCCCTTTACAAGATTTAACTTAGGGTTAGGGGGAAGAGATTGAGCGTTGGAGCATTGAACACTTCATCAAGAAGGTTTTCAACAGAACATCTCACCCTTCTCAAGCCTCAAAGCTTCCCCTTAAGTAGAGGAAAGAGTTATTGATAAACAGCTTGTTGGGTTCTCCCGGCACAAAACAATAAAAACGCAGCGGAAACAAGAACCCACGAGCGATCCATGCGAAAGAAAACTCGTACAAAGCTATCTATCTTATAGATTTCTCTACTGTTTATACCTTTGAAGCGTGCCCTTCGGTTATCCCGCTCGTCCAAGATGCGCCGGATCTCTTGCACGTTCAAGCGTCCGTGCCTCTATTCGTATCCACATGGACACAATCTTTCAACTTCGGGAGAACTACCTTAGTTGTGCTAACAACTTGAGGTAGCTCGAAAACACCAAGAACCTTACAGTAAGGTTTCGGCCAAGAGTGGAGGAGAGGAAGAAGAGAGGAAGGGAAGGGGAAAAGCTAAGGCAAGAAGAAGACCTCATCCAAAGTCACAAGGCCCTCTTTTATAATCATCCCATGAATATGAAGAGGTTTGTGTCTCTTTGGCTTCCCAATAAAGATCACATCTTTTTATGTGACTCTTTATCATTTCCCATGCAAGAAAAGAATCTTTTCATCCAATGAAGAGACATTTTTCTCTTTCCTTCATGCAACTCCGACCGGGCCTCTTGGGCTTCCGACTCGGTCTCCCGACCAAGTCTCCTGAGTGGCGAGCTCCCGACCCAGTCTGCCAAGCTCCGACCCAGTTTACTGAGTGTCGACCCAGTCCGCCGAGTTCCGACTCGGTCCGCCGAGCTCCGACTCGGTCCGCCGAGCTCCGACTCGGTCCGCCAAGCTCCGACTGGCCCGCCGAGCTCCGACTCGGTCTCTCTCGAGTTCCCAACTCGAGTCCCCCGAACTGACCTCCCGAGTTCCCAACTCGGGCTCAGGTCTCCCGAGTTCCCAACTCGGGCTCAGATCTCCCGAGTTCCCAACTCGGGCTCAGATCTGCCGAATAGATTTCCCGAAGCATTGTGTCCTTTGTGTGTGACCCAATAGGTTCTCGTGATGTTGGCAATGCGCCTAAACACTTTAGACACATAAGCAATGAGCGACATCTAGCAATGCATCATTGCTACCCAAGTAACAAGAAAAGTCGAGATCCGACTAAACCTCCGTGACTATCATAATGTATGACCTTGTCCTTCTATCCTTGATATCTAGATTGACCAATGAGGCATAGACCGTGTCATCCTCAATCAATCTTGTGTTTCTTGATCCCTGAGTAGACTCACTCAAACAAATGAGCTCAATATCTCATATTGACTCATTTGAGCATGACCATGCGTTTCAGTAGTCCTACTCGATCAAGGGGCCCACAGATATCACCCCCGTCATATGGGAGGGATAGATCCCATCTACATCACTCACATCCCTCCGCATAATTCATTACATACCCAGTGATCGCCTTTATAGTCCACCCTGTTACGGGTGACGTTTGACGATACCAAAGTACATAACTCCTTATATAGGGAACCGTAGTGACTTCAGGTCTAAGGACTATTCATACCAATAGTCACATGAGTAAGTTTATGACACTCATATGACAATCTATGAAACTTTCTCATGGTGGGTCATTTAGTACACATTCTCCAATGTATACCCATGTGTCAACTTGATATCACATATCCATGACTTGCGAGCTCAAGTCATCAGTTGACCTACATGCTAGTCTCCATGCATTAATATTGTCCCTGAATATTAATGCTTGACTAGGAATAATTTAGTGTAGTGTTCTCTACATTATCTCACTATCGATTCAACCAATCAATATAATGTAGATAATAACCTACTACACAAGGACATTATTATACTTAGTCATTCGGCACAGAATACAAAGTAAGTATAATAACCAAACATGCCTTTATCAATGATAGAATATGATACAAAATGTCCCTAGTCAATCATCACATAATTGGCTCTAGGGCTCCTACTAACACAGCTCAGATCCGTTACCAGTCGATTGGTCCTCTTCGTTGGACACAGCCAACAACTAGCCAACGGCTAGTTTTTTTCAAAGCATAAGTCGACTGGTGCCAACCCCAGTCAACTGATCTTTCTGTGAGTTTCACCCAATGCTACCAGTCGACTGATTTCTCCTCTAGTCGACTGCCCACTTACAAACTCACTCTCAACCTCTCTGAAGTTCATCCCTCGCGTATGCCTTGAAGTCCACTTCCCCAACTTTCCCTTTGAAGTTCTCTTCCTTTGGCTCTCGTCTCTCGAATGCATACAAGCTCGCGGCTTATCTCCATGTCATCCTTCCCGTATGCCTTTGAAGTCTACTTCCTCCTCTTGCCCTTTAAAGTCCTCTTCCTTTAGCTCTCGTCCCTCAATGGCTTCACTCCGTTGGTCCTCATGTATGGTTCACCAAGTCCTGCATGACTCGACACACATCAAATCAATATAAAAACCTAACTTAATAATATTGGCACACACATCAAAACCCTGATCTACCCGATCAAACCTGGGTCGATTTCACCAACATGGTTTTCAAAAACCAATGACACCATTGATATTCAGGTTTGAATCTTTTAGAGCTACTGTTGCAAGCTATGAAACTAGTAATAGAGGTCATAATTTGACTTTCCTGAGCTAGATGAAACTACAACACTTAAAATGTGTCAAATCAATGCCCACTGGGTACATCAATAGGTTTTGACCGAAATCCATTGATTGACCTAGGTTTCTTGGATTTCTTAAAATTTATCACTGATTGAAAGATATCAGTGTTTACAATCTACATATGGCCTCCAACTCTTGTTATCACACTCCCACATGAATTTATAGTTGCATACACGTGGCACGCCCGTTGGAGCTGGTATTGAAAAATCAGCTTCAGGGTAGAGCTAATTTTGCAGTGCCAGCTTCAAGTTGAAGCTAGTTTTGAGAAATCAACTTCAAGGTAAATCTTTATAATCTTTTTGGATTCACAGTGAATAGAATCCTCTAAATGCTAATTCAGTATAAATTTCACATTTCATATACACCTATATTAAAGTATATACATATTGTTAGAAATACACTATAGAACTCACACAGGATAAAATAATAGCTCCTATATTTCTCATTAATACACATATACATATCACATATGTCCTGCTTATTTGGTTTACAATACACACCCAAGTGGTGAGGTTATAGTAGAATAGATATTTACACTGAAAATATTGAGAACTTGTCCCTCAAAATTAATATTGATACATCAACTCTAAATATTTTAATGTCCCTTTATTTGAAGTCCATCTTCAGATCATATAGCGAACTTCTAATATATTATATCACAAAGAAGCCACAGTCATTACTGTAAATAACAACAGTACTTTAGAAATTCAAATTAAAGTCTGTGCACATTGAATCTCTTTTACTTACTTGGTTTCTTGTTATGGACAATCAACTGTGCAAGAACCCCATTTCTCAAAAGGATGATGATGCTCTAAATCAGGATGAATAAAGCAAGTTTGTCACCAGAAAAAGCTTTTATTTCGACTACCTATAAGAATGAATTGAAAAAATATATACTATAATTATTAATGAAATACTATCATAAATAAGCATTTTGTCAACTCATCAAAGCTTCAAAATCTATCGATGATTTACGATCATGTGCAAGAGAGTTGTAATACGTGAAAGTCCTCGCTTTAGTATCGATAGTCGCAGGTGAAAGTGTGCATTACTTGTATTAATAGGTATAAAAATATACCTTAACCCTCCATCTTCTATAATAGTTTTTATTATTTATGTCATGTCTGTCTTTCATGACCATTTTGATGTTGCCTATAATTGTGCAAAGAGATATATTATTATCCAATTAATATAACATATTTAACAAACATATATTAACCGATAATATATTTTCCTTACAGTGAAGCTCGTTGCCAAATATATAGAGTTGGTGTATGACCTATTAGATAAGGATGTCTCCCTAAACATAATGAATAAGATGTGTCAATTAGCTCCTCTACTGTAAAGTCATTGTCATTAACACCAGATAATAAGGAAGTCATATTTAAAGAAAAAGATGGAGGTGATTGTACGGTCTGTAAGAGGGGGGTGAATTGCCCCTGAAAAAATAAAGACACTATCTTTTGTTTCTCTCAACAAAGATGAAAGTTAATTCAAAATAAAAATAATAACATCAAAATTAAATAATACAGAAAGAGAAACAGGTCAAACAATTTACTTGGTTTGCAACCAGAGAGTTGCTAATCTAAGGCAGAATAAAGTCTAGACCTTCTAAATAGCTCCTTCGGGCGGTGAAGACTTTTACACGGTGAAAAGCTCAGAAAATAGAGATAGAGTAACCTAAACTGAATTTCGTTTACAGTGAATGATTCTTTGGAACTAAGCTCTTGGGGCTTATTTATAGTCCCAGAAACTTTTATCTGAATGCTGACATGGCACAATAGGAGTGCCCGAGTGCTTGAGGCGCCTGACACGTGGCCTAGAAGTTGTCCGCTTTGCAACATTCGTAAATGGCTAATCCATGGATAAAAATAGACTTGAAGGCACTTGTATGCACTGGGACGCCTTGGGAATAGAGACACCCGAGTGCTTGGGGCTCCCTCATTCTCGAGCGCCCTTAAGCACACAGGCGTCTGAGAGTCTTTGGGTTAGCCTAATACTGACCAGTCTCCCACCTATCTTCTTTGGGTGATTTCGGATCTTCTAGAGTCGGGCTCACCCGAACCCTCCTCCGACCTTCTCCTCAAGCATGCTTCTGCTCGACTTCTCTTCCCTCGAACGTCGCGCGCGTCCTTCTCGCTCCACCGGAGTACTCTTTTGTAGACTTCTGCGTCCCTCGAATGCACCGAGCCTGTCGACTCCCTTCCCGTGTCATCCTTCTCGCCCGCTACGTCTTTTGCTCGACTACCTGTGCTCTAAAGCTCCTGCACACTTAGACACAGGGATTAAAATACAACATGATCTAACTTGACTCGATTGACTATATCAAAACCTACATGGGGTACATATAATCTCCCCTTTTTTGATGTGTATCAACCCAAGTTAAGTTCGGGTAAACGAACATAAAAAAGGAATGAATAAATGACCATGTAAGCTTAAAAAAAATTAAAATAAAAATTGAAATTAAGTCTACCCCTTAACTTAATCTTATTTCTCTCCCATTGATCACATCAAAAACATAGAACATATTAAGGGAAATACTTACAAGAATTTATAAAAAAAATTAATCAACATCCAAAATTTTTGAAACTGTTTTTGAGAGCACAATATATAGTTTCTAGAAAATTCAATTTTTCAAATTTTGAATGAAAATTAATTTTTAAAAAGTAAAGTAAAAATAATTTTCAAAATTTATTTTTATTTGAAAATTAACTAAATTTTTATTTAAGTTAGAATTTTAATAGACTTATCTCTAGAAAAATTATCAAAGAGAAAATAATTTTTTAACTTTTTAAAAATTAATTTTAAATTCAATATTAATAATTTGGAAAAATAATTTTAAATTATGATTTCAACATCAAACACTTTTTAAAAAAAATTCAAGGCTTAGAGGAAAATTAACCGATCCTAAAAAATTGGATTCGATTAAATTAATTTTTTAAATTTTTTTTAAAATTTAAAAATATATTTTTGAATGAAAAATCATAATAAAATTATTTATCTATTAAAAATTCTTTAAAAATTCTTGTAAATAGACCAAAGTAGACTCTGTCAATAAAAAATTATTAAACTAATTTTTCTATAAACAGTTATCTTAAAAAGAATTTAACAAAGTTACAACTAAAGCATTTAATTAAAAAAATAACAAAAATAAATAAATAATATCTAACAATTTTATACAGATTTTGGGATCCAATATAAATTTTTTCCAATTAGAATAACCAAAAATCTTGATGGAATATAAGTCTTAAAATTTTTAAAATTTGACCCTTGTGAAATTTAAAATATCAATTAAGTTTTTCAAAATATCTAATTTTTGAATATTGAGAATAATTTGAACATGCATTGTTATTTTTTAATTTTTCAATTTGAACCTTCAAATTTTCATTTTTAAATTTTAACTTATCAATCATTTCTTGTGGGCATGCGGATGCTAATTGGGGTTTCAAATTTGTTTTTTTTTAATTTACAGATAAACTTTAGCATGACCTTTATACCTGAGTATAGTTGATCAGGAGGTAGAAAACATACCTCCATATCTCTTTTGAAGTCTGAAGCTCCTCCTTCGTCGCTGCTATCTTCTGACATAACTACCCCTTCATTAATACTCTCTTCTTCTTGATGTGAAGGCATCAGCGCAAGTCTAACGTATTCCTCGAGATCTGAATCTTTTTATGAGAACTTATCCCATGTTGCCTTTAGGTTGTGGACTTTTGACTTTGTTGCCCTTTTCCTTTCTTTTTCAATTTGGGACAGTTTTCCTTGACGTGCCCTCTTCCTTGCATTGATAGCATTTTATCTTTCTCTGAGGGTTTCTTTTGGCCTGTATCTCATTAAACTTATTAGATTTTAAAAAAATTAATGTAAATTTCCTTGCCATATGTTGCTTCCTCTTCATCAGCTGAAGATACTTCATTATTTTGGGTCTTCCTTGAGTGAAGGACAATGTTGTCCATTTTTCTTACATTTCCTGCGCATTGAGACTCGTGAAGTTCTAGAGTATAAAATAACTTTTAAAGTACTTACCTCTAAGTTCTGGGAGATATAAATGAGTCTACTATAGATGTCCACTCCGGAGTTCTTGAAAATGCATTTAAAGCATACCTTTGAGCATCTCGGTTAGTTATCATTTCCCCGAGATTCGTGAGTTCGGTGATTAATTCTTTTATCCTCGCGTGCAGTTACGCCACCGTCTCTCCTTGTTCCTTTCGGAGGTTAATGAGTTGTTTCCGAAGGATATCTCGTCGTGCCAACTTCGCTTCCAAGGTTCCTTCGTGCAACTCCAGGAATTTCTCTCAAGCACTTTCACTGACTGGTAGGTCCCAATCGATTGACCTCTTGTGATGGTAAAATAGTTAGCAGATGAAATTCTACTTTCCCACTCGCTACGAAGTCCGTCTGCTCCTTCTTTGTCCACAGGCTTTCGTCTTTGGATTTGTCGTTGGTGTCCTTGGGACCTACAAAATTATTTTTCATGATTAATATAAATCAAAATATATTTTAAAGAATACCTGCATCTTGTGCTTCCAACTCACGAACTCCCCCTCGAATTTTGATGGGTAGATGACTGGTTCGACTATTTTGTTAATTGATTTAAATGGTGGTTAGTCCTTCTGGAGTGTCCTGGCTCTGATACCAATTGAAGGTGGTCGTACGGTCGGCATGAAGGGGTGAATTGCCCTTGAAAAAATAAAATACTATCTTTTATTTCACTCAACAAAGATGGAAGTTAATTCAAAATAAAAACAATAACATCGAAATTAAATAACACTGAAAAATAAAGAGGCCAAATAGTTTACGTGGTGTGCAACCAGAGGGTTGCTAATCCAAAGAAGAATAAAGTGCAGATCTCCTGAATAATTCCTTCGAGTGAAGAAGCCTCTTACACGGTGAAAAGCTCAGAAAATAGAGAAAGTTAAACTAAATTTCGGGCAGATCCCCTGAATGACTAGTCTCCCGCCGATCTTCTTTGGGTGATTTCGGACCTTCTAGAGTCAGGCTCACCCGAACCCTCCCCCTGTCTTCTCCACGAGTGTGCTTCCGCCCAGCTTCTCATCCCTCGGACATCGCGCATATCCTTCTAGCTCTACCGGCATACTCTTCCGCAGACTTCCACGTCCCTCGGATGCAACGAGCCCGTCGGCTCCCTTCCCGTGCCATCGCTCTCGTCCGTTGCGTCTTTCACTCGACTACCTGTGCTCCTAAGCTTTTGCACACTTAGACATAAGGATCAAAATACAACAGGACCTAACTTGACTCAGTTGACCACATCAAAACCTATGTAGGGTACTTACAAAAGATGCTTCCTCCCAAATAATTTGTATAGTAGGCCTGCAAAGAATAATCAAGGTTTTTTTAATAAAGGTCAATACTGTAATTAAACCTATGAAAATTTCAAATTGTGACACAATTTAATTAATTATAAAGTGAAGGGTTGAAACTATCATACATTAATTTTTCCAATGTACTTAATGTTGATGCAGTCTGACCTGATTGTTGTTTTGATATTGACACCGATTTAAGTTTAGGTTAATAAGATAAGTTTGACTTAAGTCCTGGTCGGGGACTGGGCACGAGTCCCGGTGAGTGAAGTCGGGTGACGAAAACCCCGGTGAGTGAAGCTAGGTCCCGGTGAGTGAAGCTGGGTGACGGAAACCCCGGTGAGTGAAGCCGGGTGATGGAAACCCCGGTGAGTGAAGTCAGGTCCTGGTGAGTGAAGCCGGGTGATGGAAACCCCGGTGAGTGAAGCCGGGTCCTAGCGAGTGAAGCTAGGTGAAGGAAACCCTGATGAGTGAAGTCAGATCCTAGCGAGGGAAGCTAGGTTGAACAAAGTCCCGGTGAGTGAAGCCGGGCACGAAGTCTTGGTCCGGGGGACTGAGCATTGAGTGTACTGGTCGGAGAGGACACGTGAACTCTTTCTCTGGGACCAGAATGAGTCAGAGAAGGCTAGGGAGCCTGTTCTCTAGACTTAGGATTGAATTGGTCAGAGCTGGATCGGTCTGGAGACCGATCAGGGAGTTGGCATTAACTCCTTGTTGTGGATCGGTCTGGTGACCGATCCAGGGAAGTATGATCGTTCTGGTGAACGATCAAAGAGAGAACAGAATGCTTCTATTCGGCTCCTGATCGTTTTGGTGAATGATCAGGGAGAGAACAGAAGGTTTCTGTTTGGTTTCTGATCGTTCTGGTGAACGATCAGAAAGAAGGTCAGTAGCTCGTCTGGAGAACCCTGATCGGTCAAGGTGACCGATCAAGGTCCTCCTAGACCGATCAGGATGGGTCCTGATCGGTCCAGAGGTGGCTTATCAGTCACTGTGACCGATCAGGGTACAGCCTGATCGATCATGGTAACCGATTAGGCCAGGAATTTGCAGAGAGTTGAGGAAAACTCCAGCAAGCTGTGGATCGGTCACTGTGACCGATCCACAATCCCTGATCGCTCAGTATGATCGATCAGGGAGTCACTGGATCGATCAGGTGGTTACCTTATCGATCAGGGTCTTCACTGATCAGTCTGGTGACCAATCGTGTCTGATAACTTTAATTCAAATCCGCTGTCAGACTTCTGATTTCACTCTGATCACTTCTGTTTTGTCTGCTACCTCTCTGATTTGCTTTTGATTTGCTGTGCTAAGCCTCTGTTGAGTGTGCAGGTAATGCAGGGATGACTCAAACGAAGGAGGAGGGTCAACTGGAGACTTTCTCTTCGTCACGTTTGTCCGTTTTCCCTTTGCAGGTTTCAACGGCTTCTGGCGCGGGCTAGCAACGGCTGGCGAAGCTGACGACTGGCATGAGGCTCGACTGAAGAGGTTTCAGTGGAGTCCAGAAGAGGTCAGTGGGTTGGTGGCTGAGGAGGTTGCAGACGCTGCTGTGAGCTACAGACGCGCTGATGAGCTGCAGAGGCGCCAGTGGTGACTTGCTGATGAGCAAAGATTAAAAGAAGGCTGGCTGAGAAGGAGAGTGCAACGATTGATCTCTCTGAACCTTGAGCAACTCTTGAGCATCTTTTGAATCTTCTGCAAACTTGAGCACTTGGAAGAAGGGGAGAGCTTTGCGAGTCCATCAGCAAGCAGACACGAAGAGCGGGGAGTTCTTGCATGAGAGTTGTGCTGGGTTGAGCTCGGTGAAGTTTTCTCTTGTGTGCCTTCTGTCCTAGTGCTCTGTAAGTCTTCTTGTGTTTCTCTGTGCTTAATTACATCATTCCGTTGAAACTGCTGTGGAGATGTTTCCCCATCGAGAAGGAGGTTATATTCTATCCGGATTTCCCGGGGCTTGATCTGCCGACGATCAAGGGATCGCCCACCTCAAGGGCACTCCAAAGAGTAGGGCAAGTTATCCCCGAACCTTGTAAACCCTCCATGTTAGCATCTTTGGTTTCTTGTTTTTGTTTACTGTTTTCTGGTTGTCTTTGTTTCTTTTTGATGTTTTTGTTTCCGTTGCTAATCATAAGTGCAGAAAAGTTCAAAGAGCCAAATCTTTGAGTGTCTGGCTATTCACTCCCCCCTCTCTAGATATCCAAGATCCAACAAGTGGTATCAGAGCAAGGGGCTCTATCTAATGATCTAACACCCGAGAGCTTACAACGATGGCTTTGAGAGAAGGTTTCAGCACCAACCGATCGCCTTTCTTCGATGGGGCTAATTTTCAGTACTGGAGATCGCGAATGGAATACTATCTCAAGACGAACATCGGAATGTGGTTCTCTGTAAAGGAGGATTCACCCTTCCAAAAGATGCTGAGGGAAAAGAGTTGGAATCCTCGAGATGGTCGGCTAAGCAAATTCAGAAGGGAGAAGCCGATGCGAAAGCTGTGGTCACCCTGCAGTGTGGGATGACCAAGGAACAATTGATCAAGGTAGGTCCTTTCACCAGTGCCAAGGACCTATGGAACAAGCTCATCGAGCTTCATGAAGGCACTCGGGATTCAAGGATAGCCAAGAGGGATCTTTTCCTCAACCAACTTCAAAACCTCGCCATGAAGGAGTCCGAAATGGTAAGTGAACTCCATGGCCGGTTCAAAGAAATATTGAATGGTTTACACTCCATTGATGAGAAGGTCGAGAATCGCGACCTTGTAAGGTATGTTCTTAAATCCTTTCCTCGAAATGCCTTATGGTCATCCATGGTGGATGCCTATAAGGTATCCAAGGACTTGTCAATTGTTAAAATAGATGATTTGTTTTGTGAAATGGAGCTACACGAAATCGCTAACAAAGGCCCCAAGGAGAAGGGAATTGCTCTTGTGGCAGGGGACAAGGCCAAGAAGAAGAAAGAAAAGAAGAAGGAGAAGGAGGTCTCATCTTCTTCGTCCAAGTCCGAGGAGGATGGAAGCGAGTCTTCATCATCCGAGATGGCTAACTTAGTAAGAAGAATGATGAGGAAGAGCCGACGCTACAAAGGAAAAGGTAATACGAGTGAAGTTAAAGTTGATAAGACTAATGTCACATGTTTTGAGTGTAGCAAAAAGGGACATTACAAGAATGAATGTCCAAAACTAAAGAAGAAGGAGGAGAAATCGAAGAAGAAAGCCTTGAAGGCCACGTGGGATGAATCTTCTTCCAACTCATCCGAAGAAGAAAAGGAGGAGAAGAGCACTCACCATGTAGCTCTCATGGTCATTGAAGATGTGGAGAGCAATGACGAATCAATGGACGCTTCAACCGTGACTTCATCATCTTCGGATGATGAAGAGGTAATTTCTCCTGAGTTAGACAAATGCTATAGAACCATTGCATGCTTAATAAATTTGTTAAAGAAGTCTAAGGAAAAAGTTAAGTCTTTAAAAGTAGAAGTAGAACAACTAAAATCCTCTAAGGATGAGGTCATTGATGACATGCATGTTAAAGTTCTAGAAGATGAAAACAAAGCCTTGAAGAGTGAGGTTGAGAAACTCAAGAGTCTTCTTGAGAAATTCTCAACTAGCTCCAAGACTTTGGACATAATCCTAAACGCTCAAAGAGCGGTTTACAACAAGGCCGGTATAGGTTACTGACCTAAAGAACCAACCTTTGTTTCATTGATGTCTAGGACCAATGTTAGATCATCTAAAGTTTCTAGGGTTCACAAGAAAGTGGTCAAGGCATGGGTGCCTAAATCATGCATTATAGGTGCATTAGGTCCCAAGATTTGGGTACCTAAATCTTCTATTTTTTGTATTGTGTAGGCTTTGATTGAGGGGGAGCATCTATCAACTTAGTTCGTTGATAGTGGGTGCTCCAAACATATGACCGGGGATAGATCTTTGTTCACTACCCTACAAAGCAAAAGTAGAGGTAATGTATCTTTTGGTAACAATGGTAGCCTTAAGGTTGTAGGGATAGGAGATATTCAAATATCCGAATGTCTTAGAATCAAAAATGTCCTTCTAGTCAAGGGGATGACTTTCAATCTCCTAAGTGTCAGTCAGTTGTGTGATGCGAGTTACACAATTGAATTTTTGACAAAATGACATACTTGACACGGTACTAGTAGGCACAAGGATAGATAATATTTATCAAGTTTCTTTTAAAAGTGCTATTAATGCTTCTATTAAGTGTTTCATGTCAAAAGAAGATGAGTCCACACTTTGGCACCGGAGATTGGCACATGTAAACATGAAGAATATCAGAAAATTGGCCAACAAAGGACTTGTTCGTGGCTTACCAAGCATCAAATACAAAAAGGAGAAGCTTTGTGAAGCATGTCAAATAGGTAAGCAAATGAAATCTTCTCATAAAGGTAAAAGCACTGTAAGTACCTCTTCTGCCTTAGTTTTACTACACATGGATTTATTTGATTGTAGTACAATTATCTCATTGAATGGTAGTAGGTATTGCTTTGTGATCATTGATGACTATACTAGATATACTTGGACTTATTTTCTAAAATATAAGAATCAAACTCTAGATGTTTTATTTCATTTTATAGAAGAATTGAAAATGAAAAATCTACAACAATTAAAACAATTAGGAGTGATCATGGAGGAGAATTTCAAAACCAAAGATTTTTAGAATTTTGTTAAGAAAGAGGATATAGACATGAGTTCTCTACTCCTAGAACACCACAGCAAAATAGTGTTGTAGAGAGGAAGAACTGAGTTTTACAAGATGCTGCACGAAGCATGCTCAATGAGTACTCTTTACCGAGTTACTTATGGGTTGAAGCTGTGAACACAGCTTGCTATGCGCAAAATCGAGTCCTCATTCATAAATTTTTAGGGAAGACTCCTCACGAACTTTGGTTTGGAAAAAAAACATCTTCGGGTGTTTAGATGTAAGGTGTTTATTCTAAACACCAAGGACCATCTTGGAAAGTTCACAGTGAAAGCTGATGAAAGGATACTGGTCGGGTATTCCCTTGTCAGCAAAGCATACCGAGTCTACAACAAAAAATCTAGATTGGTCGAAGAATCTTCTGATGTCATTTTTGAGGAGATCCCAAAAGCAATTGATCAATCAGAAGAAGTAGAGGGAGTTCAATTCGAACTTAGGAAACTAGGTTTGGATGAGAGTCCGAGTATTGGAGATGGTGCTGATGAATATGATGACGGTGAGCCTAGACAACATGTAGCTCAGTCATTCCAAATCACCGATCACTCCCCCACACTTAATTCTTTGTCCGTCTCGGGCAAAATAGCATTAAGAAACATCTCAAGCAACAAGTCCAA
Source organism: Boesenbergia rotunda (assembly GCA_024364735.1). Lineage (NCBI taxonomy): Eukaryota > Viridiplantae > Streptophyta > Magnoliopsida > Zingiberales > Zingiberaceae > Boesenbergia > Boesenbergia rotunda. The sequence goes on from JAGFNQ010000218.1 coordinate 59,205, forward strand.
AGAAAAGTGAGGGTAAGAGTAGGAAATAAGTAAAGAAAAAACGGAATGAATATGAGTTTTGCTAAAAATTGATATGGAAAGGGAAACAAAGTGATTAGTCTCTATAGATGTGATCCAATCATTAAAATATGATTTTGAAAGAACCGAAGCAAGTTCTAGAGTTCAATACATATGTGTATCACAAATATAAGGCTAATACTCACTAGGCAAAAATAATTCATCTCAAGTCCTCAATTAAGAATCTAAAACAAAGTAGTACTCAAGCATCCAAGAATTCATCCATTAGCTCAAATCCTAAGTTTTAACAACCAAATTTAATTTATTTTCAAAAGACTCTAACATGCTATGGAGATAACCTAGAGGGATACATTTATTTCTAATCATGTAAGAAACAAACTTCCAAGAGAACTAACATGCTTTTATTGACAAGGACTCAATTTAAAAGAAAATCCTACTTCTAGAAAGCATAAAAAATGAAACATGAAATAAAAGAAAATACAAGAAAGAACAAACTCCCCTTTATTCTGGTGGGCGGAGTCTATCAAGAAACAGCCTCCATCGTGGTAGTGGAGGAGTCTGGGTGGCTGGGAGAAGTAGGACTCCCCCACACTTGAACTTTGCAGAAAAATGCTCAGGTGGCCGCAGGCGATTTAGGTTCAATAGCCATTGAAGGAATAGAGGGCTATGGATTAAAGTAAGATCTTCTCCTCCTTCTTGATGCCTTTCAGAAGTCCTTCCAGGAGGCTGGAGTCTGTTCAGTTGGAGCACCCACTCCTGAAGTCTTCTGGACCCTGTAAAACAATGTAATACCTCTCTCAAGCGTGCAGGGTCAGAAAGAAATGATATAAATTCAGTCTCTGCATGAAATGAATCCAAAACTGCATCATGTCCAATTAAATCAAATTCTGGTACCTCAATGAAATTTTCAAAATTATTTCCTACAAAATTTGCATCCAGATACTCATCACAAATAAAGAAATCAATTTCTGGCACATCAATAGAAATTTCACAATTATTTTCCATCAAGGATTTATCAAGCAATGTGTCACAGCCAATAAAATCAATATCAGTTATCTCCATAAGTTTTTCACATTCAACCTCAGCATAAGATATAGCAAGAGATTCATCAAAATAAATAACATCAATTTCAGGCACTTCTAAAAATTTTTCACTATCCATATCCACAAAAGATGTATTAAGATATTCATCATAACAAACAACATCAATTATAGGTGCCTCTAAAATTATTTCGCTATCCATATCTACAAGAGATGTATCAGGTAATGCAGTATGACCAATGAAATCAATTTTTGGTACCTCTATTGGATTTTCACAAACAATTTCTACACAAGGTATATCAATAAATTCATCATAATCAATAAAGTCAGCACTAGGTACCTTTTTGAATTTTTCTGAATAAAGAGGAGAAATACTTACCTGAGCGTGCTGGAGAATACCTGGAGGTTCTACAAGAGTAGATGTATCCATGGCTTCCTCCTGATCAAGTACATGCTCCTCTTCAGCCTCCCTCTCTGGTGGACACTCAACTGGAATAGGTGATCCTTGGGTGCTTGCTTCCACCATGCAAGTTCCTACACTTTGTGGTTCATCTTCTAAATCTTCTAATGTACCAGTAAACTGTGGTGGTCCCTGGGGCTTAGTGCAATCCCCTACACCTGTGGAATCATTTCCTATGCATGTTTCTTCTGCAATATCTGCAACAACAATATTAGAAAAATTAGGACCATCAATAATGCTATCATCACAAAATAAGAGTCTAGAATGGTCCTGTGGAGCTTCAATTTCTTCTTCTTGAGCTGAAAAATTTGAAAATGAATTTTGAATAGGAATCTCCGGAGGGATGCATGCTGTAGGTGCCCTATATTTGATGACTTCTTCTTCTTCTTCCAAAATTGCAAGATCCATTAAAGAAAGATTTGGCCCTGCACTAGGGTCACCTTGAACTGATATAAAACCAACTCCGGGGCTCTCAGAATTAAAAGCAGCTTGAGAAGCTAATTGTTCTGATATTTGGGCTTTTATCTGATTCCATTTATCTTCCAATTTTGCAAGTTGTTGTTGTTGTTGAAAATTTTGCTGTTGTTGTAGGATTTGTTGACACATCTCCATCATGTTGGATCGATAGAGTCGATAGAGGGGGGGTGAATATCGACAAAACTTTTCGAATTTATGGAGAGAGTAATTTGCACAGCGGAAATAAACAAACCACGTGAACACAGTATTTTTTACTTGGTTCGGAGCCTAGGTCGACTCCTACTCCAAGGCCCACGATCGTTGATCGTTTACTTTGGGCAATTCTATATGAACGCAAAATCAGTTTACAGAAAGAGATTTACAAGTATAGCACTATAAACTTTTAAAAGAAATTTCTTCTGTTACCGACGTCCGGTTGTAGGTTGACTTTCCGGAGCAGCAGGACGTCGTCGCTCGAGTTGGGCACTTTCTGGAACAAGGCGTGAGCACAGAAGAGTATGGAAGCTTTGGTATCAAGTTGATTGTTGAAGCTTGGGGTCGAGGGGTGCTATTTATAGCACCTAGGGCGCCCTGGGCGTCGGGGGCGCCCTGGGCGTCGGGGGCGCCCTGGGCGTCGGGGGCGCCCTGGGCGTCGGGGGCGCCCTGGGCGTCGGGGGCGCCCTGGGCGTCGGGGGCGCCCTGGGCGTCGGGGGCGCCCTGCCACGTGTCAGTCGATCCACACTTCGCTCGGTCAAGCTTTATCCCACCTGAATAGGGATGAGGTTTGACCTCTGGGGCGCCCTGGTCGCTGAGGGCGCCTTGGTTGACGCGGTCTTCTCGGCTGGATAGAGTTGATCGGCCTCGCTGGCATAGGCGCGGAGCGCCTTGGCTCCTGAGGGCGCCCTGGGCGCTCAAGGCGCCCTGGCTGCTGAGGGCGCCCTGGATGCAGAGGGCGCCCCGTCCAATGGTTAGTCGAACTCCTTTTTGCCTTACTTGTTTCTTGTTCACCGTGGAGGCGCCCTAGACACTCAGGGCGCCCTACTCAGCTGCTGCCTCACTCCTTTGAGGCTCTCTGAGCTGCAGACACACGTTCCTTTGGTCCTGCATCCAGGGTTAGTCCGAAAATAAAATAAAGCATTAATTTATACAACCTTAGCTGTCTCGGTTCTGACTTTGGTCTCCAAAATGGAGCCCTAGGTCGAACCGACGCCTACTGTTCCCTCGACGGGGAACGCGTCCTCACCTACTCCTCTCGGGAGAATGTACCTGATGCCAACCGCTCCTTTGGTTGGACTTTTGCCTGACGGTCCTTTGTCAGGGCTTGGATGCCGAGCTGTCCTTCGCCCGATGCTTAGCATTCCTTCGCTAGGGCTTTAGTCCCAAGCTGTCCTTCGCCTGGAGCCTAGCAGTCCTTCACTAGGGCTTTGGATACTAGCAATCCTTCGCCAGTTGCCTAGCAGTCCTTCGCTAGGGCTTGGATGCTGGCAGTCCTTCGCCAGGTGCCTAGCAGTCCTTCGCTAGGGCTTGGATGCTGGCAGTCCTTCGCCAGGTGCCTAGCAGTCCTTCGCTAGGGCTTGGATACTGGCAGTCCTTCGCCAGGTGCCTAGCAGTCCTTCGCTAGGGCTTTGATACTGGCAGTCCTTCGCCAGGTGCCTAGCAGTCCTTCGCTAGGGCTTGGATACTGACAGTCCTTCGCCAGGTGCCTAGCAGTCCTTCGCTAGGGCTTTTTCTGCACACTCAGTGAACAACGTTAGATCACAAATAAACTTAACTTTGAATCCTTTGCCAATATCAAAACCAGGTTCGATATGGTGCTTCCTGCACCAACACATCATCCTTTGTTGTTGAGCCTCACTCCAATCAGGATCATCAAAACCTCCTTGGTTAGTGTGAAACCCCTGTTGGTCTTGAAATGGAACATAAGGCTGCTGAAAACTGTAAGTAGGCTGTGAAGTCTGAAATGGAGACTGTGGGGGCTGATCAAATGATTGAACAAGCTGATTAAACTGCTGAAAATTTAGGTCCAAAGTTGGTGGAGATTGCTGAAAATTGTAGCCCTGGAATTCTTGGATCTGAGGTTGACATTGTGGTGATGAAAACTCAAACTGAGTGGGCTGAAATTCTTGCTTCCATGGCTGAAAATTTTGGAAAGGTTGCCCTTGCTGAAATTGTTGAAATTGTGACTGATCTTGTTGATAAGGTGGCTGAAAGTTAGGCTGAAATTGCTGCATTTGGGGCTGAAAACTTTGCAATAGTGGCTGCCCATTCTGAAAATTCTGGAAATTTGATAGACTTGGCCGAAAATCTGGCTAAAATTGTTGGTGTTGCTGGAATTGCTGTAAATGTGGCTGAAATTGCTGAATTGGTTGATCGAAACTCTGGAATTGAGGTTGCCCTTGCTGAAATTGTTGGAAATTTGGTTGACTTGGCTGCTGAAATTGGAAGGGCTGACTTGGCTGATAATTAGGCTGAAAAAACTGATTTGGTTGCTGATGGAAGGGTGGTTGCTGAAAATTCTGATTATCTAAACACCCTTGCTGAAACTGAAAGTTTGGTTGCTGAAAATTCAAATGGGATTGCTGAAAAGCTTGGTTTTGCTGCTGAAATTGCTGACATGGCTGCTGATAAGTAGATGTATCACTGTTGGGTCTTAATTGGGAATTCCAGTGCTTAAACAGATTTTTTAACCCCACCAGTGCATCTTTGAGCTCTGTATAGAACTCTGGTGACTCTATATAGTCCTCTGGTGAAAACATTTGGATTTTACAGCCCTGTCACACAACAAATAAGAAAAATGGCAGTACCAGTATACAAAAGATAAAGCAAAATAAAACAGAACCCAATGATATGTCAATAAGCATACAAGCTAAAATCAAACAAATCAACTAGTTGCTTCCCCGGCAACGGCGCCAAAAATTTGACGGACCCAAACTATGTGTCACGAATGTGGGTCTCAAATTTAAATGTATATGAGTGCTGGAAACCCTTTTTGCAATCAAAGAATATGAAAACGTAGTAAAGGGGCCACAGGTCGTATTTTTCTCGGGGCTAGTTGACGTTGTTTGATTCGCGCTTGTATTTAGGTGTCGTTTGTGAATTTTGGGTTTCGAATGTGAATTGGGTTTGGAATGCGATTAGAAATGAAAACACAAGGAAAAGCAAGGACCTAGCTGGACAAAATTGAAACTAGGTAGTGGCAATTGATAAACTCAACCCAATAGCAACTCAATCTAATCTAAAAACAATCTGAAATCAAATGCAAGTCTTATGCAAATGCTAGAGAATCAAAACGATGCTCATCAATCTAAACGATTTAACAAAAGGGTAATTTCCAAATCCCACTTGATCCAAAATTTCAGCAACCAAAAACTAATAGGTATAAGTGAAACTTTAAAGTTCAAGGATGAGCTGGCTGTGAAGCAAACTGAACTAGAGCTCAATAGCACACTAAAAGACTTGTTTATTTCCAGGAATTCAAGCTCTAAATCACTAAAACATCTGCCGAAACTTGCACTTAACACAAAACCAGAAATGGCACAACTTGATACTCAATGGAAAATGCTTATGTGCTGAAACTAGACTAAATACAGCTCTGTAAATTGATGTTAATCAATTGATGTACAGCAATTTAATGTGAGACAACGTATAGAACAAAGACTCCTCGAGCAAATGCAAATCCGGAAACTATAGTGGCACACAAGGAAGGCTGATACACAAGGTGTGCAGGAAATGCAGAAATAGAGTTCAGGCTTTCAAGAATTGATTTCTGCAACACATTGGATGAAACATCCAGCAAGCAAATGAAGTCACATGCTGTAAAATCCGAATACAAAGCTTCACTGATATAACTTCATAGATAAAAGCTGAGGGTATGCAGAAATGGTCTGAATTAGATGCAGAATTGGTCTGAAATTCAGCAACAAAATCAGATTGCAGAAATGGAATTGGATTCACATAAATCTGATGCGCAATCTCTGATATTAAGTGCCATTCAAATGAACTAGTTACAATGTAAATTCGGGAGATAACTGGCTAGCTTGATACACCATCTGAGACATCAACAAAAATCTGATACGCAGGTTTATAGAGCAGAAACGCAGGATTTGCAGAAAAGAAACAGAAATGCAGCTTCTAATTAAATTCGAAGACAACAAACAACTAAAATCTAGTTCCCAGTTCTAATGTTCAGAAATGATTCAGAGAAGCTAGTGATTGATCAACATGAATTAAGAAACTATAAACTGAAACGTTGCAAGACTAAAACTGAAACTGAATAACTGACAAAATTTGATACGCTAGCTAAAAAACAGGGCCTTAAATTGATACGCAACAATTAAAACTGCAGAACACACGAAATTGAATGAAAAGATGATTAAACAAGCTCTATAGCTAACGAACTTGACAAATTGAAACTTAACTACTGCAAAAACCATTCCAAACGAAAACTAAGCAGCTGAATCTAATTACAGAAATAGAACAGTGGCAAAAATTGAAATTACAGCATAAAACAATGAAATTAACTACGGAAATCTAAACCCCAATCTTCCCTAGCTCAAGATCTTCTTGGTCGTCAAGCAAGAGCTGGCTTCGAACCCGCAAACACAGCAAATCGATTGGAGAACAGCTCAGTTGGTCGAATCTACTCAAACTGCATCAACTAGGAAATTTCCAATCCAAAAGCTTCGATCTCAGTTGTTGAGCTGCGATGGTGATTTGGAGAAGACCTGAGCTCACCTGAGAACCCCTACAAGTGGCCCAGGTCGTCGGAAATTGATTGTAGCTGAGATTTAAACTCCCAGACCACAAAGAGTGCCAAAACCCTCAAACAAACTCTGTCCGGATGAAATCTGAGCTGAATTCTCCCCCTAGCTATCTCCAATGATCCAAATCTTGATCTTGATGAAGAATTGAGGGGTCGCGCCCCTTGAATTGAAGAAAAATTGAAGAACGATGCAAAGAAACGAAGAGCCTACTGTAGCGGCGGAGACGCGACGAGGAAGGAAGGCTGGGAATTTTTGATTAAATACATTAGCAATGGACGGCTGTGATTGATTTGAGGAAATCCAATGGCTGATCTTGCTCTGATTGGAGCCAAACTTTGATGATGATGATCTGGGGTCAGGATCTGCCTCGTGGTAGCTCGGATCCTCCAGATGTGCAACGGATGGTCCAGATCAACTTAGTCTTTGAATGGACGATCTAGAGCCCTCCGAGCTTGATCCAACGGTTGATTTAGCTCCGATTGGGATGAAACCTTAAGATCTTGATCAGAATGCTTGATCAACCCTAACTCTAGCTCGGATTGCTTCAGATGGTCTCGGATGGCTCAGATCTAGCCGTTCTTGAATCGGACGGCCCGGATTTAATCCTAATCTTGATAACTCGATCTGGTTCCACCTCCGACTCAAGTTTGACCCAATATGACCCAAGTACATGAACCCTTCATGCCTACAAAAATATATCAAGAATTTAGTGGCCAAATAATCCAATTTAATGCAAATTTGCAATTAAGTCCAAAATAAAGGTAAGTTCTAAAACCTAGGGCAATTTCACAATTAAGCAATAAAAACATAGGTTAAATATGGATTTAAGCAATTAAAATAATCAACAAAATGGTATTTATCACTCAGCCGGACCCTGAGGCTAAGCCTGTGTCTAGTGACACCATCCAAGAAGCACCTCCAAAACCAAGGCAAACTAGGTTAGCCTCTAGTCATCCCCAAGACCAAATTGTTGGAGACATCCATCATGGGGTTATAATTAGATCATTCTTTAGGAATGAGGCTAATGAAGTTGTCTTAATTTCAGAAATTGAACCTAGGGTAGTTGATGAGGCATTGCATGATCCCGATTGGATTATTGCTATGCAAGACGAATTAGATCAATTTGAGAGGAGCCAAGTTTGGGACTTAGTTCCCAGACCTAAGAAGACCACAATTATTGGAACCAAATGGGTCTTCAAAAATAAATTGAACCATAAGGGAGAAATCATAAGAAATAAGGCACGCTTAATAGCCAAGGGCTATAGTCAAGTTGAAGGCCTTGATTACGATGAGACCTATGCTCCCGTGGCACGATTAGAATCCATTCGATTGATGCTTGAATTTGCAACACATAGAGGTTTCAAACTCTATCAAATGGATGTCAAATCGGCCGTCTTTAATTGTTTCATTAGAGAAGAGGTCTATGTTGAACAACCTCCGGGGTTTGAAAATTCCGAATAACCACGTGTTCAAGCTCAAGAAGGCTCTTTACGACCTAAAACAAGCACCTCGTTCTTGGTATGAGCGGTTGTCAACATTTCTCATCGAAAAAGGCTACGTGAGAGGACAAATTGACCCTACACTATTTCTACGAAGAGATGGTGACAATATATTTGTAGCCCAAGTATATGTCGATGACATAATTTGTGGCTCCAATAACAAGGGTTATTTGAACGAGTTTATTGGACACATGGAGAGTGAGTTTGAGATGAGTCTAGTGGGAGAATTGACTTTCTTCCTTGGGCTTGAGATCAAATAAGCTCGAGACGGGATCCATGTGCATCAATCTAAATACACTCAAGAGATGCTCAAGAAATTTAATATGAGTGACTCTAAAGAGGTAACCACTCCCATGGCGACAAACACAAGATTAGACAATGATGAGAGTGGGAAGCTCGTTGACCTAACCCAATATCGGAGTATGATAGGTAGTTTGCTATACCTCACAGCTAGTCGCCCTGATATTCTTTTTGCTGTGGGTATGTGCGCTAGATACCAAGTCTGTGCCAAAGAATCTCACTTGACTGCCGTTAAGAGAATTTTGAGATACCTTAAGGGCACAATTGGAATCGGTCTTTGGTACCCCCGTACAGAGTCATTTGACTTGATTGGCTATACTGATTCTGACTATGCTGGGTGCAAGTTGGATCGGAACAGCACCAGTGGGGGCTGCCAATTTTTAGGATCATCCTTAGTGAGTTGGTCAAGTCGGAAGCAACATTGTGTTGCTCTCTCCACGACCGAGGCAGAGTATATCGTCATGGGAGAGAGTGTATCACAATTGTTGTGGATGATACACACTCTAGAGGACTATGGATTATCCTACAAGGGTGTGCAAGTGTTGTGTGACAACATAAGCACAATAAACCTTACAAAGAATCTAGTCCATTATTCAAGAACCAAACACATTGAAGTGCGTCACCACTTCATTAGGGATCATGTTGCTAGAGGAGATATTGTACTCTCGCATGTGGAGTCAAAATCAAATCTAGTTGATATTTTCACCAAACCACTCCCCGAAAATGAGTTTAGTTTCTTAAGGAGGGAGTTGGGAATGTGCCGTGCTTCATAGGATTGAAAGAAAAAAAAGAATAAAAACCCCTTCATGATCATTTCAAATTGTTGGGCAACAATTATTGGGCAACTTGGGGACATCTCACAAACACGATAAGGGTTAACAAAATGTTTTTGTTTGCTAGAAATGGGGTGAGATGTTAGGATCAACATAATTACTCAACATGTTCATGCATCCCTTAAGCAATTAGGTTGACGAGACAAAAATCATTAAGTTGACCAAGTATGGGGAAAACCAATACATAATACATGTGTATTTGGTTCCAAGAACATACTTGGACATTCCAATCAAGGAAACTTGATTGGAGATTTGTTTTTGGTACAACCTTGATTTCATGTGGTTGAACATTCTAAGTGAAGTGATTTCAAATTGGTTGGAGCTTTTGATAACAAACCTGTGACGAAGTTGTTAAATTCATAAGGACTCTTGATTCTTGTTAGGGGATCAACTCTAGTCAAGAGAACACCTCCAGGATCAATATAATTACATCTGATCATATCAGAATTTGAAAGGAGGTCTGAAACTACAATTTTGAAAAGTATTAGACAATTTTTAATATCTGATCGGTCCACCGACCGATCAGGTGTTGGGTTGATTGGCCCACAGACCGATCAATGAGCTCACAGAACCATTTCTCCGATTCTGTTAGGTTCCCTGATCAATCAGCAGACCGATCAGGGACCTCCCTGATCGGTCACGGTGACAATCAGGAGTTGGGATGTTCGGTCCTATAGACCAATCAGGCTATTCTGTGAGAAATCCATAGAAAGCCTCTGGCTGGGACCTGATCAGTCCACCGACTGATCAGGCTATTCCTGATCGGTCAGGCTGATCGATCAGGAACGCTTCTGATCGGTCCACCGACCGATCAGGAAGCCCACAGAAGCATCTATCCGTTCTATATGGATCGATCTGCAGACCAATCAGGGACTTCCCTGATCGGTCACACAGACCGATCAGAACCCAGCCAGACCGATCAGGTGGTTCCCTGATCGGTCTGGGTACCTTGGATCGGACGGTGGATATGATCTACCTCATTAATTTCGGTTGGTGATTGGTCCACCAACCGATTTAATCACCCTTCTCCTCATATCTTCAACCCTAGGCGCCGAAACCTTCCCCAACTCCCTGCGCGATCTGCTTCTGAGAGACCTCTGCGAGTTCCTTTCCTGAGTTCCTTTCTTGCTTCAGTTCTTGCTCCTGAGTTCTCTGCATCTTCCTCTTTCTTGTGCAAGTTCTTGTGAGATCCTTGTGTGCTCCATTCTCTGTGAGTTCGCGACTGCAAGCTCCTAAGATCTTGTCTCCGCAAGCTGTTGAGTCTCTCCTGCTAAAGCTTTTGTTCCTGCGATCCTTTCTTGAGCAAGGTTTCAGAAAGCGATTTGTGTGTTCTTCCCAAGCCACTCAATCGACTTCATGGCACCTAAGTAAGCAGATTCTTGTGGTTTTTTTCTTTCTGTTTATTTATAACTTGTGATTTTGGAAACTAATCAGTGATGTTTAATCATCTTGTGTTGTGCCTACTTATGTTGTGTGTGTCGTGACCTTCCAAAACCTAATCATGTTGGTTGTGCCATGATCATGTCGTAATCACCCATTGTTGTGCCATGATCACCAATTTCTTTTCTTTGTGTCGTGACCCAAAATTTTCAACCCTTAGGAAATCTTCCAAGAGTAAGGCACTTGCCGAGGGTACCTCAAAGACAAGAGCTCCTTCATCATCTACACCCTCTGGTAGATACCCACCTTCTAGCAGTCCTCGATTTATCAGTGCTTTCTTCGAACAAAAATTTCTCAATACCACCTTTAAACTCCTACCCTGTCGAACCGTGGATAAAACCTTTGTATACGAACACTGTCCCACGGTAAAATAGATTATCGAGTCTATAATCTGGAATCCTTCCTTTTCCTTGAACACGAGATCAATATCGACTTGGTATCCGAATTCTATAACAATCTTTATCCCACTACTGGCACTCATTGTTATACTACCCGAGTGGCCAAGACAAACATAGATTTTACTTACTCTAATTTCATAGAGTATCTGGGCTTTCGTCGATCGCCCAATATCTATCCCTTTTTCCCTACCCTTCCAGCTCCTTTCCCAGTTCCATTCTTGAGAGTCACCTCTGATTCTATCTATGAGTATTTTTTTCGACCACCCCAGGCCGGATGGTCTCGATGAGCTTGCCGGTGATTTCCCTACTTTTGTTGCTCTCAGACTATCTCCTGTTGATTTTAAGATCATCACCAACTGTATTCTACCTATTACCTCAAAACCCCTTGCAGAGATCCGCCCTTTTCACTGTCTGATGCTCTATGGGATGCATCGTCAGTTGGATTTTGATATCATGGAGAGTATCTTCCAGTCCATTCTCTACTATAGGGAGCCCAGTCGGCGTACAGTCTACATGCCTTTCGAACACGTTATCACTGACTGGCTCCAGTCAATCGGTATAGATGTGTCCAAGGCCAGGACTGTGCCGATGGTTCGGCAAGACTGCCGACTTAGGAAACGTGTGTTTGCCAAGTCTGGCATTATTGTTGGACCTCAGGGCCTTCAGTGGAAGGATGGGAGGGGTTTGGGGGAGCTACCACGGGCAGCACACGTTCAGGTACAAGCGGCTCCAGCTGGACATCATGAGGCGCCCGCTCCAGCAGAGGACGAGTATGTGCCGGACCTAGATCTCCGCTCGCAGATCGTGGAGCTGGAGTAGACTATGCAACATGAGTTTCATATGTCAGAGCTCTGGCAGCAGGAGATCCGAACCGAGGTTTCTCAGATACATGCCGATCAGCAGACCATCCAGTCTGAGATTTCTGGGTGGCGTACCAGTCAGGAGGCGTTTCAGACTGCAATCCAGTCCAGGGTGTCTATGATGCATGCTGAGCAGGAGGCGATGTTTGCGGAGTGGCTGCTTGGATGGCGGGTCATCCGCCACAGCCGACGTTTCCTGGATTTGCGCCCTCTAGCAGCACCACTCCGGGGAGCTTTCTGCCTCTCGATGATACTGCATTCGACCCGATGCAGTCTGATGATCCCCCAGCTCAAGAGTGATATTTATTTGACTGTACTCTAATTCTGACTTTTATTCCATGACTGTATGACATTCTGATGGCACTGTGTATGACTACTACTTTATGTTTTTGCTATTCCACGTTTATTTTCATATGATGCATATGATTATCTTGTCTTGCTATCTTTATTTCATATGCTTTTCATATGCTTTCCAATTATTATCTTTTGTTTGTTTTGGGAGACCCTTGGTTAAGGGGGAGGTATTTTAAACTTAATAACCAATCTACACCCTTTTCGGTGTTTGACAAAGGGGGAGAGTTTGGTTAGTTAAGTTTAGGGTTATTACGAGTATAACTATTGTTGGAGGAGGACTCTGATTCCCTTGCGATAGTGAAATGTGATGTCGATTGATTTATAATACCTAAACTTAGAATCGGGTTGTCAAACAACAAAAAGGGGGAGATTGTTGATGCAGTCTGACCTGATTGTTGTTTTGATGTTGACACCGATTTAAGTTTAGGTTAATAAGATAAGTTTGGCTTAAGTCCTGGTCGGGGACTGGGCACGAGTCCCGATGAGTGAAGCCGGGTGACGGAAACCCCGGTGAGTGAAGCCGGGTCCCGGTGTGTGAAGCTGGGTGTAACGACCCAGAAAATTTTCTCAATATTTTCTTTAAAATATTGATCATGTCTAGATAGTTTTCGAGGAACTTAGAAATACTAGTATGAACTATAGCCTAATTATCCATGATTTTCCCATATAAATTGAGAAGCTAAGTATAAGGGCCTTACATGGGCTTTTCTAGTACCATGGTTATTAGTGGATTCTGGATAGAATTTAATATAAATAGAAATGAGTTTTAATTGGAATATTAGCATGATTATGGGTGGGTCTTAAGGGGAAATTCTAAAAATAATAAAAATAAAATAAAATAAAAATAAAGTGCATGCACCAAGGATTGAACCTTGGACCTAGTATACTACCATGCATGTACTAACCAATTCACCTAGCAAGGGAGTGCTAGTGGAAAAGGGAAGGGATTTTAGTTGAGACTAAAGGAAGTGAAGAGTCATTGCACCATGTCTCTTCATTTGCCTCCTTCATCTAGTATATAAGAGGGGGAAAGGAAGAGACAACTTAACACTTAAGTTAATTGCCTTCTTCCTCCACCAAGCCTTCTTCTCTTCTTCCTTCTCCTCCTAGCCGAAACCTACAAGGTGGGTTTTCCTTTGGAAAAGTTTCACAAGGAGACCTCTTCTTCAAGATCTAAGGGCTTTCTACAAGGCTACAAGGGATAGGGGTAGTCTAAGGTCAAGGAAATTTCTTTTAGCTTCTCTATTCAAGGTGATAATCAAGATAACCCAAGGTAAGACCCCCTCACCTGTGGTATAATGGTTTTCAAGTTGTTTTCATGATATAAGAATTTGTTTGACTATATGTGAAGAAAACTAGGGCTAGGGCTTTTTAAGGGTTTCGGCCAAGGTAAGATCTAGGGCTTAGGATGATGTTAAAGCTTCACTAATGTTTCCCAATATTTTTCCATGATGAATAAAGTATGAATGATATGTTATATGAATTTTCCATGGATTTGTGACTCCCAAAAGTTTCGGCCACCACCCCTATACCATGATGAGAATTTGATCTAACCCTTCAAGCATGTTTATATGGTTCCTCTATGACCTAATGGATATTATGTGTGGGTTATATGAATTTTTCCTATGGATTTATGGCCTTTAGGGTTTCGGCCAAGAACATTTCTAGGGCAAGGAAATTAGGGTTAGCTCCAATTATGGGGTTTAATGGCTCCCTATGGCTTTGTATGTAATGTATGGGTTTTTCTTTTACTCATGGAACCTTTTAGGTTGATTGAATGATGGAGCCTCCTCCTTGGAACTTTCAGCCAAGACCATAAGTTAGGGTTTGGGTTGGGTTAAGTTTTCAAAGATACTTGTTTATGGTTTACTAGGATGTATGTAGATGATTAAGCATGTTGTAAGAATTTTTATGTGACCTAAAACCCTAGCTTCATGTATGATGTATCATGACTTTGTATGTTAGGTCATGTGCTATGTTTATTCATGAATGTTTAGACCATGTGCCATGAACCTAGGGAATATGTATCATGTATGAAAAGATCTATGCATGTTTACCTATGTACCATGATCATGCATGCCTTACGAATTAAGATGCTAATTATGTATGTGTGTCATGCTTTATGAATGATATGTATGTATGCCACGCTTTACGAATGATACGTATGTATGGCATGTTGTATGAATGAAAATGATGAATGAAATAAAGTTCATGCCTTCGAGGCATAATGATGATATGGAATGTAAATGATGATTGAAATAAAGTTCATGCCTTCGAGGCATAATAATGATATGGAATGAAAATGATGAATGAAGATAAGGTTCATGCCTTCAAGGCCTAACGATAATGTTAAGCAATTAAGAATGAATGATTATGCCATGTATGTTTTATGAATGAAGAAGCATGTGAAATTATTTTACTTTATGAATGGGCTTGTACCGGACCTAAGTAAGGTCCACAGTTCTGGACTACCGATGAAGCTGTCCACGGTTCTGGACTACCGATGAAGCTGTCCATGGTTCTGGGACTACCGATGAAGCTGTCCTTACCCTAGTAGGTCGAGATTAGCTACCTCGTATTTACTTAGGGATGCGCTCATATGATGTATGAATGTGGTACAAGCCAGGGCCCCATGATGTGATGATTATGTTTAAGTATTTATAAGTATGTTTTTCAAATAAGCATCCATATGTTATGTGCATTTGACTCATGCATCCATCCATGTTATGCATCCATGTTAATGAATGCCTATTATGTTTATGGTTTATACTATGACTGTTTATGGTTTAGGCTAAGAATTATGCCATGCTAAATGGTTAATTATGTTTATGTTTTATGATTAAGAACCATGTTTGTTATGTTCATGTTTATGATTAAGAACCATGTTTATCATGTTTATGTTTTATGATTAAGATCCATGTTCGTTATGTTCATGTTTATGATTAAGAATCATGTTTATTATGTTCATGACTTATGATCAAGAACCATGTTTATTATGTTCATGTTTATGATTAAGAACCATGTTTATCATGTTTATGTTTTATGATTAAGATCCATGTTTGTTATGTTCATGTTTATGATTAAGAACCATGTTTATCATGTTTATGTTTTATGATTAAGATCCATGTTCATTATGTTCATGTTTATGATTAAGAATTATGTTTATTATGTTTATGATTTATGATTAAGAACCATGACCTGTCGAATGATTATTATGTTTACACTTTATGTTAAGAATCATGTTATGATAAAGTTTCCTATGTTTATATTTTATGTGACGTATGGTTTTAGTGAGTAGGGAAGGGTCTTACTAAGCCTATGTGCTTATAGTTTTATTGTCTTATACCGCAGATCAAGCAAGAGGATGTTAAGGGAAGCAGCAGGAGGGGCAAGAGTATGTGTGTGGTAGTGACATAGCAAGGAAAAAGACTCTCATATTTATATTTTATCCCATGGCTTATGTTTGGCACTGTTTGCTTAAGTTACATGCTATACTTATGATAGTTATGTTTGAAGAATAACCGACTACCTATGTTGCTTAAGGCTGCTTTATGTGATTTTTATATCATGATGTTATGGATGATGTTAATGTGCTAATATGTTTAGGAATGATAGGTAGAAAGCATGTTCACAAGATACAAATGTTAGGTGCATGTATAAAGGTTTTAATTATTCCGCTGCATTATGATGTTCATGTGCCTAGATGTATGTTAGCGTAACGTCGTCTTTTGGCCACCGTAAGGTGTGAAAAAAAAAAGACGGGCGTTACACTAGGTGACGGAAACGCCGGTGAGTGAAGTCGGGTCCCGGTGAGTGAAATTGGGTGATGGAAACCCCGGTGAGTGAAACTGGGTGATGGAAACCCCGGTGAGTGAAGCCGGGACCTAGCGAGTGAAGCTAGGTGAAGGAAACCCTAGTGAGTGAAGCCAGGTCCTAGCGAGGGAAGCTAGGTTGAACAAAGTCCCGGTGAGTGAAGCCGGGCACGAAGTCTTAGTCCGGGGGACTGAGCATTGAGTGTACTAGTCGGAGAGGCCACGTGAGCTCTTTCTCCGGGACCAGAATGAGCCAGTGAAGGCTAGGGAGCCTGTTCTCTGGTCTTAGGGTTGAATTGGTCGGAGCTGGATCGGTCTGAAGACCGATCAGGGAGTTGGCACTAACTCCTTGTTGTGGATCGGTCTGGTGACCGATCCAGGGAAGTCTGATCGTTCTGGTGAACGATCAGAGAGAGAACAAAATGCTTCTGTTTAGCTCCTGATCATTCTGGTGAACGATCAGGGAGAGAACAGAAGGTTTCTGTTTGGTTTCTGATCGTTCTGGTGAACGATCAGAGAGAAGGTCAGTAGCTCGTCTGGAGAACCCTGATCGGTCAAGGTGACCGATCAAGGTCCTCCTAGACCGATCAGGATGGGTCCTGATCGGTCATGAGGTGGCCTGATCGGTCACTGTGACCGATCAGGGCACAGCCTGATCGGTCATGATAACCGATCAGGCCAGGAATTTGCAGGGAGTTGAGGAAAACTCCAGCAACCTGTGGATCGGTCACTGTGACCGATCCACAATCCCTGATCGATCAGTATGATCGATCAGGGAGTCACTGGATCGATCAGGTGGTTACCTGATCGATCAGGGTCTTCACTGATCAGTTTGGTGACCAATCGGTGCCTGATAACTTTAATTCAAATCCGCTGTCAGACTTCTGATTTCACTCTGACCACTTCTATTTTTTCTGCTACCTCTCTGATTTGCTTTTGATTTGCTGTGCTAAGCGTCTGTTGAGTGTGCAGGTAATGCAGGGATGACTCAAACGAAGGAGGAGGGTCAACTGGAGACTTTCTCTTCGTCACGTTTGTCCGTTTTCCCTTCGCAAGTTTCAACGGCTTCTGGCGCGGGCTGGCAACGGCTGGCGAAGCTGACGACTGGCCTGAGGCTCGACTGAAAAGGGTTCAGTGGAGTCCAGATGAGGTCAGTGGGTTGGTGGCTGAGGAGGTTGCAGACGCTCCTGTGAGCTGCAGACGCGTTGATGGGCTGTAGAGGCGCCAGTAGTGACTTGCTGATGAGCAAAGATTAAAAGAAGGTTGGCTGAGAAGGAGAGTGCAACGATTGATCTCTCTGAACCTTGAGCAACTCTTGAGCATCTTTTGAATCTTCTGCAAACTTGAGCACTTGGAAGAAGGGGAGAGCTTTGCGAGTCCATCAGCAAGCAGACACGAAGAGCGGGGAGTTCTTGCGTGAGAGTTGTGCTGGGTTGAGCTCGGTGAAGTTTTCTCTTGTGTGCCTTCTGTCCTAGTGCTCTATAAGCCTTCTTTTGTTTCTCTGTGCTTAATTACATCATTCCGTTGAAACTGCTGTGGAAATGTTTCCCCACCGAGAAGGAGGTTATATTCTATCCGAATTTCCCGGGGCTTGATCTGCCAACGATCAAGGGATCGCCCACCTCATGGGCACGCCAAGGAGTAGGGGCAAGTTATCCCCGAACCTTGTAAACCCTCCGTGTTAGCGTCTTTGGTTTCCTGTTTCTGTTTACTGTTTTCTGGTTGTCTTTGTTTCTTTCTGCTGTTTTTGTATCCGCTGCTAATCATAAGTGCCGAAAAGTTCAAAGAGCTAAATCTTTGAGTGTCTGGCTATTCACTCCCCCCTCTCTAGCCATCCAAGATCCAACACTTAACAAGTAGGTCACATCTTCATCTTGAGCTTTCTTCTTGGGAGTTTTAAAATATTTTTTGGCATACTTCATTAACAACAAAACTATATCATTTAGTATTTGAAATCAAACTGAACATAATTTATGTATAGAAATTGATAGTTACCGCAATGGCCTGCAATCTCAGTTTGTCAAGTCTCCCAATTCTTTCAATCTCAATGTCCACATCTACAGAATTTGGTTCTCCAATTAAGACGATTTCTTCCTCTTTTTGATATCGGACCTAGCAATTTTTGCTTTTCCTTATTCATGATCAGCAATTGTTCCTTGTTCTGTAATGTTTCCAGATGGGTTTAAATTTCTATATGGCATTTCTTTTTCTAAGGTAAATCCTTAAACCACATAGAACTATCAGTTAGTGTATCCCTGTAATCATAGCGACTTCGATCTCATTCTCTCCTTCTCCTTGTTCTAGAAGCAATTGTTTCAGGATGAAGATCCACTATAGAGTCACTTGATTCAGCCAATATGTCATGCTTTTCTATTATTGCAACTAACTCATTAACTCTTTCCTTTAACTGATTGTTCTCTATTGTTAGCTCCTTTTTTGATTCTGATTAATAATACAATTAGGACATTCAATATCAATTGGCATTTTGCCTTCCGTATCATTTACCGGGGAAGTCTCTATTGGATGTTGAATATCATCCATGTCCGGGAGAGTTTGTACCAATATTTTTTCAACATGAGTAGGGACGAGTTCCCTAATCACCTATCAAATCAGAGATTAATAGTTAAACAGTTCAAAAGAATTTTACTCCATAGTTTTGAATTTGTACCACATCAGGTGAGACTTGGGCCTACATAGCTCTGACCTTACTAATATGTGAAGGAGTAGACCTCCACTAATTAATTCTTGCACCTTCAATATGATATGGTTTCTAGATTGGGACATGCTCTAAAAATCATGTCTGTGTTTCGTTATACAGAATTTTGACAACATTATTATGTCCATATTACAATATCACAGTTACCATTAAAAATCTTATAGCTAAAAGTCCAACAAATTCCTTTAGGTATGGAACTGAAGTGGTCATTTGAGATGTCTAACTTGATGAAAAAAATTCCACGATGATAGCCAATTGGGGACACATAAATTGATGAATCGCTTTAACCCAATTGAATCTACTTAGATTTGCATAATTATCTATAATATCTAACAGATCTAATGAAACTTTATATGTACTAGATGAAAATAACACATACACAAATATATACAAAATATATAATTTATAAAATACTAAAATATCATCATCAACTTCAATTCTACGATAATAGTGTTTAAGAAGTTCTTCAATTCTTGATCTAGTAGGTTCTTTTTTATTAGAGAGGTGAGCAAGAAAGAGGTCACCATTTGCATTTGTTGAGTTCATAGACACCAAGGCACCTCTATCTAAAATACCAAGCAACAAAGATATATCTCTTCTAGTGAATTCAATTAGAACATTTGAAAATTTTAATTTATTATTTTTATATTATTTTCTTCTACCTTTCAAAACTATAAAAAGTACTAGAGAATTTGAATATTTGAGTTGTTGAATCCCAACTTTGAAATATATTCACCAGTAATCCGTGAATTTACGAAATATCTTGTATGTCAAGAAAAATGACAAAAGGGAACTTTTAATGATGGCTGTGTTGATCATGTAAATGAACAGACCAACAATTCCTTTCTTTCATTGTTGGATGGCCAAAAAAATCATTAAAGTGTCCTAAAATACTCGTCCATTGGATTTTATGCCCAACTGATATCTAAAATTATTCAAGATATAAATTATTAACACAGATAAACCAGCAACAACGTTAAGATTTAGGTGTTTGGGGAATTTAGACTAACCAATGTTGAAGCTGGTTTAGGGCAACACTAGTACCAAAGTTAGGGCTAGTTTTGCCCTAAACCAGCCCCAAAGTTAGGGCTATGTTTTTTGGGCAACCAACAACAAGGTTGAGGTTGTTTTTGCAAAAAAAAAATAGCTCCAACGTTTAGTGGTTGCCCCTAAACCAGCAACAAAGTTAGTGCTACTTTGGGATAACCGAAGTGATCAATGTGGTATTGATTAGAACAAACTGTTGGTACACATGAAACATAGCTTTGCAACACGTTCGTGCGTCATTCTTCAACACAAGTACCAACGGCGGAGAGGATCACTTTGGTGGTGGTGGAGGAGATGACCGTAAACCCTAGAGTTGGAAAGGTGGAAGAGAGGAGCGGAAGAGAGAGGAGCATAGCTTTAAACTTAGAAAGAGAGGCAAGCAGCGAAATACGGAGAGCGATGTCAATTTGCATGGCGCGGGGAGAAAAACAAAGAGAAAGAGAAAAAATTTTAACTCGTTTTTAAGCTCAGTCAATATGTCATGTGTGTTGTCGCCCACAATTACCAACTATTGTGTGTGTGACCCTAATAATTTCCTAAATTTTAAAATTAAAAAATATTTAATTGGTAAATTCTCATTTGCAAGGACAATTAAGTCGCTAAGCCCAAGTGCTTTGATGCGTTCCCATGGGATGGACTAATGGTTAGTACGTAGGTATTACCACCTTGAGGTTTGATGGTGAAAACATAATAAAGTTAGTGTGTCCGTCCTCCCTATGTATTAGTCACAGTATCTAAACAAGTAATTTTCATAATTTACCTCCTCCGTATTAATTTAGAACGAGTTGGTAGCTAATTATTTTTTTCCATCAACTAGCTTTGATACTGTAATACGCTTAGGTTAAAATCAGCCATTTGGGTTGTAGCATAGAAGCGGACTTAAATGGGTTGGAAAATATTTTTAATTTTATGAAAGGATCATTATGAATTGTAGAATGTTTTTAATATTTTTTGAAAATCTAATCCGTCTAACATATCTCGGCTTGTGCTGAATTGAGGTTTTTTTTAGTTCACTAATTTGGCGGGCCGGCCTGCCCTCTCAGATGATCCCAGCCCGACCCGTCTGATATTTAGCTAAGATATCATATTGACAGTAATCAATAATCATTAATCAAACACCTAGTTGCGCTTTTTTTTTCCTTTACTGTTTCTCTTTTTTTTCCCATTCTTTCCTTTTCTTCTTCTTCTTCTCCTCCCCCTCCTCCTCCTCCTCCTCCTCATCATCATTATTATTATTAAATTTCTTCTCGTGCATAATTGTGTGCTATCATTTATTTTTCCTCTTCAATTTAATTCATTTATCTTTTTCATTGTAGCAATTTATGCTTTCTCCTATTCCTACTTGACGAAATCATAGGAATGAAACAAATTTGAGTACACTATAAATTTTTTCATTAATTAAAGCCCGATTAGTCTCAGGAGATGCGCCGTTAATTCATACAAAAAAAATATTACAGTCAATAAACTTGGGATCAATTACCAATGAATATGGAATACTCCGTTAATTACCCCCGCTACTCTTTGCATGTGTTCTTATTACTAGGCTAAATCTCCCTATAATTTATACTTCCCTTTCAAATAGAGAAGGATCAATTTGGGGCAACCATCGAGGTGATGATTTTATTTATTTATTTATTTTTCTGTCAATTAATTGAAGCCCGATTAAGGCTCATGAACCCTAATACACACATGGAGACCCTTAACTTTTATATTTTAAAAAAAATATTATTAAACCTAATTAGTTTCTGAATTTCTCATCTTTGGCTAGTTTTGGATACTTTCCCCTCGTTTTAACATTGTTAGGATATAGAGCAAAGAAACACTATTATATCAAATATTTTTTTATAAATTTAATTAAAATTTATTTTAATATTATTATAGTATCTATGGTCATAAATACTATAATTTATATAATTAATTTTGATCAAGTTGGAATTAATTTTAATTAAGTTGATATGCTATACTAAACTCTGGGTTGCATGTACCAATTACACAAAACTTTGTTTAATTAATTGACATGACGATTAAAAAAAGTTAGTTAGCATTTAAATAATCCCCTCTAATCTTGGTTGCTACCTCACCTGAAACCCAAATGGCCTATCATTATTTCCACGAGTCATTTGATTAGACAATTGTGGTGCACATGTAGTATACATGAACACGAGAGGATAATTAATATAAAAGTCATTGGAATATAAAAAATATATATTTGAGAAAAAATATGGATGATATTTAAGTTTAATTATGTAGTTGTGGAGTGGCACTTATGACTTAACGTAGGCGCCATCTTTGACTATTTGCCAAATTTGATGATAAATTAATTAATCATTATCATTAATTGTATTATGATTAGATTACGGTACAATTGCATATATAGTTATTTTTGCATTATGGTGCATGAGATGTATATCACTATCCAAATTAAATTAAAATTTTGATAATCACTTATGCATTTTTTTTAATCTCCAAATAAGAAAATTAAGAAAAAATAGAGTATTACAAATTCTAAATAATTAAAATACAAAAAAATTTAGTCTCCTATGATCAATTAGGATGATTTTGATTAACAAATGCCTCACAAATTAGTCTGTCCTTGTGGATCATTAATTTTGGATTGACCAACAAATTTAAATTTAAAAAAATTAAATTAAGTGGTTGTTGATCATTCATGTAATACATCGACTATCGATATAAATCGAGTTGGGTCATCACATAAAAGTTCCATTGAAATCAAAAAAAATATACTCTGATGATCTATTTATTTTTTAAATTATTTTTTTATAAATAATTATGAAATTGATAATAAAAAACCTATAGAATCAATCTATAATCTTTAGAGAAATACAGGTATGGATGTTGAATCATAGTGCTTATCCCTGCTTTCATGAATATCACATGAATACAAAAATAATTGTAAATAAAAAAATGCGCACAATTGTTTTTCCTAAAAAGAATTTTATATATTTTTAAAAGTCATCGAAAATAATAATAAAATTATATATATAGTGGCTTCCCCATGCACGCTACGATTATTAACAAAATAAAAAGCGGGTGGGGCATGTGTGGGTCCCAGTGGCAGAGGCGCACTTTGTGTCGGACTATTGATCCCCGAAACTCTACCCTCTTTTTGATTAGACCTAACTGTCCGTGACGCGATAAAAACGAAAAATGACAGGCAGGCGATTAATGCCCTCCGAATCCGATATTCGGCTTCCGTGAGAATATATCTGATGGGCACGAGCCCGTGGGCCCATGCCTCACTGGACCCACATTTTTTTCCCCTCTTTCGCGGGCTATTTATTAATCACGGCATGCAAATTTTGCCTCTTTATTATATAATTATCGATTTTATATATTAATTATAATTTTGATGAAGTTCCGTAGTCATCCTCCAGGGATGAGGATGGCGAGGGGGAGAGAGTAGTACTTATCGAGGTCTCCGTGAGTGTGGGATTCTTTGTGTTTGTGATGGAGAGGGATTTCTTGAGCATCACCGGAGGTGGGGCGGAGGAGGAAGCCAAAGGCAGCCGCTATGATTCAGGCGAGTCTTTTTAGCTGATTTCTTTGGGATTTTTCTTTTTTTGATCACAAAAATGTTATTTTTGATCTTATATTTGTCTTTGGAACTCCTAGAGTTATTTTCCCCTCTTGTTTCATGTGATTTTACATATTTTGCTTTGGATTTATCACCCTGCTCTTGCTCAAGATGAAGGGAAGTGTCTGAATGAAATTGGAAATTCATTAAACTATGTTAGTGTTAAGGAAAGGTAGTTTGACAGCCTGCTGTTCTTTTACTTTTCACGTTTTGATTCATCTATGCATCTAATCTGCTCTTTTATAATAATTCTCCTTTTAGAAAGAATTTGACTATTTGCAAGTTGAGATCGATGGTATTAGATTTTGTTCACTTGAGTAATTGGTTTGCACATACAACTGAATAGGTTCGTCCAGGCAGTGTCCTTCGACAAAGAATGCATCTTCCTTGCAGCAGTTCATTCCCCTAAAGGTTGCAGAAGAGGACAGAACAAACACTTTCAGTGTTGATCTATTATCCTCACCCATGATTCAGCCTATGAAAGTTGCTAATTCTCCTGCGTTTGCACAGCAGGTGTGTAAACTTACTAGTACTATGGATCAGATCATAATCTTCTGAGTGATTTGCCAAATTTAAAGACCTTACACAATCACATTTCTTCTAGAAATCATTCAGTCTGCATGATCATCCACTTCAAACCACTGCTGGCCTTAGTGCTTCCTCTCACCGGGCAAGTGGAACCAGAAGTTTTCCAATGACCTCATCTAATTCCGATGTGTTCAGCGACCCTTTCTTCAAGTTCCATAATGCTCAGCATCAATTTGGAGGAGCTACGTTAAACAACCCTTTTGTTAATATGAACATTGGAACCCTTGCATCCATGTAAATTTGATACAAAATTTTGAAGAATGCATTGGTTTAATTGATGAATATTTTTTTTTAAACTATTATTGTCATAATTTATAACTAATGTTCTTGCAGGAACATGCCTGTGGTGACACAAATGATGGCACAGTTAACTATATTTTATGCCGGTACAGTCCATGTTTACGATGATGTTTCCTTCGATAAGGTACTGTTTTGGATGATTTAATTTACTAATTTCTTAAGGTCAATGTCGAAGCGATGTTTCCATGGTTGTGAAGCTATTTGTCTAAGAACCTTCACTTTTAGGCCGAAGCAATCATTGCATTAGTGAGAGAAGGATCCAATTCAAAAGGATCTTTAAATGCTTCAAGATCGGAAGCACCATTCAAGGTCACAGATCCGGTTCCAACCAACTTTCCTGCATCTGATAGTTTAAGTACAAAACAGATCCTATGCCCTACTCCACTTCGGGTGGTATCGCCCTGCTCAGGCTTCTCGAATCCTATGTTAGTGACTCCAATGGCAGGGGCTAACTCAAGAATTAGTTTTAGCACTCCAAGTGATATAGTCGGTGCCAAGATTATGAGCTCATTGTCTCCATCAATAAAGCAAGAGCCTTCCAGAACTTTGCCTTTGGCTATTGGCTCTACAGTTAGTGTGGCCACTTCTTCTCGAGGTATACTTCTTTTCCTGATCCAAAACTTTGATTCGACTTATTGTTACAGATTGCATGTAGAACTATTTCACTTGTTGATGCCATAGGGAGAACTTAGTTCCAGTCCACAAGAAGCATCACAATTCGTCATACTTTTACTTTGAAGAACTTGTATATTAATTAGTTTCTTAATGGTTTTTAAGTAACTAATTAGATTGGTGATATATGTCTTCAGCAGTACCTCAAGCTCGGAAAGCATCATTGGCACGATTCCTTGAAAAACGGAAGGAAAGGTAGGTTAATCATGTTCAATCTTCATGGTTGATGAATCGAAGAACTAGTAATGTTTTGATAAGTACGATACTGTCGATCAAGCAATGTTCTGCCTGCTTGTCAGTACTGATTATCCTTTGATAGCTTGCTGAATGGTTTCTGCTGTACAGGGTGAATACTGTCATGCCCTACTCCACCTCCAAGAAAAAACATGAGACAGATTGCGACCTTGAGAGTGCTTAATGCATCAAGCATCTCTTCGCCACCTGATGTCAATCTTTCAAGTAATTGGTCAAGGATACCGAATTGTCCTTAATTGGTCAGATTTATGAAATGATTGTATGAGCAAATGTGATTGGAACTGTTCAAACACAAAAGGAAGGAAGCCTTGCTGCAAAACTAAAATTTGCTATAAAAACTGATCGATTTTGGTTTCTTTTTCGTGTAATTCACCTTCGTATCATTAATGTTCTTGCCACTATTCTCCTAATTCAGCTTGGCCGAGTAGTATTGTAAAAAATGGTACGAGCTTATCATATCATTGTTCTTTATTTGCTGGATCTTGAGCCTAAGTAACTTGGAAGTAATCTCTCTTTCTTAGCTTTACTGTAACTATATATTCTATGATCCTGAGTTGATTCAATCTGCATATCTGTTCTTCCAATTACCGGGATAAATCCTACATTTAACAAGAACTATTCATCATCATCATTGAGATGATGAGCAGAGAAATCCTTCTCTCTCAACCATAAAGCATTAAGAATTATAGTAATGCTGCTGACTAATACAGAAGAGGTACAACTCAATTCCTTATCATTGTCTTGAATTTTTTTTCTTTTCTCTTTCGGAAAGAAAAATCAGTGTCGTTGCTTTATGCGATTAACGCTGAACTGTAAACACATCAGTTGCAGTTTACAAAAGTCAGTCCACCTGAACTACAAAATTTTTAGAATACAAGGCATTTAATGTGAACAGATAAATTTCGATGCATATTGTTCTTCGATACAAAGTCTTCTATCCTCACAAAATGAAAATACTCAACGCCACTAAAATCAATAATGCACTTTCTTTAAAATCTTTTGCATATATATTACATGCACGGCGATCAGACTTCATGCATTTTTGTGCGTATTCAAAGATCTGCATTTATCATCATCTCATCGACATTCTCCTGCCTTTTCTCCAACAAGGATTCGAAAAATGAGGTGCAGAGCTTGGTCAGTGGAGGTAGAATTCAACATGGGAAGAACCACTGAATATGGTTTCCCACGGTCTTTCACTAGGGACAAACGGAACTTCTTGGAAACGGTTTGGCTTTCCATCTGAACTAGACAGATCTCCGTAAATCGATGTATACCCAAGCCTCTCTGCATAGTAAACAAAAACAATCCAAAATGATTAGATTTTTGTTGGTCCTACAACAAAATTTGCATACAAACACAAGAAACTAAGCAAAATCTTCCAAGAAAGATGAGTCTGGTATTATTAATTAACTGGCTTCATCCGGTGCAGCTTGACTTTTCCGAGAATTCTTGCGAATTATGTCCTCTTCCTCGCGTGGATTGAAGATGGTGTATTCATGCTCGCCGTTCATAAAAACAAGCAAAAGTTGATTTACTCCATTTGTAGCTGAGCTTTCACGAAGCGAAGGATTGGCAGGTAGAAAGGCTAGGGTACCACCTTTTGCCTGGATTGAAAGAAACAATATAGAACTCCTCAATTCAATTGAAGCAGTGGTAGTTCAACAACAAAATCCAATTCTAACACCTAGTAAATGTTACTGGCGAAGTAAACATAAAACTAAGTTCGAATGGAGATTCAAGTAAAACAAAATTATGGGGAAACATAAAATGCTATTTGTGTGGAACTTCCATTAGGTTGCAGTGATCTTGATATCTAACAAACAAACGCTCACGCCGTTTGGAAAAATATGGTCAAACTTAAAATTAATCAATAATTTTTTAAAAATAACAACGAATATCATTTACTTAATTTAATTTTATTTTATACCCATAAAAAATTTAAATAAATTATTCTTTAAATAAATTATAAAATCTTAATTTTATTTATATCTATTTTCATACTTTTTTTCATTTTTATTTTTGTTAAAAAAATATTTGTAATTTTATTTATACTAATTTTCTTATATTTATTTTTTTTAATTTTTTCGCTTAATGTTTTCCCCTAAACTCATAACTTTGGTTTGACACTTCGCATGCAACATTTGCCCCTTCGTACAGATTTCGATAAATAATTATAAAGTAAATAATAAATAAATATCTCTCTTATTCTTTTCTCAATTATTTTGAATGACAAAATAACAAAAAAATTATTAAATAATTCACTAATATATAAACACATTAATATTTATAGTTTAATTGGTTAGTATATTAAAAAATCGCTTCTAAATGATATAGAAATAACAATTTTTTTAATAATATTAAAATATAATAATTGTGATTCATTGCTGACTAATAAAAGAAAGTAATTGATTGATGATTCCAATTCAATTAAATCAATATATTAAATTTTAAATTCAAAATTGAACTAAATTAATTGATAATTTTTTTAAAAAATAAATTTCTAAATAAGTAGAACTAATCTTTGAATCCACGTATATTTTACTAAGTTCTAAACTTATTTTTTTTTAAATCAATCCACTTATTTTTCTCGCCCAATAAAGTTATAGAGTTTAATAAATTATTATAATTTAATGGGTTTCCCAAGAAATTAAAGTAAGAAAATATGCATTGCAAAAACACCCCAAGAAATTAAAGTCAGAAAATATTCCTTAAAAAAATTTGTTTTTTTCTTTTATAAAAGAAAATAGAGTTAATGCGAGAAAACTTCCCAAATCAAAATTGATCTTTGTATGCACTCTCTAATGGGATTAACAAGATGATTTTGTATATTATTTTTTTATTAGTATAAAAGAGTAAAAACTCAATATACCTTGTAAAGATTTGAGTATAAATTGTTTGAGATTGAGTATTAATTTAAAAAATTTGAGTAAACAGTTTTGGTGACCCCTCTTGTGAAGATCTTGATGTGGTGGCCCCTCCATCTTGATCTTGATGCAACCTCATATACTCAAATTTCTAAATTTTATACTCAAATTTCTTCAAATAATACTCAATCTAAATCAATTTATACTTAAATTTTAATAATGTATACTCAAAAATTTACTATATATTGAAACTATGTATACTCAAATTTTTTCAAATAATACTCAAATTTCTTAAATTAGTACTCAATTTCAAACAATTTATACTCAAATCCTTACAAAGTATACTGAATTTTTACTCTTTTATATTGATAAAAAAAATAACACACAAATTCATTTGTCAATTTCATTAGGGAGTGCATGCAAAGATTTTATCAAGTGAGAACTACATGCAAATGCTAGTTTCGATTTGAGGAGTTTTCACCCATTTTCTCAAGAAAATAAAGTATAAAAAGGAAAATTAAAAATTAAAAAAGATTTGTTATTTTTAAAAGGGGAAATAAATAAATAGGAAAATTTCTTTTTTTAAAAAAAAAAGTTTTTATTTCGTTAAAATAAACTATAATTGCAAATTTTTTTCCATATTTTTGTCTCCTGATGACGAACCTAGCTCGAGCACCATTCTTCATCTCCCTATTGATCGCTCTCCGCTCCGCCGCCGCCTCCGCCGACGTCCGGCTCATTCGACGAGTCCATGCGTCCATCGTCACCTCCGGCGCTTCTGCGGATCGGTTCGTCGTCAACAACCTCATACCTGTGTACTCCAAATGTGGCTCCCTCTGCTGTGCCCGTCGCCTGTTCGATCAAACGCCCCACCGGGACTCCGTCACCTGGAACTCTCTCATCTCCGCTTACGCCCTCCACGGCCACTCCTCCGATGCTTTTCACCTCTTCCACCTCCTCCTCTGCTCTCCCTCAGTGCCCCCCACCCGCCTAACCTTCACTCCCCTCCTCAAGCTCTGCTCAGTTTACTCTGACCTCATCCCCACGGCGCAAGCACTTCATTCCATGGTCATCAAGATTGGTTTCGCTTCTGATGAGATGGTGTCTAGTGCTTTGGTAAATGTATACTCCAAGTACGGTTTTTTACGAGAGGCTCGTTATATATTCGATAAAATGGAAGAACGGGATGTGGTGTTGTGGAATATCATGATCAAGAGTTGCACTCGATTGGGTCTTGTCCAAGAAGCCAGCCTTTTGTTCGCCGAGTTACATCGAAGTGAAGTCCTGCGTCCTGATGATAACACTGTTCGGTGCATTCTTATGGTTCAGAGATCAGATGAACTATTTGAGCAAGTTCAGGCATATGGTATTAAGAGATGTTTCTTGGAAGACTTTTCTGATGTCTTATGTCGGAACAAGTTAAGTTCTGACCTTGTCAAGGCCGGAGATTATCTTACAGTTCTGAAGAACTTTATAGGGATGACCAGGCTGAATTTAAATTATGACAATGTGACATTCGTGATTGTGCTGAGTGCCGTTGCTAATGGAGAGCATTTTGAAGTAGCCGAACAGTTCCATGGATTGATCAAGAAGTTGGGGATGTGTTCAGATGTTTCTGTATCAAATAATCTTTTAAACATTTATGCTAAAATGGGTAGCCTGAATAGTGCAAGGCAGATATTTGAGGAGATGGAAGAGTTGGACTTGGTTTCATGGAACACGATGATATCGTTGCTTGCACAGAATTTCATGGAGGCAGAATCTGTTGAACTTTTCATAGAAATGTTAAGTCTTGGATTGCTTCCTGATCAGTTTACTTTAGCAAGTATTCTTAGAGCTTGCTCAGGGATTAACATAACTAGTTCCTTGCATGAACAAATTCATGGTTTCTTGCTAAAGCAAGGTCAGATTAATGACATCTTTATATTGACTGCATTAGTTGATGCACACTCTAAGAGGGGCAGGATGGAAGAAGCAGAGATCCTCTTTAGAGGGATGGATTCATTTGATCTGATTACTTGTAATGCCCTACTTGCGGGCTATGTAGCAAATAATAATTCTAGCAAAGCTTTAGACTTATTCAGTTTAACAATAAAGGCTTGTGAAAGACCAAATGACTTCACTTTAGCAACGGTTCTCAAAGGTTGCAGTAAATTAGTTGTTCTTGAACAAGGACAGCAAGTCCATGCATTTGCAATAAAACTTGGTTTTGTTTCAGATATGTGTGTCAGCAGTGGGATACTAGACATGTATATTAAATGTGGCCTTGTCAAAGATGCAATTTCAGTCTTCAGTGACATCTCTACACCAGATGATGTTGCTTGGACTGCAATGATCTCTGGATGCGTGGAGAATGGAGACGAGGAGTATGCCCTTAATTTGTACCACCAAATGAGGCAATCTGGGGTCAGGCCTGATGAATATACTTTGGCCTCACTAATTAAGGCTTGCTCTTGCTTGGCTGCATTAGGTTTAGGAAAGCAAATACATGGAAATGCTATCAAGTTTGGTCATTCAGCTGACCCTTTTGTAGGGACTACTGTGTTGGATATGTATGCAAAATGTGGAAACATCGAGGATTCATTGTGTCTATTCGAGAGGATGATACCGACAAATATAGCCTCCTGGAATGTTCTGTTACTTGGTCTTGCTCAACATGGTAAAGGAAAAGAGGCTCTTATCTTCTTCAAGCATATGATATTGCAGGGCATGCAACCTGACAAGATCACACTTTTAGGTGTCCTCTCGGCTTGTAGCCATTCAGGGTTGGTCTCTGAGGCTTATGGATACTTTAACTCCATGCGTACAGATTATTGCATAGAGCCTGAAGTAGAGCACTATTCTTGCCTTGTGGATGCCCTTGGTCGTGCAGGTCTTCTTCGGGATGCAGAAGAGATAATGGAGACAATGCCTTTCAATGCTTCGGCACCCATGTACAGAGCACTGCTTGGTGCTTGTAGGATTCAAGGAAACATGGATATTGGACAAAGGATCGCAACTAGGCTTTTGGAGCTTGAACCACTCGATTCTTCTGCATATATTCTTCTTTCAAATATATATGCTTCTGCAAATAGATGGAATGATGTAAAAAAAGCCAGAAAAACTATGGCAAACATGAATATCAAAAAGGATCCCGGCTCTAGCTGGATTGAGGTTAAGAGCAAGATCCATTTATTTGTAGCAGATGACGTATCTCATCCTGAAATAGCTGCAATATACCAGGAGCTAGAAGATTTGATCAGAAGAATCAAAGACAAGGGTTATATCCCTGATACACACTGTGTGCTTTTAGATGTCCTGGAAGAAGAGAAGGAGCGAACACTGTACTACCACAGCGAGAAACTTGCAATTGTTTATGGTCTTATAAGTACCCCAGCATCATCAAGAATCCTAGTGATAAAAAATCTTCGGGTTTGCGGGGATTGCCATAATGCAATCAAATATATATCGAAGGTCACAACAAGGGACATTGTGTTAAGAGATGCAAGCCGGTTTCATCGCTTTAAAGATGGAACATGTACTTGTGGAGACTATTGGTGACCATCAATTTTTTTCTTTCTTGAAAGGTGCCTTCTTCTGTCCTTGCACATTAGTTTTAAATTGAACTTATGAATGCCTGTTTCTTTGATAATGACATATGAAATTTAACCAAATAACAGATGGAATGAACAATTTTCATGAAGCACAAACAAGATCACTTAATTATTTGAAGCTCGCATGGAGTTGGGGTTGACTTGTAAATAGTTGGGTTGCTACTGTTGCTCCTATTGATGGTGGAGTCAAGGCTGATTCTTTGCCATGGCATACATACACCTAAAGGCATTTGCAGTAAAAGCTTGAGTATTATCCCAGTCCATATTTCTGTAGTTACGACAGAACGGAAGAAAGACGGATATAGCTTGAAGATAAAGAAAGGTAAGAAAAATATTAAAAAGACACAAATACCTTCGCCCTTTTCCTTAAATCACTTCTCGTGAACCACCCAAATCCTCCGTTTGCCAACTAGACTTTCTTCGGTTCCCAATTGTATTGCTTTACAACTTGACAAAAAGGATTGACGTAACAATCAATTAAATATTTTCTGAAGTTGTTGGCATTACCGTTATCTCAAATGTGCTATTTGAGATCATAGCTAACATTTTCTCTTGTTCAGCTGATAGAAATGCATCTTTTGGTTGATCACCACAGGCCAATGCAAAGGGAAGATAAGGGTGGCGCATAATTTGCTTCAGGTAAGCATGGAAGTGGATTAAATGACCTCCTTAGATGATATGAACTCAAACTCTAACCTGTTACTTGATGCTTGCAGGTGTATCTAGGAACCCTGAACTGATGTAGTGATCACTGAATACCACCCAATTCTTTTATAGTAAGTGCCAAAAAGGATAATTGAATTTTTATGTAGTGATCACTACATATCACTTGAATGAGTTTAGGGTACTATAATAATATATTGGAAGCATACTTGATTTTTAACAAGGTTCTAAAATTCATTAGACGCTAGTCGGGCGCCAGACCAACGCCTAGCGCCTAGGCTGCCTAGGCGGGGGGCCTAGGCACCACTAGGCGGATTCCTCGGTATTAACATAATTAACAAAATAAATCACATATTATATCTCTAACACAATAACATCAATTTGTCGTCGGTGCCAGTGGAGGGGCGTTGAATCTGAGCACGCCAAAACTCCAATTGTCGTCGAGAGATACACCAGTAATCTAATGGAAGATGTGGCGGAGCAACAGCAGCCTTTAGTCCTTTGAGGTGCAAGGATTCAAGGACTTGGGCTTCTTCGGTAGATTTAGACTTGCCATTGATAGAAGAGGAATAAACTCAATGATACATGGATTGGTTAATGGTGATGGAATAGAACAATTTGTTTCTTATCTTTGTTGCACCAATCATTATCTTGTTGGATAACTGAAGAAGTTTTTAGCTAATAAACATGAGTTTAACTGGTTCGAAACTATAAAATTCTCGACTTCATAGTTTTTAGAGTAGAAAATCACTGAACTAATCTATGGTTTGCTCGAAAGAAACTTCCAATATTCACTCATTTATCTATCAATATTATCATTCTAATTTTTTTGGATGTTAATCTTGAAATGTGACAGGTGTGTAGTAAAATTTTGATACATTTTAGGTGGGGAAGTGAAATCTTTCTAAACTTTAGGGTGTAAGTGATATTTGCTGCATGTCAAACATTCTTCGGCAATTTACCAAAAGACGTATGTCGGTTTTCGAATTAATCAAAAGGTGTATGCTATTTGATATTTACCAAAGAGCGTACAAAATTATGTGTGCTCTATTTTAACCCTCTTGTCAAATTTGACTTCTTTTTTTCTTCTTTTCACTTTTTTCTTATCTTCTCTCTCTCTCTCTCTCTATGTATGCATGCATAAATATTCATAGGCTTGATATGAACATGATATAATTTATATCTGGCCCAACGTGAAATTTAAAATCGATTCTTTCCAAAATAATTTAGCAACTCCGGAGAAGTCGAAATACGCAACGGAGGGCACCATTGGGCTCGTTGTAGCCTTAGAACTCCACAGGACATGAAATGGGTCTATTTCGCCTCCCCGAAAGTGTTAAATTAAAATGAAGATGAACCGACAAAAAAAAACTAACGTTGGGTCTGATATGGGCCTGATATTGAATCATATCAGGCCCATCCATATCAAGCCCAATGTGGGCTTGATATGGAATCATATCAGGCCCAACTTACTCATTTTAATTTAACACCTCCAGAGAAGCCGAAATAAATAATGGATAACATATATGAACTCCTTGCAACTTCATAAATTCACACGAACTGAAACGGGTGCAATCAAAGCTTTCTAAGTCCATCAGTGAGTTTTGAATATATCAGGTTCACGTTGGGCCTGATATTGAATATAGGCTTGATATTGAATCATTTCAGGCCCAACGTGGGTTTTTTCCGATTCTTCTTTATCGAAACCCACTGATGGACTTAGAGAGCTCCGTTTGCATCAATTTCAGTTCCTGTGGATTTTTGAGATTGCAAGGAGTTCAAATAGGGTATTCATTATTTATTTTGATTTCTTCAGTGATGTTAAAATATAATAAGGAAGAATCAGAAAAAATCAACAAAACCCCACGTCATTTGATCTTTTGAGAATTTCTTATAGGGGCTCTAACTCTGGCTCAGGTGGTGGGGCTTCTGAAAGAGGTGATTCTGAGAACTTTGCTTTCATTGCACTAGTCTCGACACATATATCCTCGACCACTACTCTCACTGTTTCTTCTGGTCGAGTGAGCAAGAGAGGTGATTTTCAAGACAGGTCTTCTGATTTATGCGTCCCTACACATGTGCCCACCATATCAACATCATTACAAATTGTGAAGAGCCCACTAACACCAAGTTTGTCAACATCTTCATCAAAAGTTCTAGCTCGACTGCCCTCATCGGGTAATTCCTCCTTGTTAAGTGCCACAACAAAATTGCAAACGGCTACCTCTTTATCTTTTGAAAACTCATCATCTTGAATTGTGTTAATAAATAAACATGAATTACTATCACAGAATTTGTTGTACTCTTCTTCACTCATGATCATCCCTTGGTTTGGTGAAGAAGTCGTTGGTGGTACAAGAGGCTCCTTCTTTTCCATCCATTGCTCCTCCAAACGGTGAGGGAATGATTTGGGCGGCCCACTGATCGTCTCTGGAGGGATAGTAGATAGATTCTCTGATAGTATGTACTCTTCTCGCTCCAAATGTGAATTTGCATCTTTATTATATAATTATCAATTTTATATATTAATTATAATTTTGATGAAGCTCCGTGGTCATCCTCCAGGGATGAGGACGGCGAGGGGGAGAGAGTAGTACTAAAAGGAGGAGGAGGAGAGGAGGTGCGAAGCTATCGAGGTCTCTGTGAGTGTGGGATTCTTTGTGCTTGTGATGGAGAGGGACTTCGTGAGCATCACCGGAGGTGGGACGGAGGAGGAAGCCAAAGGCAGCCGCCATGATTCAGGTGAGTCTTTAGGGAAGTGTCTGAATGAAATTGGAGATTGATTAAACTGTGTTAGTGTTAAGGAAAGGTAGTTCGACAGCATGCTGTTCTCTTACTTTTCATGTTTTGATTCATCTATGCATCTAATCTGTTCTTTTATAATAATTCTCCTTTTAGAAAGAATTTAACTATTTGCAAGTTTAGATCGATGGTATTAGATTTTGTTCACTTGAGTAATTGGTTTGCACATACAACTGAATAGGTTGGTCCAGGCAGTGTCCTTCTACAAAGAATGCATCTTCCTTGCAGCAGTTCATTCCCCTAAAGGTTGCAGAAGAGGACAGAACTAACACTTCCAGTTTTGATCTATTATCCTCACCCATGTTTCAGCCTATGAAAGTTGCTAATTCTCCTGCGTTTGCACAGCAGGTGTGTAAACATACTAGTACTATGGATCAGATCATAATCTTCTGAGTGATTTGCCAAATATAAAGACCTGACACATTCACATTTCTTCTAGAAATCATTCAGTCTGCATGATCATCCACTTCAGACCACTGCTGGCATTAGTGCTTCCTCTCACCGAGCAAGTGGAATCAGAAGTTTTCCAATGACCTCATCTAATTCCGATGTGTTCAGCGACCCTTTCTTCAAGTTCCATAATGCTCAGCATCAATTTGGAGGAGCTACGTTAAACAACCCTTTTGTTAATATGAACATTGGAATCCTTGCACCCGTGTTAACTTGATACAAAATTTTGAAGAATGCATTGGTTTAATTGACGAATATTCTGTTTTTTTTAACTATTATTGTCATAATTTATAACTAATTTTCTTGCAGGAACATGCTCGTGGTGACACAAATGATGGCACAGTTAGCTATATTTTATGCCGGTACAGTCCATGTTTACGATGATGTTTCCTTCGATAAGGTACTGTTTTGGATGATTTAATTTAATAATTCCTTAAGGTCAATGTCGAAGCGATGTTTCCATGGTTGTGAAGCTATTTTTCTAAGAACCTTCACTTTTAGGCCGAAGCAATCATTGCATTAGTGAGAGAAGGATCCAATTCAAAAGGATCTTTAAATGCTTCAAGATCGGAAGCACCATTCAAGGTCACAGCTCCGGTTCCAACCAACTTTCCTGCATCTGATAGTTTAAGTACAAAACAGATCCTATGCCCTACCCCACTTCGGGTGGTATCGCCCTGCTCCGGCTTCTCGAACCCTATGTTAGTGACTCCTATGGCAGGGGCTAACTCAAGAAGTAGTTTTAGCACTCCAAGTGATATAGTCGGTGCCAAGATTATGAGCTCATTGTCTCCATCAATAAAGCAAGAGCCTTCCAGAACTTTGCCTTCCGCTTTTGGCTCTACAGTTAGTGTGGCCACTTCTTCTCGAGGTATACTTCCTTTCCTGATCCAAAACTTTGATTCGACTTATTGTTACAGATTGCATGTACAACTATTTCACTTGTGGGTGCCATAGGGAGAACTTAGTTCCAGTCCACAAGAAGCATCACAATTCGTCATACTTTTACTTTGAAGAACTTGTATATTAATTAGTTTCTTAATGGTTTTTAAGTAACTAATTAGATTGGTGATATATGTCTTCAGCAGTACCTCAAGCTCGGAAAGCATCATTGGCACGATTCCTTGAAAAACGGAAGGAAAGGTAGGTTAATCATGTTCGATCTTCATGGTTGATGAATCGAAGAACTAGTAATGTTTTGATAAGTACGATACTGTCGATCAAGCAATATTCTGTCTGCTTGTCAGTACTGATTATCCTTTGATAGCTTGCTGAATGGTTTCTGCTGTACAGGGTGAATAATGTCATGCCCTACTCCACCTCCAAGAAAAAACATGACAGATTGCGACGTTGAGAGTGCTAATGCATCATCTCTTCGCCACCTGATGTCAATCTTTCAAGTAATTGGTCAAGGATACCGAATTGCCTTAATTGGTCAGATTTATGAAATGATTGTATGAGCAAATGCGATTGGAACTGTTCAATCACAAAAGGAAGGAAGCCTTGCTGCAAAACTAAAATTTGTTCTGCTATCAGCTTCATGATTGTGTAGTCTGGAAAAGGACCTTACTGCTATAAAAAAAGGCTGATAGATTTTGGTTTCTTTTTCGTGTAATTCACCTTCGTATCATTAATGTTCTTTCCACTATTCTCCTAATTCAGCTTGGCCGAGTAGTATTACATGGTACGAGCCTATCATATCATTGTTCTTTATTTGCTGAATATTGAACCCAAGTAACTTGGAAGTAATCTCTTTTTCTTAGCTTTGCTGTGACTGTATATTCTATGATCCCGAGTTGATTCAATCTGCATTCCTGTTCTTCGAATTACAAGGATAAATCCTACGTTTAACAAGAACTATTCATCATCATCATTGAGATGATGAGCAGAGAAATCCTTCTCTCTCTCAACCATAAAGCATTAAGAATTATAGTAATGCTGAAGAATACAGAAGAGGTACAACTCAACTCCTTATCATTGTCTTGAATTTTTTTCTTTTTTCTTCTGGAAAGAAAAATCAGTGTCGTTGTTTTATGCAATTAACGCTGAACTGTAAACACATCAGTTGCAATTTACAAAAGTCACTCCACCTGAACTACAAAATTTTTAGAATATTTCCAATGTATACAAGGCATTTAATGTGAGCATATAAATTTCGATGCATATTGTTCTTCGATACAAAGTCCTCTATCCTCACAAGATACTCAACAACACTAAAAGCAATAATGCACTTTCTTTAAGATCTTTTGCGTATTACATGCACGGCGATCAGACGTCATGCATTTTTGTGCGTATTCAAAGATCTGCATTTATCATCATCTCATCGACATTCTCCTGCCTTTTCTCCAACAAGGATTCGAAAAATGAGGTGCAGAGCTTGGTCAGTGGAGGTAGAAGATGGGAAGAACAACTGAATATGGTTTCCCACGGTCTTTCACTAGGGACAAATGGAACTTCTTGGAAATGGTTGGGCTTTGCATTTGAACTAGACAGATCTCCGTAAATCGATGTATACCCAAGCCTCTCTGCATAGTAAACAAAAACAATCCAAAATGATTAGATCTTTGTTGGTCCTACAACAAAATTTGCATACAGCAACAAGAAACTAAGCAAAATCTTCCAAGAAAGATGAGTGGTATTATTAACCTGCTTCAACCTGTGCAGCTTGACTTTTCCAAGAATTCTTGCGAATTATGTCCTCTTCCTTGTGTGGATTGAAGATGGTGTATTCACGCTCGCCATTCATAAAAACAAGCAAAAGTTGATTTACTCCATTTGTAGCTGAGCTTTTGCGAAGCGAAGGATTGGCAGGTAGAAAGGCTAGGGTACCACCTTTTGCCTGGATCGAAAGAAACAATAAGGCCACATAGAACTCCTCAATTCAATTGAAGCAGTGGTAGTTTAACAACAAAATCCAATTCTAGCACTTAGTAAATGTTAGTAGTGAAGTCGACATAAAACTAAGTTTGCATGGAGATTCAAGTAAAACAAAATTATGGGAAACAAAAAATGTTATTTGTGTGGAACTTCCATTAGGTTGCAGTGATCTTGACATCTAACAAACAAACGCGCACGCCATTTGGTAAAAAAAGTTTGCTGAATGCTCAAGCGGCATCAGCAACCTCATCATAATTTAATTGGAAATCAAACAAAAAATTAGGTATGTAGATGTGTGCTACCTTTGTCACTGTCCATGTTGCCACAGGTACAGGATCTTCCACATTGAAGAACAATATTACCCCATTTCCTTTTGCATTGGCATGACCTGGTGAACTGAGAAGAGCTAAGACGGCGAATTGAGATTCATCATGGGAACAGCTTACGGCTGTAAGAAACGGGAACTATCAACAAGGAAAAAGATTTCAATCTTCTAACTAATCAAAGAGAAAATAGTATAAAGTTAAAGAAATATAAAAAATTGTATAAATATTTGACAAAATGTGAGCTTTATTTGTAATCACAGACCATTCGCAAGGCCGCGGTAAGTTTATACTGGTCCAACAATAGACTGGTTCTTGCTGCCTAATTTTGGACATTTGTAATTTATTAATATTACCACCTGTATGCTAGAGACACTTGCAAAATAAAGCTTTAGGACTCAGATTGTTGTTGTATCGAACTGTTGACATGAACATCTAAAGTTTTCTTTTTATGTCATTTTAATTTTCTGGTTATTTTAGTCTTAGATTTATACTACGATCATTTAAGAGCCAAAAAATGCACACCTTCTGTAATGATCCCGTGAGCCCAGTACAATGCCAATTTTGAAGTACTCCAAACTGAAAGCTGTGGCTTTAAACCATGTGTATAGGACACCAGATATTCTGATTCCCCAACAAATGAAAGCTTTGTAACTGGCTGTACAAGAAAAAGGAAAAAAAAAAAGAAGACAAATGTAAGAACATTCAGTGCCATTTCGATTTGCCAGATGAAAATATAGACAAAATAATGATTACTGAAAGTGTATCTCCAATCATAGCCACAAGTATATTGGAATCCGGATCCCATAATGTAATCATAGTCTCAGCTGCAATAGCAAGGACCGATCCATCGCCAGAAAAAGCAGCAGCTGTTAATGGTTTTCCCCTGTCATCAATTCAAAGAAATTAATTGCATGGGAGTTCATTGTGCAGCAACAGTATATGATGGGGAAAAAAAATATATGTAAGCAAATAATTTCAAAAAATAGTTTAAAGGTTTCGCCAATAATTCAATTAAAAAACAAGGCATCCTTTAAATTAAGAAACAGTATCTTTTTTTTGTAATTAATGTATATATAAAATTGCAAGTTCCATACGCCCAATCAACTGGTTCAGCTCAAAAGTAGCATCAAATACAAGTATACTTTAAATATCTCTGCTTGATTTGAAAGCTGTCTGCTTCCACAAATTATTTCAATTTCATTCAATACAAATAATTTTTTATGTTAAAATGAATCATAAAAAATAAAAGGCATCAAATGGGCAATGATATTAATATATAAAGGAAAAAATATTTCATTGGCAGCAAAATTTAATACTTGTATGAACCAATAGATTGGCATCTCCAACCAGTTCTCTGCATTGATTCATTATTTCTGTCATGAGAACCATGAACCCAAACCTGCAAAATAGATCACTCATTTAGTCATTATATACATACAATGGGGAAACAGAAAGAAAAGAGCTGAATAGGCATTACCTTAAAATCACCACCATAAGATGATGTGACAGCCATATTGTGTCCAGGGCGAAATGCAAGAGATGAAACTTGAGCATCACTATATTCGAAAGTAAAGAACTTATAAACAGATGTTTTATTTTATTTGTTAGAGTGGAAGATGTAAAGGGTAAAAGAAGTGCAAAGAAAGCATTAGCCAAGTAGTGAAAATATTATAATTTGTCTTGGAGCTTAACGAAGGATAAGATTCATGTAACTGATTCCAAACAGTTGGGACAAACATGGGATGGGAGTAATGATAACATGTGCAGTAACGACACAAACCAAGAATCATTAAGCAGCAGAGAACAACTTGGCAACCAATCACTCAAAGAAGAGCTATGTCAGCCAACCATATGGATCACTCAAGGATAAGCAACCATGAACCCATAACTATATAGACCAGCAATGCAGTTTCATTATAAAATTGATCAACATTTAACTAATTCAACCTCAATGAAAACATAGCTATAACGACCATCCATACAATTTTTTTTGGATATGTCAACTTGAAGAATTTCTCTAACATGAGTAATGGTAACAATCAAACTAATCACTATTTTCCAACATTTCAAAAAGTTCAACATACTGGAAGAAGATATGCATAATTCAATCTGATCATTCAAGGATGCCTTTCAACATATTGCAAAAGAAATGCTTGAATGTGCAGATTTAATAACCAAATAATAAGCACAAAAACTATATAGAAATTAAAAACCAATGAAACTTATGTTACATGAAACAGAAGTATCTAGAAAATTGAAAAGGAATTACGTTTGTCTCACTGATATGAAAGACCACATTGGTGTGCCAAATTAAACACTTCTGCAATTCATATATGCATATTTGAATTCCAATTGACATCATAGAAAACTAATAGATTGATGGTCCCTATTCACAAAGTTATGAAAGATTTATAGAATAAATAAACAAAAAAAATAAAGAACAATAGATGAAGCTCTGTTTGTAGTCTTACCTGTGAGGCTCATATATGACAGTGGATATTAAGTACTCTGCAACTTGGGAACCATGAGTCCAGTATTTTAGACAAACCAAACCCCCTAATTTTTCTTCAGGAATTGTGACATCAATGGTAGCCATTAAGGAGCCATCAAGAGAAATGGCTACAAGAGCTACATATAGCTGCAACCATCAAAGTACAAGTACATGAAAGCATTAGCCAAAAATTCAAAGATCTAATTCACCATCTACAAGAATTATGATAGTTATCTATGTTGTCATGCAAAAGTCCATTTACATGCTTAAAACTAATTATGATAGCAACCAAACAGATTTTAAGATTGACTATCTCAAAATGCATCCCTGAGACATTATTTAGTGAGGTGCAAATTCGTGATCTTGCTCTATAGTCTATAGAAACACAAACTTCACACCAACACTAGCACAGTAGTTTAGCATGAATCTCAGAAATTAATGAACTTTAAACTAAATTAAATCTCTATCTTGTCCCAGACAATCCATGACTGATTACTCCAGCAATAGAAACAT
Source organism: Boesenbergia rotunda (assembly GCA_024364735.1). Lineage (NCBI taxonomy): Eukaryota > Viridiplantae > Streptophyta > Magnoliopsida > Zingiberales > Zingiberaceae > Boesenbergia > Boesenbergia rotunda. Next base: position 101,193 of record JAGFNQ010000218.1, read on the forward strand.
ATAATTCAATACCCCACAACTGCCACAAAGAGAGCCTGTGTGAGTTATGTCACATGCATTTCCAGTTTCCAGAAAATAGGAACCAATAGTGCTACATTCTAGCTTATATCGCTGACTATCTATGTGGCTGGCTAATCAGAATCAAAATGGATATTTCTGTACCCCATAACTGAGTTGTATCAAATATACTGTTTCTAGTTAATGGACTCCAGCAGTAACAGTAATATTTACAAAGCTAATACCTGGAAGCAATAATGTCTTAGCTAAAAATGACCCTTAGAATCCATAAAAATGCAACTCCAATCAAGCTGTTTGCAGAAATTTGGCAGTTGGTACAAATAATGCATTCTTTACCAATGTCAAACTATGGGCGACTGACGCCAACAGCAAATAAGAGGCTCTACAAATTAGAACTGCTGCTACACTAGCAGCCTATTTATGCATGGAAGACTGACTCAAAGAGCAACAGATACAACAATAGAACAACAGTTAAGGTAATAGCCATAACAGAAAATACAGCACAGCAAATATATCTTGATGAGTTAATGCCTTACCATAACATCATCCGCAGGCTGAAAATTTCTTTTGCACACTTGGACCTAAGCAATAAAATAAATATCATGAGAACTTGCTTTTTCTTTAAAGGAAAAAAGAGAAGTCAAACTCTAGATGGTCATATCAAGATTCAAAAATAGACCCGTCACCTCTGAAACCTCATGGTTGTCAAACAAGCTATAGAATTGTACACAATAATCTTCAGTGGAAACAACAACTAATCCAGTTGTCTGCTCAAATGCAACTTGTGTGCAGGAGCCTTCATGTTTGAGAGGAAACGAAAAAGGAGGCTGAAGATATACTAGAATATATCAACATACAGAAGTTTATCCAGGAAAGGTTTTGAGTAAAATATGCCAACAAAGCATTAATGTCTAAACCATATGGTATGACAAACCTTGATTCCCGATATGGATTTTGAGATATCCATTGTAGGCATTTTTAGCAGATGAATGTGATTATCTGAACAAGATACCTGGAGAAAAAAATATGAATTAACATTGGCTTCCAAATTTCAACTAAATCAAAATGAACATCATGCAAAGCAGTACAAAGCAATAAAAGGTAGTGTGAGAAGTAGAGATCTAAAGGATCATCAATTCTGTATAGGATCATCAGTTGCCAATAATATGCAAAATGCCTGTAGATTTACTAAACGTGACCTTATTAAACATATAATAAAAAATGGAAAAAAACCCTCATTTTCAATGAAAAAAATAATGAATTGATATATAAGAAGTCTCCTTAGTTAAGGTGGATTCCCATTTTGAGTTGAACTTCTTCTTTGGAGTTCAAATCAAATATCTTACCTCCCTGTAGTCCCACATGATTGAGAACAAGAAGTCCCAATTAAAGTGCTTTGGTATTTTAGTCGGATTGAGCCTCACTTTGACTTCAACAACTCTAAAAATATAGTGCCTAGCAGAGACTTCATCAGATAATGTACTCATCTATGCAAACCATATTTTTAATCAATCTTCATTGGCACACTTAATTAGCAATTTTAAGTCAAGGATATGTTTAGATGAGAACACAAAGCATACCACTCAACAAGCAAGCAACTGCAGCCTCAAGGGCCCAAGGCACAGCAATAAGCTCTTCTTCTGAAATTATCATGCTAACGTATAAACAACTAGAGCTGAGAATATTTGATCAGAGAGGTGAATAGTAGCACAAGAACATGGATAAGCAAGCAGAAGTATACAGGTTCCAGGAATTCCTTAACCAGTTGCCTTAGCTTTCAATCTATTTACCAATTACCAGCATTACATTTGCAAGGGAATTACTTTTGCATATACCTAATTGAAATGAATTATATCATGCTAATTTGATGAAAAAAGGAGCATTATTGTATATTCTTTAACATTATGAAAGTTTATAATGATTTTTCTTTGTCACATTTACAACTTCTGATTGTTAATTATGATCCTGTTTATTCAATCCAACATCCAGTCAACATTAAGTTTGAACATTAGAGATGCCAATGCTAGTTTCTAAACAATGCGAACTTACAAGCATCCAGAACCAAGACAGAATAAAATTGACATGTGCTAAAAATGTAGAAACAGTCAATTAAAGTAAAACAGCATCCAATACGCTAAACCTTGACAATTAAAAGTAGCAAACAAAATGACTGATAGTTAGAAGCAAGTTAAAAAAAAAGAAGACTCACACATGAAAGGGAAGGATCTGGAGATTCAGTGAAATATAAAAGAGGCGATCCTAGTCGCGGCTTAAATTTTTTCTTTCCAGTGTCAATTTGCCAAACCACAATAACTCCTTCGTTCCCACCTGATAAATATTCATCAAAGGGTATACTTTCAGGACAAGGATGGAGCATTCAGAAGTATGTAAAAGGAAAATTGAAAGGACAGAAATTAAGCAAATAAAAGTCACTCATATTCTTTCTAAGAGTATATGTATATTAACAAGAGCCAATAAACTATCAATGAACTAATTGCTAATATAATAATCCACAAAAAAAAATCTAAAATATCATAGGCAAATAAACAGTAGATATGAAGTATGAACGACCTGAATACAAATAAGCGCCGTCAGAGGAGAAGTGAAGAAACTTTACTTCACTAGGGTGCCAATGCCACGTTGTGCAGGAATCCGCATCGTCATTATTTCTCACCCCAGGCTTTTCTTCATCAGCAGGATTCTTTGTGCCCTTGAGATTTTGTAAATTTTGAGCAAATTTCTCTCTCCCAAAATTGTACCATATCAAGATCCTTCCTGTATCATCACCTCCAGCCACCATTCTTAGAGTTGAATGGAATGCAAGACATGTCAACTTTTTTGTGTGATGTAATTTGATCTTTTTTATTTCATCAAACCTAAAATTGTTTGGAGGAACTCTCCAAATATGAAGTTTTCTTTTGTTTGAGATGCCTAAGAACTCCCCATTTTTACTTGCATATAATATCTCTGGATTTCTTGTCTGCAAGAATTAGATACCGATTTCATATAGTATTCTTGACCTGGTCAATTAGCTAAAATTGATAATTGTGATTCTTACAATCTAATAGGACAGAATAGTGGCCATTAAATAGCGACAACTCAAATAAAAAATAAGCACATGAGCAGCAAGCTAAAGTTCTATATCAACCTCAGCCAGTAGTCCGCCAACAGGCTTCTGGTTTTTTAAATTGTAAATTCGGACTTGCCCACGTAATGCTTTCTTTTCACCAGCTGGTTTGTTTATGTCTTCAACTGAGACAAATGCATAAAGATTAGATTCCTCTTCAGTGCTTCCAATAGCTGATAAACTTGGAATTACCTGCACGAATGTGATATCATGCTATGAATGCCAATTTAAAGGACATAAGAAGGAAATTCATTAGGCCCAACCCAGAAATTCACGTAAGATAAGAAAATCAAGGATGAAAAATCATCCAAGTTAAACTTATGATTCCATTCTAATTTTGGTATATGTATATAGCTAAGAAATACAAATAAATTTCATGTAAAATTAGCTCATTGCTTTCGTCATTAAAACAAAAGCAGAACATAATCTAAACTAACTCCAGACTGATATACATATGATTCTATTACACTTTTAGTATAACCAAGAAACTAAAAAAAACACACAAAATTAGCCCATTGTCATCCCCTTTAAAACAAAAGCAGCATATTCTGCAAACTCTGCTAGATTGTTAGGACCAAGTTTCGAACCAATGTTCAAAAAAATCTCGACTGCAATCCACCTTGACGTGCAACACAACGGATGAAGCCCTCATTTTGAATCATGGTGAAACAAAAAAATCTCGACTATAAGAAACACACTATGTGAAACGAAATTCCTACTTACCATATAATGGACTGGAAACTGGATCTTCACCTTCTTTATCAACTCAGCTAAGGCAAAATCCCAGTAACAGATAGTACCATCCAATGAGGAAGTCCAGCAGTAACTCATGAACTTACTCGAAGGCGCGACCACTGGCACTACAACGACAGAAGTGACGCGGTCAGTGTGTCCACCCTCCAATTCCGTAATCTGAGGCACAAAAGATCGAATTTTGAACACCAAGTAGTTTTTCCTTCTGCACAAGAGATACGGAAAATACAAAAAAGTTGAAATTGGTCAAGTAACCTGCATTCCAGTGGAGGCACTAAAGATGGAGACAGTGCATCCGGTGCAGAACAAGAGCTTCTTGCCATCCTGGGAGAAGGCAGGAGGCGAGGCAACGAATCTCTGGCCGCCAGTGACCATTGGGCCGCTCGCCGGTGACGTTGGAACCTAGGAACGGCGAGCACAAGAAGCCGGACAAAAGGGGAAGCGGCGGCGGCTGTCGGATTTTAGGTCAGGCTCGGGCGGTACAAAAGCGGGAGCGGGGTCGGAAGGGTTTTAGGTTTCAGATTATAATGAGCCAGGTAAGAAAAAATAGAATATATATATATATATATATATATATATATATATATATATACAGTTATGATCAAGTGCGGACTGATGCTGCGGACGGCCTGCGGACGAGGCTTGCGTGGCAACGAAGAGCTGCGGACGAGGCTTGCATGGCAACGGGGACAGCGGCAGCGAGGCAAAACAAAATTTAAGCGGCTGATCATTTTCGCGACTCCCTCTCTCGCGCCCGCTCCTCCTTCCTCTCTCGCGAACCCTAAAAGCTCCTCGCTGCCGCCCTGCTCCTCCTTCCTCTCTCGCGAACCCTAAAAGATGCTCGCTGCCGCCCCGCTGCTCATCGCCTGGTACCTCTCCAACCTCCCGGCCTACCGCACCGCCGTCAGCCCGCTCCTCCGCGGCATCGAGGTCGGCCTCGCCCGCGGCTACCTCCTCGTCGGGCCCCTCGTCAAGACCGGCCCGCTCCGCAACACCGAGGTCGCCGTCGCGGCCGGGTCAATCGTTGCCGCCGGCCTCGCCGTCATCCTCACCATCTGCCTCAGCATGTACGGTGTCGCGTCCTTCAATGAGGGCGACCCGTCGACGACGCCGACGCTGACGCTGACCGGGCGGAAGAAGGAGACGGACAAGCTGCAAACGGTGGAGGGCTGGGCAGGGCTGGGCACAGTTCAGCGGGGGCTTCTTCTTCGGCGGAATCTCCGGCGTCATCTGGGCTTACTTCCTCCTCTACGTCCTTGACCTCCCTTACTACATCAAGTAGAATGGATCAAAAACTTGTGTTTGCGACTTCGATCAAGAACAATAACAACAAAAAAAAAACCCAAAGATTTGTATATTGCAGAAGAACTTATTTAGAAGGTAATTGTAACGCCGAGTTTATCCAAAGATGCATGATTTCTTTTATCTCAATCTCAATAACAGATGGCAAATTACACTGACCTTAAATCTTCAAGAAGATCACAGTTAAGTGATAATAATGTTATTGAATTTCCAAAAAAATTAAAACAATCTGATCACAAGCATACAGAGGTTCTCAGATTAAGCGAGAACACAGGTTATCGTCAATCTCAGGCATATGAAGTTTAATCCCCATCTATAGCACAGAACATTTTGCAGAAGTTTTAGGCACGAATCTTGGAACATTGGACTTTTAGATCATCCATCACAGGTGCTTTCTGATTTATCCTGACGACCGAGCTGATTGTCCGAGATTCAACGTTATTCAACCTCGTTAATCATGTTTTCAATTAAGTAAAATCAACCAATCAAATTGATCAAGCTTACTCAGTCAGCCAAAGGGAGCAATGAGGTTGACGAATGGTAGCGTTGTGTTTTTTGAAGTCTACCAACGCGAACGTACACTCAGATTGACCCTTGTTAATTGGAAATTTTGAGTAGGAGCCTTGTCGTTAAATTGAATGGATTGATATTTTGTTGGTGAAAATTGATTTCTTGTTTTGATACACTGGAAAAGATTATTAGATTCAATAAAATGTATCAAAAGAGGACTACAAGTAACCTTGCAAGACAATAGACTACACTTTCATCGCAAGTAATTAAGATGAATATCCAAGCAAAGTAATTACCTTGCAAGACAATGTAGATATTCACCACCTTTGTTTGGAAATTTAGATATCCATCAGGTTTACATCAACACCACAAATTTAAAAATAAAAATAAAAATATGAGGTGACAAAAACGTGAATAAGATCATTCAAATGTGAAATAAGTAAATTAAATACTGACACAATAACTTTCCTTGAGATTTTGATACATAACCCACAATTCTCAGGCACCATGTTAACATTCTCATCCATTTCTTAACATCCTTCAGGTAAACAAATGGTAGTGGTAGGCAACTGGTGTTCCTCTTGTTACATTTCTGAAAACACATTTTTGATAGACATTATCCCCCTAAATAATGCACAGGTAAGGTCATTTCCTTCTTTCCTGGGCCCGTTTCCAAGTTTGACAACCTTTATGTTTCCACTTCTCATGCCCACCGGTCTGGTGGCTCTCATGAATTTCACGTAGCTTTCGTTTTCTGAGAAAAGAAGGTAAAATTCTTATGTTAGTAGAGCATATAGGGTTGAATAGTATTCACAGCCTAGCATTGGCCTATTAACGAGAATTACCATAAGTAATGTGCCAGAAAAGAACACTCAGTAATGTGCCAATGAAAACCCCTATGCACTTTTTTACAATGAAGCTTATAATAAATTCATAATCGTATAGCAATTACGATCAAGAACAACTTAAATATACAAGAAATATTTTCAGATCGACTTGAAGAGCCCTAGTGCCTTGTGTTCACAAATAGTGAAACACCATTAGCCAAATTCAGCATTGCAATAAAAAAAAAAGCAAATGAGAGAAGTTGAATCTTCACAGCATGACATTCTCTCAGTTTTAAAAGAGATAAATGATCAAGAAATTTGATTAACATTGGGAGCCTAGAATGAAACAAAAAGCAAACCTTGAGAATCTCAAGGTCATTCTTTATCTCAGGAGTAATTTTAGGGGCAGACATATCAAACCTGCACAAGAACATATGTTAGGCATCTAAAAAGAAGTGAAAGGTGGAACCATTGAGTTGGGCATCTACTCACCAACTTCGACTAGCTATGTCTTTTGCATTTCTCTTCAGCAACTTATTCAGCTTGCGTGGATCTCTGGGTGGTAAGTACAGGCCATCCACAAGCTCAACAGCAGGTTTCTCAATAAAATCTTTTGCTTGATTGGGCAACTTCTCTGACCCATTTTTAACTCCACCAAAAGAAGGCAGCACCTTTGGTGCCCACATAAGCCCAATTGTTGATTTACTTTCTGGCATGCTGAACCAACAAACAATACATGATCACCATGGTATGCCAATACATGAAACCCATTAAAAGAAATTAATAACCATTAAATTTGATTTCACTTAACCCAAAAGACCAAGCTATTAAGAAAATGATCAAATTACATATTTATATTCGTAATTATCTCTCTTCATGTGCGGTGAGATGGGCTATGATTATTAAGGATAACAGTGAGTCAAGTAATCATGATTCCACTAAATACCCAGCAAATTTTTACAAAAGGCTACTCGAGCAAGGAGCATAGTCGTGACCAAGTGGTTACCCATCCAAAAGAGAAGATTAAATGTTCTCAGAAATTAAAATGGTTAGCGCAAGATGATAAGCCTAAGTAAATTTCCTGGTTAATCTGCTTGAACTATTTAATTTTCCACGTAAAAATCTAATCGACATAAGAATTTTGTATCCAGATCTCTAAGCATCTACTTAAAATATGCATACCCCTAAAACAATTATGAAATACAAAAAAAATGTTATCATCTAATCCTGCTGTAGTCGAGTTGAAGAAGAACTACCTCGCCGTCGGTGAAAAGATCTGAGACTGTAGTTGGCAGAATCTGGAAACCGGGTGTTATGGGATGGAGACCAGTCTGCGAGCACGAGAGATTGGTCTGCAAGATCAAACGAGCAGACGTCGCAAGCGGACGGGAGGACTGACCCGCAAGAGAGATTGGCGATGGCCGACGGGACGGAGATCGGCGGTAGAGACTGGCTTGCAGACCGAATTGGGCGACCGTCAGCAAGGCGGCTGTTTACAGCGATCACGATTGCTGCGGACCGGATGCCCTCGTGGCATACTAACGCGAAAAAAAACCCTTCGTGGCATACAAACTCGAAAAAACCCTACAGGCGCACCTCTCTTCTCCGAAATCCCGACTCCTCTCCCGCCGACCTCTCTTTCGCCGAAGCAAGCCCGCAGCCTAACCCCCGCCGACTCCTGCCGTACATGCTAAGGCAGATGGTGAGGATGACGACAAGGCCGGCGGCGACGAGAGACCCGGTCGCGCCTGCGACCTCGGTGTTGCGGAGCGGGCTGGTCTTGACGAGGGCCCGACGAGGAGGTAGCCGGGCGAGGCCGACCTCGATGCCGCGGAGGAGCGGGCTGACGGCGGTGCGGTAGGCCGGGAGGTTGGAGAGGTACCAGGCGATGAGCAGCGGGCGGCAGCGAGCATCTTTTAGGGTTCGCGAGAGGAAGGAGAGGAGCAGGCAGCGAGCGAGGAGCTTTTAGGGTTCGCGAGAGAGGAAGGAGGAGCGGGCGCGGCGCGAGAGAGGGAGTCGCGAAAATGATACCGCTTAAATTTTGTTTTGCCTCGCTGCCGCTGTCCCCGTTGCCACGCAAGCCTCGTCCGCAGCTCTTCGTTGCCACGCAAGCCTCGTCCGCAGCATCAGTCCGCACTTGATCATATATATATATATATATTATATATATTATATATATATATATATATATATATATATATATATATATATATA
>JAGFNQ010000218.1:110495-271217 GCA_024364735.1 Boesenbergia rotunda
TTTGATATTCCAGGTAGCCATTTCTCATCTGCGGTAGTTGAAAAGCAGGTCCACAGGCTTCAGCCAATTTCTCTTTCAGTTTATATCTTGCATTGGGTCCATTAACTTTGTATTGGCAATTAACATGATTAGATTATATCCACACTGAAATGCTAGCTGTAATTCCAAGTTGGGCATTATATACCTTTCAGGGGCATTTCTTTTTCTTTTCACGTATATTTTCTTGCAAGAGCAATTTATTATAATTTACATCATATGGCTAAGTGTAAGTTGTTTCTCCTTTTCCTATAAATCTTTGTGCAGGATGATGATGAGGCTGATACTGTTGGCTGCTGCACTTTAAAGGTGGAGAATGTTGAGTTGGTTCCTCCAAATAAGTTGAAGGTAGCATCTATTAAGTAACACATTTCTCTATTTCTCATCATATTTTATGAATGATCTTAACTTCTTGATCTCTTCAGTTTGACTTCTTAGGTAAAGATTCTATAGACACTTCTTAGGTGGACAATATGTTTGGACATTTTTCATAAGTTTCTTTTTCTTTTTCTTATTTTTTGTTAGCCACAAAGAGCAATGGTGGTAAGAAAGATAAGGGTGATGATCTCTTTGACTTGCTGGATACAAGCAAACTAAATGCACACCTGAAGGAACTCATGCCTGGACTTACTGCAAAAGTTTTTCGTACATACAATGCTTCTATTACCCTGGATGTCATAGTAAGAAACTGATTCTCGATCCCCATCAACTCATTTATTATCTGGCTTGTTTTTATATTGTGAGTTGGTATTTTATGAGCTTTAAAAATTGAAGTATGATGATGTAGTGAAGAATTGCTTGAAAAATCCAACTCTAACCATTTGTTAAATTAAAAAAAATCTACTTTCTGCATTCACAACTAGAACAATTCGTTGGGCTATTACATAAGTTATGGATTTAGATTGTGGAGAAATCAATCTATTTCTTCTTTATTACATTTTTATGAATCCAAATAATTCTGTTTACTATTTACCTGCCAATTTATATATTTCCTTTGATTTTTCTCACTCGGCCTGCCATCTATATTGATGTTTTCCAAACAGTCCCAAAGAGATGAATTGGTGATGGATCTGAGTAGGGCTACGAAAGGGAAGCCTCCACTTAAAGATAAAGAAGGGAAGCCAAAGAAGAACTTGGCCCCTGAAGTGTAATAAGCTTACCGAACTCATGAACGTTGTATGATCGATTTTTCTCTAAATACATCTGATCTGATGTGTCCTAACTTGCAGGATTGAGAAGAAGATTGCTCAGGTTGATGCCAAGATAGGAAAAATGGAAATGGATAAACAAATAAAAGAGGATCTGAAAACAGTTGCACTTGGAACATCCAAAATCAATTACCTTGACCCAAGAATATCAGTTGCGTGGTGCAAGAGGCATGAAGTACCAATAGAGAAGGTACTTGGTTTCAAATTTTATTTTTGAGACAAACACGTTGTTTTCATTGTCAGAATTGCCTCTAGTTGAGTACATTAGTAAACCTGCTACTGTCATTGCCTCCATTTATAATCCTTGGTTTGTTTATCTTTCTAGATATTTAACAAATCACTACTCGCAAAGTTTGCATGGGCTATGGATGTTGATCCTGACTTCAGATTCTAGAACTTATTTTCCCTGATCGAGTCATGCGGCAAAGAGAAGTTTGGAGCCATTCAACTTTCAGTTTCAAGTAAAATTTCAACAATGCTAGAAGTCTGTTGTCCGACACATGCGATGGCAGTTGGCACGCGACACTCAAATATACATGCGATTGCCTCCATTAGTTCCCTGCGAATGAACTTGTTGTATGAGCTAGTTATTCTAGGCATGAAAATGTAGCTAATTTCAGCGAGGATATTTGATGTTGGAATGTAAACTTGAATGAATGGAAACTTTCATCAGCTAGAGACTATTATTGAATTTCAGAATCATCAAATATTTAAAAGCGAATTACTAATCAATTAATGATCTATTCATTTTAAAGTATATAAATCTGAAACTCGAAAACCAAACAAGTCATTCTAGAAAGTGAATTTCAGTAGTTACATGGCCTCCTTTTCTATTGCTTCAGATGGAACTCATCTCAAACGTGAAACACAAAAAGTGCGCTAGATCGACCCTTAGTGGAGCTCCGTCAACCAAGAGACAATATCCGATTACAAGACAGCCATCTTATACTCAATTGATGAAGTACAATCTAGAAAAGCTCTCACTCAAGAGTAAACACAGACTCATAAGGACATTTACTAAGAGAAGGATAAATCATCCATAACTTAAAGGAGGGATGTTAAAAATCATAGTAGCTACTAACAGAACCAAGCTAAGAGGACTGATTCTAATAAGAATGTCTCAAAATTTAGCAAAAGATCAAATGTGAGATTGATCCTTGACAGAAGGATCTCTCAAGAGTTGATATACGGATCTCAAAAAAGGAATGACATCATCAAAAGTTTGCTCTGTCAAATTTGCCCTAGCATTTAAGCATCATAGTACGAGATCAAAATAGTTAAGCAAAGGATGAAGAGTTGGTATACGGATCTCTCAAGAGTTGATATACGGATCTCTCAAGAGATTTTTTTTTAATTTAACATAACTTGTATGATTTACCAATGGAATTCATACATAACATAACATGTCCAAATGGGAAATCATTGTTCAATAATTCATACAACAAACATCAAGTTGCAAGAAAGAGGAAGTAAAAAGGGCCAAACATAACATAACATCAATAGGTTTTTTTTTTATGGCCAAACATAACTACAACTCGGATAAAAGTTGAAACAACATGACATGCCTAATCACTGTCACTAATTTCTAATGAATCAACAAGTTCTGCTATCTTTTTCAATGTGTCCTTATATTTTTATTTTTTTTCAGCCTTTGAAAGTTTTTGCTCTGACTTTGAATTTGATCTCGAAGTCGAAGTTGCACATGATGAATTGGAAGTTGGTGCACATTTTATATCTAAGTGTGCTTGAAAAGCTTTTTGTGCCTCCTCTCTACTTTTGTAAGATTTATATACGGCGCCCTTAAAACGCAAAACTTGGCTTGATGCTTCCACCCACGTTTCATAAATGCCTGGATTATGTCCAACAAATACAACATATGTTTTTCCCTACATAAAAATAATATTCATAAGTTTATATAAACAAAATATTAAAACTTAAAATAAAAAACTTACCATTCTTCTATAAAAAGAAATGAGGTCTTGCAAATTTCCTGCACAACAAAAAAACAACAAAAAACGGGGTTTGAAACTAATACTATTAATGAACACCAATAAAATTAACCATCATATAAATCATAACTAAATAAGAAATAAAAGAATATCATTTAATAATAAGAAATAGAAAAATCCTTAAACTAAGAAATAAAAGCATGCCATATAATTACATAACAGAAGTGCATGATGTCATTTGACTTTTCCGGTAGGGAAACACTGTGCTGAATGAAACTAGCATTGTATTTTAATTCACAGAATAATTAAAAACCAAACAAAATAGTAGAAGTATGAGATCGATTAGTAAGAGGGAACTGTGCAGATCAGGTGGTTAGTTTGGACGATCAAATGTATAATTCTAAAAGCTCATTTGATTAAGAACTAATGACATGAAGAATTAGTTCAAAGTTTACACCCACATCTTCACATACTTGTCTACTAAAGGATAATCCGATCATCCTAGGGCACTACCCCTCTGTGTTAGCTTTCATTAAAAAGCGCTAATTATCATCCAGAAGTTGCATGTCAATAGCGCTAGTTATATTAGCTTTCATTAAAAAGGAAAAAGTATGTTGTTGATTACAAACATAATGTGAAGGTCATCAATGACAATAGTTTAGAATAATAACTCTGTAAATTTAAATTCAGGCACAAGTATTCGAGAACCAAAGAAAAAATGTAAGAGAATTATAATCTGACAGGCTATGATTCTATTTGGAACCAATATACTAACTCATGTAAGGTGTTTCCCCCAATTATACTTTACCAACTCATTGGGCGTTTGAATGACAATAGTTTAGAATCTGTAAATTTAAATTAAGGCACACAGAAACTTACGAAACCCTAAGTTTTTGCAGCTTCGTTGCGGCAAGGGAGCGAGGGCGCCACGGGGAAGCCGAAGCAGCGTCTTTTGCACTGAAAACCCTAGCTTCGGCTGAGAGTTAGGCTTCGCGGCACGGGGAGTATAATCGTATATCCTAGCAGCGGCGTCTCGAGAGGGCGAGGGGAACCGTAGCTGTCGTCGATGGAGGCCGAGGCCGGGGAACCGTAGCGCACAGTGGAGGCAGCGAGGGCGGCACGTGCAGGAGGAGGGAGGGAGGGAGCTAGGGCTTTGCGGCACGGGGAGGAAGCAGCGAGGGAGCACCGGCTTCGGCTGAGGGTTAGGGAGGCCCGGCTTCGGTCGTTCGGCGCGAAGACGGCGAGGGAGGCCGGTGCGGCGAGAAGAAAGGAGTCGGGAGGGATTTGCGGTGCGGCGAGAAGAAATGAGTCGGGAGGGAGGAGGGATTAGGGCTTTTCACGCTGCTTCGATTTTTTTAATCGCGGGCGCACTCTCAGCCGAAGCCACGCAGACTTGCCACGAGGGCAGGTCCGCACGGGTCGCGCAAATTAGTTCCGCAGGAGAGCTGTATTGTATATATATATATATATATATATATAACGTAAATTTCATACAAATCCTAATTATTTTTCAATTTTATACTTAAACACTAATCCAACGATTAATATTTAGAGATAAAATTTTATTAGCATAATCAAGAACTTTAAACAATCATTTATGCCCATCGTCCGTGCGCGACCTCAAGTCCGAGGTTAAAATTTAGGGTGACAATTCGGATGGGTCGAATCAGGTTTGAACGGGTTGGAAAAAAAAAATTTAAAACTCCCAATCCGAACCCAACCCGAATTCGATTTCAATCCGAAACGCCCAAATCCGAACCCAAACCCGACCAACCCGAAAAAATCGATTCAAAACGTCTTTTTTCGCTATTTTCCATATAATTTTTCGCTTTTATCTCAATACTCCATCATGATCATACTAATATTGATATTAATATACATAAAAATATTTTAATTTTTAAAATAAAATTTGATTTAACCCTAAAAATCCACTAAACATTAAATTCGGGTCAACGCGAACCCGACCTGAACCCAATCCGAAAATTTTCAACCCGAAACTCTCCAACCCGAACCCGATTTTTTTTTGGGTCGATCCGGATTGGACCGTCAGATTGTGTTAATTTTTGACGCCCCTATTAAAACATTTTTTAAGTCTATATACCCAATTAATTACGAAGGTGAGTCATCTTCTCGCCCATGGGATAAATCTTAAAACTTTTGTTAAGTATATATACCCAATTAAAGTGTTCATAGTAATGATTAAATCATGAGTATTATCATTTTGAGATTTGGGATTGATGTCGATTCCTTCTGGAATACTAACTTTACTATATTTTGATCCCATATCTCAAAATGACAAGAATCGACGTCGATGGCCAGTCACCGAGGTTCAACCCACGTAGTTGCTGACAGGAGAGGGAGGAACTCTGCACCCTGCAAGATCAACACGAGCGTTAGGAGAACACGCGGGAGGTTATCCGGTGGAGCCCACTCGACGATCAAGTCAGTGCCTCGATGGAGAGAAGTAGTAAGCAGAAAAAATGTATGAGTAGCAAAGAGCGCATAACCTCTTACCGGAGGGGTTGGACTATCTTTTATACCTACGGCGGCCATCCACGAGCGCCCCATGATCTTTACTAAGTCCCCGTGATTATCGGGTGATAGCTCACCCTTGTAACGGTCGCCATGATTTTTCCCTCCGAGCCATTGCGATGATTAAGGCCTTTATGACCGCTAATCATGGGTAGTAACAACTCTGCCAGAACGGATGAGGATCGGATGACTTCACCGATCCGTGGGGAACGGATCTCTGCTGGAGTGTTCCTTGGGCCTTACCACCCCGAGGCGATCCAAGGCCTTTTGGCTCGGGGGTCCCGGGCAGTTGTCTTTCTGAGGTGCTCTCGGGGTCTTACCCCCGAGGTGAGCTTGGGGGTGTGTCCTCCTGAAGCTAGCTCCAGGGTGACAATTACCCGAGTTTGTTTTTGGGTCCTCTTTCCTGGGAGGGTCTCTGATGAGCAACAAGGGAGTCGTTCCTGCTCGGCGGATTTTATCACATAGCTTCATCAGCCCCCATGTCTGCCACGGGGTATTCAACCCTATCACAAGTCCCTTCCTTCAAATTTGATCGAAGAAAGTGTGTCTGACTAATTAGACGAGTAATGTGATGAAGAAGCTATGCCCCAATGACCTCTCTCTCTTCTGTTGGCGACCTTCCAGGTCCGAGGAAGCAATATTGCAATCCAAGGCTCCGGATGGCATTTTGAGAATACGTCCAGCTTTCCCTCAAATTTTGCCGCGACGCTCTGATGGCAATCCCAGACCCTTTATAGGTGCATGAGGTCTTATAATGACGACACGATTGCCCAGCGAATGTGGCCTCGCCACGTGCCTCCTCCCCCTTTGTGCGGTGATATCTCCTCGATACGCACCACGGGTCATACGAAGCGACGACAATAAGGGCCAGGGGCTCCTCAGGATGGCCAATCAGCGTTATTGACGTGCTGCTCTTTCATTGTTCATAAAGGTGCGACTCTTCTCTATAAAAGCGGGTGCAACGACACCCTGCAACCTCCTTGCCCTAACTATTTTCAATCCTCCTCCTTCTCCGGCCATTCATCCTATCACTGCACCCCCTTTTGCGAGAGTAAGTCTTCTTCTGCTTTTTCCTCTCCTCACTCATGGGTCCAGTGGAGAAGAAAAATAAGACATGAGGCGACGACGAGTGTTCCCTGTGGGAACTAGGACATCATGTAGAGTGGTACGATACCATCTTCTCTAGGGTTAGGACGGAATCCCTTCAGGCCGCTTGCCAGAAATATGGCATCCCGGAAGGCTGGGAGATGCGAGTCCCGACCTTAGGTCAATCACTTGTACCTAAGGATTTTTTCACTTTCTTCTTAGGGCAAGTAGAACTAGGGCTCCGCTTCCCTATCCCCTTTTTTATATGAGCGTTGCCAAATACTTCGGTATCCCGCTCCAACAAATGGCTCTGAATGCCTTTGCCCAGATGGGCGGAGCTGTTGTACTCTTCAAACTTTTTGACATTCCTCTGACCCCCCGATTCTTCCATTTTTTCTTTGTCCCTGTCGGGTCCCGGGGGGTGTTTGGCTTTACTGCCCGTCCTGGCCATAGGTTCCTAGGGGGTCTTCCTTCTTCCCACAAAGGATGGAAAGAACGGTTCTTCTATATCCAACTTCCTGACCGTCCCTTCAGTTCCATCCATTGGACAGAAACTCTACTGACTATCCCTGACCTCGGCGACTTCTAGCAGGATGCAGGATATCAGAGGGCTAGAGGTATCTTGGCAGGGATGGAGTTCCACGGCCTCTAACTGATCCAATGCGAGGAGCTCCTTTATCGGGTCGAGCTTAGTCCGAAAGCCACGAGTCTTAGCCCCAATCTTCGTAAGTTCCTTTTTGTCCTAGTCGTTCCTTGATTAATGCTAACTGATGCCCTTTTGTCTCCTTGTTGTAGATGACGCCATGTTTTTCCGAGTTATGAGTCTAATCCTGGAGTGGGATCAGGCCAACGAACAGGCGTTGGTTCCTGGCTTAGGTTCTTCTGCTCCTGTTGGCACCTCCCATGAGGTTTGCGAGGAAGTGGACGAAAACTCCATGGACCGGGAAGCTCCAGAGCCCCCCCCCCAAGATATTGGAGCATCCGTGTTGCCGACGGACCTCGAAGGAGGTCTGACTGCCCCTCCCGCTGAGGCACCAGTGGGGGACATTGCACCCCCTCCATCTATCACGTCCCTAGAGACCCACGCTCTAGAGAAAAGTCAGAGGAAGCCGCTGTCCTAGAAGGATCACCCCTGAAGAGGTTGAAGAAGCGCCCATCCTCAGAGGTCGTACGTCCTGCTGCCCCCAAGGGTGCAACTCCCCTGTCCCCGAGAGTTCAGGAAGAATCTTCCTCGCCCGCCGACACGCCCATTGCTCCCATCGGCGACGCCATGGTTCCCCTGTATGACCTCCCTGCTGCTCCCTGCGGGAAGGAGACGTCCAAATACCTACCCAGCTCCCACCGGAAGGCCTCGATGGCGAATAAGAAGATGATGAATAGTTCCCAATCCATCCGGATAAAGGGGACCGCCTTTGAAGGTTCGCCGATGGCTTCTAGTTCAGAGGAGGACATCCCTGACCCGAGAGATGTTCCCAACCAGTTAGGGCCCCCTGCCGAGGAAGTTCTTCCTTCTCCCGTTCTACCATGGCGGGTAGCTAGATCAACTCAATAACTGGGCATGTTACATCAGTCGCTACTGACGGTGACTATTCTTGTGCTTTTCCTCTTTATTTCGGCGCTTTGTCCTGACTGTCTTTGTCCCGCACCTCAGGTTGCTTCTAACTGTGCAGCTACGAGCCGCCTGTTGTGCTCCAGATGAGTCACTGAAGACCTTCTCCAGCGAGTGGCAGACGCGGAGGCGGAGGCCGGTCGGGCCCGTGAGGCCGGCCTCCTGCAGTTGGAGGTCAGCCGAGGCCTCCGCACGAAGATAGAGCATTATCTTAGCACTCTAATAGCTGCTGAGGATACTTTGCATGGTTACCGACTCTGAGAACGCCTCGAGACCGAGAAGAAATGAGCCCTCACTGAGAACCTGTCGAAATTATCCCAAGAACGGGAGCGGCTCCAGACTCGGACGAGGGAGCTATCTGATCAAATCAACCTCCTGGAATCTGCAAAGAAAGCCCTGGAGGATCGGAATACGGCACGGGAGCGCCTAGTGACTCTGAAAGAATACGACTTAGAGCTATCAGCCTCTTATGCCGCTGCTCTTCAGGAGCAGGTTACCCAAGCCCTGGCCCAAACTTCCGCTGCTACCCAGAAGCTCCAAGAGATGTTAGGGGCTCAGGATCATCTACTCCGAGAGGTGACGATGCTAAAGGCGGCTAAGGAGGAGGTTGAGGCACAACTACAGCAACAACAGAGTGACCATGCAGCCCAACTGTCCCAGGTGGAAGAGGAGTCCAAGGCTAAGTTCCTGGAATCAGAGGAGTACACCGAGATTTTAGACGGGCAAGCATTGAAACGCCTCAAACAGGGCTTCCATGGTGCTCTCAGCCAGTTGGAGAAGGATCAACTGCTGAAACCAAGAGCAGACTTGAGAGCTATAATTGTCCAGCGGGTTTGGGATGTGCTTACTCCTGAAGAGCAAGATCTATAGAATCATTTCTAATTTGGGCCCGGGCTCCCTGGCCATTCTTTGCCCTCTGCATCTTCTTCTTCTTTTGAAACTCTCCCTTGTGGGATAAATATGTAGTTGTTTCAGCTTTGAAAACAACCTCGGACTTCTTATATTTTAAGTGATTTCTGGCCCCTCTTAAAATGTTGTCTCTGGCTAGTGCCCCACCTCCTAATGAGAGCCAAGGTCTCTCTCTGCCTTAAGCATCTAGGAGGTAAACACCCACGTGTTAAGAGACAAGGGTTCCATAGGGACAGCAGGGCTTTGCGGCTCTTGGCCGGGCAGGTGAATCTTCGAGGTCAAACCTGCTCGCCAAGAGACAGTAGGGTTTTTCAACTCTTAGCCGGGCATGCACAGCACCGAGACCAAGAATACTCACCAAGAGACAGTAGGGTTTTGCAGCTCTTGGCCGGGCATGTGTAGCACCAAGGCCAAGCCTACTCACCGAGAGGCAGTAGGGTTTTGCAGCTCTTGGCTGGGCATGTGCAGCACCGAGGCCAAGCCTACTCACCGAGAGGCAGTAGAGTTTTGCAGCTCTTGGCTGGGCATGTGTAACACCAGGGCCAAGCTTACTCAACGAGAGACAGTAGAGTTTTACAGCTCTTGGTCGGGCACATGCAGCACCGAGGCCAAGCCTACTCACCGAGAGGCAGTAGGGTTTTACAGCTCTTGGCCGGGCATGTGTTGCACCGGGGCCAAGCCTACTCACCGAGAGGCAATAGGGTTTTGCAGCTCTTGGCCGAGCATGTGCAGCACCGGGGCCAAGCTTACTCATCGAGAGGCAGTAGGGTTTTGCAGCTCTTGGCTGGGCATGTGCAGCACCGGGGCCAAGCCTACTCACCGAAACTCAGTAGGGTTTTATAGCTCTTGGTCGGGCATGTGCAACACCGGGGCCAAGTCTACTCACTGAGACTCAGTAGGATTTTGCAGCTCTTGGCCGGGCAAGTGCAGCACCGAGGCTAAGCCTACTCACCGAGAGGCAGTAGGGTTTTGCAACTCTTGGCCGGGCATGTTCAGCACCGGGGCCAAGCCTACTCACCGAGAGACAGTAGGGTTTTGCAACTCTTGGCCGGGCATATGCAGCATCGAGGCCAAGCCTACTCACCGAGAGGCAGTAGGGTTTTGCAGCACTTGGCCGGGCATGTGCAGCACCGAGGCCAAACCTACTCATCGAGAGGAAGTAGGGTTTTGCAGCTTTTGGTCGGGCATGTGCAGCACCGAGGCCAAGCCTACTCACTGAGAGACAGTAGGGTTTTGTAGCTCTTGGCCGGGCATGTGCTGTACCGGGGCCAAGCCTACTCATCGAGAGACGGTAGGGTTTTTTGCACAGTGGAGATTCAGCGCTCTCCGCATAATATTCTGTTTACACATTTTATTTATTAAACTACAAGACAGTGAAAATAAAGAATACAGTAGGCCAACAAACAACACAATACCTCACCGGGTATGATATGGGCGGAGATAGTTGACGTGCCATGGCCTTTGCAGCTCTTGCCTATATTGTCTTCTAGATAATAGCTACCCGATGGGTCTCGAATAGGTGTCACAAGTGAGCCTCAAATTTAGAATTTATAATTGAAAACCCTTGCTCACAAGATTGAATGTAGAATAGGGGCCTCAGGTCGTATTTTCCCAAGGACTAGTCGTGAATGTTTGAATCAAGCTTGAATTTGGTTATCGTTAAATGTTTTTGGGTTTCCAAATAATATGGGGGTTTTGTTTTACAGATAAGATTGAGAATGTAGTTGAAACGAAACAAGATTAACTAAGAAAACTTAAACTAGAAAATTGCTACACTAAACTTAACCAATTTGGAAATGAGCAACTCAATATGGAATGATGGAATTTAAGGACTACAACTAATATCAAAAATCGGCAATCAACAAAGCTGTAGCTAAATAGCAGGAATGAAATTTAGTTCAGGTATTTCAAATTGAAAACAAGGAACAAAGCAAAATTGTGCTGGAACCCTACCTGATCTGTCTACAGTCCGATCAGGTTCAATTCTGATCGGTCGACAGACCGATCAGATGACGTCTGGAATGGTCACAATGACCATTCAGTAGCTGAAACAAACAGAATCGATACAATTGGAACAATTCAGTAATGAAATCTAATAACTACTAACTCCAGATCAGATTCGTCACCAAGGTTTGCTTCTTGCCGTCACACAAGAATCGATCCAAGAACCCCTTAGATCGAACATCTGCAAGGACAAACTCCTTCGATCGAATTGCATCCGATTAGCGAACTGGCTGAAATCTTCCTCCCTTTCCTTTCTCCTTGATCAGCTGGTGCAACTCCGGCTCAGAAACCCCCAGTGCCACGCAGAGAACCCCTCTGTACTAACACGCTGAAGGTTCCAATTGGAGAAGATAGTGATCGAGCGAGAATTGATTTGATAAGAGCAGAACTTGGCGAGACCCTCACCAGGGCTTGGCAGCAACAGATTTGAAGCAAATCTCACGGAGAAGGGACCTTGATGATTCGAAACCTTGAAGAGATCTGGATCTGGAGTGGTCGCCCGCAACAATCGAGAAGAAACGAAGAAGAACAACGAAGAACTGGAGCAGAGAATTCGCGACCACGACAAAGCGCGGACGACTGTGATTGTTTCAGACTCATCCAACGGTCAGATCAAGTCCGATCTGAACCAAAACTCACAGATCTTAATCAAGGGCTCTGATCTGCTGCTCCTTAGCTCAGATCAATCAGATCTGTAGCTGATGGCTCAGATCCTCCCTTCTCTTGATTGGACGGCCTAGATCCTCTACTGCTCGATCCAACGGCTGAATTAACTCTGATCTGGCCCAAACTTTCAGATCTTGATCCATGAACTTAATTAAGTCTATCTTGAGCTTGGATCGACCAGAAGTTGGCGGATGGCTTAGATCTAACCGTTCTCTTGAATGGACGACCCATGTTAATCCGATGCTTGATCCCTTTGATCCGAGTCCATTTCTGACTCAAGTTTGACCCAATCTGATCCAGGTCCATGATCATTTGAAACCAACAAAATGATATTCAATTTTAGTGCCAAAACATCTTAAATATAGAAAGAATTGAATTTTAAGCTAAAATGGAGACAATCCATGAAATCTAATATAAATGCAAACTTAAGCATATGAAAGTGGATCAAAACATGGATTTGAGGGCCTAATTTAATCAACAAAATGAAAGTTATCAACTCCCCCACACTTATTCTTGGGCGTCTTACACAAGCTACTAGTAAACTAAAGATGTATCCCCCCTAGATTATTCTCAATCATAGTAAGAAGCAATTGAAAAGAAATTACCTAGGGTTGCCAATTCTAAAAAATCTAAGCTCAATAGACTAGTATCTTGTCCTAAATCAACAACTTAGCATACTTCCTCCTTCATGACTCATTGAAATGAACTCAACACACAAAACCTTCCAAAGGGATTTTTAGTGGCTCTCTTCCTAAGTTCTACATTTCAATGAAAGTGAAGCTCACTCAAACACAACATGTTTCTTGAACTACCATAAGCTTGCTTATTATCTACTCTCCACCATCATTCTTAACTTGGATCCACATCTACAAAGGTTTATTAGAACAAATTTAAGAAATATGAAATGAATAGAATGAAAGAGGATTTCCATGAATTTTGATACCAAAGACTCATGATAAAGAAAATAGAAAAATATGATAAGATAAGAAAAGGAATATGATAAAGAAATATAACATAAAGAAGAAATATGGACAAGTAAGGAAAAATAGAAGACTTGGATATTCAAAATTATTTCTAATGTACTTCGCCCTTTTGTATAGTCCTCTCAATGGTG
This sequence comes from Boesenbergia rotunda, assembly GCA_024364735.1. NCBI lineage: Eukaryota > Viridiplantae > Streptophyta > Magnoliopsida > Zingiberales > Zingiberaceae > Boesenbergia > Boesenbergia rotunda. The sequence continues at coordinate 123,609 of JAGFNQ010000218.1, forward strand.
TCACAGCTAAAGTGGGTAGGTATCAACTGATTTGGATGAGGAACTTTACTGAATTCTGTATTCTGTAATGTGCCAGCTCCACTGATCGGTCCAGAGACCGATCAGACATTTTCTGATCGTTCTGGAGATCGGACTGTGCCTCTTCTGCTCGGACTGGATAGCTCCTGATCAGTCTGATGACCGATTAGGCTCCTCCCTGATCGGACTGGTGACCGATCAGGGGCTGATCAGTAGCCAACTGCAGAATCTGAAACTGTCTTTGTCTAGATTTCTCTTCTTCCAATCAGTGACTAACTCTTGATTTCCATGAGCTCCTTGTTTCCAACTTCTAATTCAGAAATCTATCCATCTTTTGAACCTTCATGTTCATTCTTTCTCTTTTTCTACTTTTCTTTCCTCTTCTTCTGTTTCCTGTTGTTAGCTGCACTTTTTTTTTCTCTTCCTTTTCTTTTGTTTTCTTTTTCTTCTTCAGCTGCAATTCAGATCCATAACTTCGCACTTCCAACTTGGAGCTCTCCATGTCAATAGAGCACTAAGTGCTTCACTTGGTACCACTTTAAGCATTGAAACACCAAATCACATTCAATTGTAACCTTCTTGCGTAGACTACGTCCTTCCCTTTTGGAATTCCCCTCATAGAGTTTGAAATGCCAAAGCATATTCAAGAATCAAATTTCTCCAAAAGTGATCTTCACTTCTCAATACTCACAACTCATCTTTGATACACCACTCCATTTAATTGGCACACTTCTTCATTTTCTTTTCTTCTTTCTTTTTTTTTCTGTTTTTGCATTGCATCCCTCATACTCTTCCATTCCTTTAGTCCCATCAATACATTCGGAATCCACAAAAAGTCTATCTTAAAATCCATAAAAATAAATAATAAACTTCAAAATATATCCCTTCTCACCAAAACCATTTAAAAGCACTAGCCACCTCCCCCACACTTAAACTTTTGTCCGTCTCGGGCAAAGTAACATCAAGAAAAAATCCTAAGTAACCAAGTCTATAGAGAAATATGGTTATGAGCAGAAAAATAGGGAAGAAAAATAGAATAAAGCATGATCAACAAGGTATTTGCAAAAATCATATGAAAAGGGAAGACAAAATGATTAATCTCTATAAATGTGGTCCAATCATAGAAATATGATTTTGAAAGAACTTAAGCAAGTTCTAGAGTACAATCACATGTGTATATCTCAAAAATAAGGCTAAGTCCTCACTAGGTAAAAAGAATTCATCTCAATTCATCAATCTAGAGTCCATAACTAAGTAATACTCAAGCAACTAAGAATTTTCATTCATTGACTCAAATCCTAAGTTTTGACAACCAAATTTAATTTGCTTTCAAAAGACTCTAAAATGATATAGAGAAAACCTAGAGGGATACATTTATTCCTAATCATGCAAGAAATAAGGTGCCAAAATGATAAAATGGTGTCTACAATAACTCTTTATTCATCCTACACTACCTAAACATTTATTATCAAAAACTCATGGTAAAAGAAAATATAACTACTTGAAAACAATCAAATGGTATTTACAATGAAATAAAAACTCAAGAAAAGAAAACTCCCTTTTAGGTTGGGTAGATAGCGTCTTTGATGTCCAATCCATCCACCTCTAGCTCCTTTAATTCTTCAAAGTACTTCTTGAGCCGGTGGCCATTGACTTTCCAAACAAAATTATTAGCTTCATCCTTAATTTCAACAACACCATAGGGAAAAATATTAGTTACAAGAAATGAACCTTCTCACCTTGACCTCAACTTACCCTTAATCAACTTGAGCCTTGACTTGTACAATAAAACCTTATCGCCAATTTGGAATTCTTTTCTCATGATATGTTTGTCATGGAAGTTCTTGGTCTTTTCCTTATAAATTCTTGAGTTTTCAAATGCTTCTAGTCTTATTTCCTCAAGTTCTTGGAGTTGAAGCTTCCTCTCTTCTCCCACCTTAGTAGCATCAAAGTTGCAAGCCTTCACCGCCCAATATGCTTTGTGCTCTATTTCCACGGGTAGATGATAAGCTTTTCCATACACTAAGCGGTAAGGAGACATTCCAATTGGTGTTTTGTATGCCGTTCTATAGGCCCATAGCGCATCATCAAGCCTCTTGCTCCAATCTTTCCTATTAAGCCCCACGGTCTTTTCCAAAATTGTTTTGATTTCTCTATTTGAAATTTCAGCTTGGCCATTTGTTTGGGGATGGTAGGAAGTAGAAACCTTGTGTACAACCCCATACTTGCTAAGTAGGGCCTTCATGTGTTTGTTGCAAAAGTGAGATCCTTGGTCACTTATGATAGCCCTGGGAATTCCAAACCTGTAAAATATATGTGACCTGATAAAACTAACAACAACACAAGAGTCATCAGTCCTGGAGGGAATGACCTCCACCCATTTAGAAACATAATCTACAGCAAGTAAAATATACAAATAATCACAGGATGCAGGAAAAGGTCCCATAAAGTCTATTCCCCAAACATCAAAAATCTCACAAAAAAGCATAGTCTGTTGGGGCATCTCATTTCTAGCTCATATGTTCCCAGTTCTCTGACATCTATCATAATTCTTATAAAACAAGTACGCATCATGAAATAAGGTCAGCCAATATAATCTACACTCTAAAACTTTCCTAGCTGTTCTTTGGGGTGTAAAGTGTCCCCCACAGGCTGATGAATGGCAAAAAGTAAGGACTGAACAAAACTCATAGTCTGGTATGCATCTCCTAATTATTTGATCATTACAAAACTTTCATAAATAAGGGTCATCCCATACATAGAATTTAACATCACTTTTGAGTTTATCTTTTTGAGCTTTAGAAAAATGTGTAGGAAAAACATGTGCTACTAAAAAGTTAACAAGATCTGCATACCAAGGCGACTCACCATGTACTACAAGAAGGTGCTCATCTCTGAAGTCATCATCAATGGTGGTAGGGGATCCATCTCCCTCAATTCTGCTAAAATGATCTGCAACTAAATTTTCTTTGCCACTCCTATCTCTGATTTCCAAATCAAATTCCTGGAGTAGAAGCATCCATCTGATTAGCCTAGGCTTAGCATCTGGCTTCTTCAATAGTACTTGAGAGCTGCATGATCAGAAAAAATAATAACATGTGAGCACAACAAATAAGATCTAAAATGGTCTAAAGCAAAAACAATGGTAAGAAGCTCCTTTTCAGTGGTGGTGTAGTTGGCTTGGGCGGCATCTAGGGTCTTGGAGGCATAGCATATGACATGAGATGCTCCATCCACCCTCTGTGCTAGAACAGCTCCTACAACAAAGTTACATGCATCACACATTAGTTCAAATGGTAAGTTCCAATCAGGGGGTCTAAAAATAGGAGCTGAAGTAAGAGCCTCCCTTAGCCTGTGAAAAGCTTCTTTGCATTTATCATCAAAACAAAAATCAACATCTTTTTGCAAAAGTTTTGTCAAGGGCCGAGCAATATCGCTGAAATCTCTAATAAATCTGCGGTAGAATCCTGCATGTCCAAGAAAAGCACGAACATCCCGTACGCATACGGGGTAAGATAAAGAAGATATTGTTGGTGCAGACAGCACCCAAGTCAAAGCTATGCTTTGATAAATGGCAAAGGGTTCAAAAGTTAAGTCTTATTTGTTTTTCTAACATGTTACTCAAGTGTGCAGGAAAAGCCCTAGCGAAGGACTGCTAGGCAACTGGCAAAGGAATGCCAGGAGACAAAGACCTAGTGAAGGACTATTAGGCAACTAGCGAAGGGTTGCTAGTCACCAAGTCCTAGTCAAGGACTACTAGGCAACTAGCGAAGGGTTGCTAGTTAACAAGACCTAGCGAAGGAATGCTAGACACCAGGCAAAGGACAGCCTGGTACTGAAGTCCTGGCGAAGGACTGCTGGGCAAAAGTCCAACCAGAGGAGCCGGTTGGCGACAGGTAAACTCTCCTGAGAGGAGTAGGTGAGGACGCGTTCTCCATTGAGGGAACAGTAGGCGTCGGTTCGACCTAGGGCTCCATTTTGGAGACCCAAAGTCATAACCAAGACAGCTAAGGCTGTATAAAACTAACAACTTACTGCTTTATGTTGTTTTCGGACTAACCCTGGATGCAGGACCAAAGGAACGAGTGTCTGCAGCTCAGAGAGCCTCAAAGGAGTGAGGCAGTAGCTGAGTTGGGCGCCCTGAGTGTCCAGGGCGCCCCCAAGGTGAACATGAAACAAATGAAGCAAAAAGGAGCTTCGGCTGAATACTGGCCGGGGCGCCCCCAGCAGCCAGGGCACCCCCAGCAGTCAGGGCGCCCTTAGCGCCCAGGGCACCCTCAGCGCCCAGGGCACCCTCAGCGCCCAGGGCGCCCCCAGCCACCAGGGCGCCCCGCGCCTGAAGACAGCGATGAGGATAAGCCTCATCTAGCCGATACTCCCGCTGAAAAGGTCAGCCAGGGCGCCCTCAGCTTCCAGGGCGCCCCGTCAAGGACTTATCCCGATTTTGAAGGGATAACTCGCTGACCGCGAAGTGAGTGTTGGACCGGTGCCTTCGATAGAGGGGGGGTGAATATCGATCGTGAAAAATCTTTCGGAATTCTTCGTAAAACTTTCGTTCGTTCTGGACTTAGAGTATTAGTAGCGCAGCGGAAAATAAATAGAACGAAAAAATAAAGCAAAGGACACAGCGGATTTTTACTTGGTTCCCGACCCCCCAGGGTCAGTACATCCAAGGCCTATGCACGGGAACGCCCGTCCACTATTGGTCTCCTTCCCGGACTTTCCGGAGGTGGAGAAACCCCACTTACAGTGCAGGATTACAAGCAATAATATAGAAACTTAAGTACGGTAATTAAATAAAAGCAAACCAACAAGACAAGGTCTGAAGCTTGGCCGATCTGGACGTCCGAAGTGCCGCGCACCTCCTCCTGGAGCCTCTCGGTCGTAGAGCCTTGTCTCTAGCGTGTTGTCGTCGGTCAGAATGCTTGGAATCGCTCTTGGAAGTTGTTATTGAAGCAGAGGGGTCGAAGCCCCTTATATAGCACTCCTGGGGGCGCCCTGAATGTTGGGGGCGCCCCGGAAGACTCGGTCAAACTTTATCCCTACGCCTACCTCGCCGCAGCTGATAACAGCTTTGACCAGGGTGCCCCGGACCTTCTGGGCGCCTATCTTGAACCCAGTCAGCGCTAATCCACTACTTCAGACTCGCAGCAACGAAACAGGGTTGACCCGGGCGCCCCGGATGTTCCGGGCGCCCCGCTTGACACCTGTTTTGACTACATCACAAAACTGCTATTTTTCTCACTCTGGCTTAGGCGCCCCCAACACTGGGGGCGCCCTGGTTGATGGGGGCGCCCCCAACACTGGGGGCGCCCTGCATAAAGACTGCAAAGCTAGTTCTTCTGCTTGCTTTGTCTCCGGTTCTTGTTACCTGCAAGATACACAAACACAAAGCATATATGCATATAATATTAAGCTTAAGGACTTGGTTCGGACTTCGGATTTCCACGAAATCCTAGGTCGAACTGGCATGAGTTTCCATACCCGAGAACTTGCCCTTCACCTACTCCTTTCAGGAGACGGTTGCCACCCAGTCCTTCGGGTGGACTTTTGCTTAGCTTCCGATACCTTCGGACCTCGAGACGCCCAAACCCTGACCCGTCTCTACTCCTGTCCTTAGTCATCGCTCAGCTAAGTTGCTCAGTCGCTTGGACCGAGACTTCATTCCCTAGCAATCCTTCGCCAGGTGCCTAGCAATCCTTTGCCAGGTCTTCTTTCCCTAGCAGTTCTTCGCCAGGTGCCTAGCAGCCCTTCGCTAGGTCTTCTATGCCTAGCAGCCCTTCGCTAGGTGCCTAGCAGCCCTTCGCTAGGTCTTCTATGCCTAGTAGCCCTTCGCTAGGTGCCTAGCAGCCCTTCCCTAGGTCTTAGGGTTACGATACCTAGCAGCCCTTCGCTAGGTCTTAAGGTTTCGATACCTAACAGCCCTTCGCTAGGTGCCCAGCAGCCCTTCGCTAGGACTTAGGGTTTCGATGCCTAGATTAACTAGGACTTTTCTTCAACTTTGGTTACTTCTCTCTTACTCCCCTTTGTCTGTTCAATGTATCACTGACTTAAGTGTATTGTCAAACATTAAAACACTTAAAGAGGAACATCATTGATGCAACTTGCACCAACAATCTCCCCCTTTTTGATGTTTGACAATAACTTAAGTTAGAATGGTTTAAGGGGCTAACTTACTATCCTTGGGGAAGAATTGACTTTAGTTTTGAAAATATTTTTGATCCTCTAGGAAAAATAAGAAAAAATTTCTAACTTAAGCATACCTCTCCCCCTTTGTCATACATAAAAATAAACACAAGAAAATACATGCACCAACAATGAGAAATTTTGGTTATTTTTGAAAATACTTGGTGCAGAAATTTTGAAAGCATTGTATTTTGAATGATATATTGCATTTTTGAAAAAAAATGCATAATTTTTGAAAAAGTTGTTATGCGCTTTGAAAAGTACAAGTACTTTGAAAATGATCTTTAACAACATGCAAGTACTTTTGAATGAATTTGTAATTTTTTTTGAAAAATATAAAGTACTTTTTGGAAAATGCATAACTTTTGAAAAAATGTTATTTTGGAAAATATAAATATTATGCCTATTTTGCAAGTACTAACTATTTTTGAAGAGATGAGACTTTGAGGAATATAAGTAATTTTTGAAACATAATATTTTACTTGACTAATTTTCTTTTCCAGTCTGACACAATCCTGGGAAACCTTATTGACTACAAGGACATTTTCCTAAGTGTCCTGGAAATTTTTCAAAGTCGAGTAAATATTAATAGAATTTTGAAAAAAAATGATAGTACTTTTGAAAATATATGCTGGTGCATTTTGAAAAATGTGTGAACTTTTGAAGACCCAATATATTACTTGATTTGGTTTATCTTCCAGTCTGACACTATCCTGGGAAACCTTGTTGACTACAAGGACATTTCCTAAGTGTCCTGGAATTTCTTCAAACTCAAGTAAATATTGTTTCAAAGATAATTTCATAGGTCACACGAAAACAATAGACTAATAGTATTTTGAAAAACTACTTATGTTTCTAGCAAGATTTGAAAATACAACGCATGAAAACATTTGAGATATTCAATAATTCTTTTAATTTGATCTCCCCCTAAACTTGACCCAGTCCTGGGAAGTTTGTTGATCACAAGTACTCTTCCTCTAAGTCTTAAGGTTTGATTCAAATTAAAGAAATTATCTAATAATTTCAAAACAATTAATTAAACAAAATTATTTCAGAAGTTTGATTTATACTCCCCCTAAAGTTGACACATCCTAGGAGTCCTTGTAGATTATGAAGTGGACTTTCCTCTGTATCTTTGGGGTTTATCAAAATCAAACAAGACAGATAAATTTTACAACATAAACCTTTTTCAAAAAACACAAGTGATAACGATTTAAAGCTCAGTTTTCGAAAAGTATTTTCAAATAATAGTAATTTTTACAGTGTAGTTTTCGAAAGCCAAAAAAAAATGAAAATCACTCCCCCTGTATCCGATACAGTTTGACTCTATCTAAGTGCCTTAAGGAACTTTAGTGTTGTCCTAAGAGGCTTGTGTCTAATTGTGTGAGTCAAACAATTTTTGAAAAGATATAATTTTTTAAAAACGTATAATATGTATATTCAATCAGACAAGCATGAATTCCATAAAAACATTATTATGTTGAAACACTATTTTGAAAATATATTTTTAGAAAAATATTCTAATGATTTTGAAAAACATTTTTCAATTTATTAGTCCTTAACATCTCACCCATTTTAGATGTATCAATGCAACAAGCATGATTGCCTTATAGGTGTATTGTGAGATGCTTGAATCATTTTTTTTAATTTATTTTTAATTCTAAGATTTAATTGAAGCTTGTGTTAGATTTGAATTTGACAAGAAGTAACTTGAATTTGAATTTCAAAAATTGGCTTCCAGGTCTTGGCGAGGCACTAGGCCTTCTTTGGCCGTAGCCTTATTGGATCATCAACCCTTTCCTTGACAAAGCCTTTTAATGAAATTTCATTTTCAAAATTACTTTTTGAAAAATTCTGGTCTAACTAGTTTGGATCTTGGATCGGTAGCTTCGGCTAGTTTCACCAGTCTAAAGAGACCAAGTAGAGAATACTTGACCTTATTAGAATTGGCTTCCCTAATGTACTATCATCTCACCGCCACCCAATACTAGGTTAATCAAGTTTCAATTATTCTTTTTCCTATAGACGTTCTAAATTATGCATAAGAATTAAATACGAATGCCATGAGATATATTTAAAAGAAATAACAAATGCATGACATGACAATTATGCATGAGTCAAACAAGTCCAAGGCATTTTAATTATGTTTCTAAAAATGTATCAAATTCCCGATTTGATACATGTCGTGTGAACCCGCGAATATGTCAACCCACTTTGACATATTAAATTTTATAAAGTTTATTGTTGCGGTTTGGGTAAGATTTTAGTTTAGTTCAAGTTTAATTTATTTAAGAGTTAGTTGGATTCAAGTTAATTAAGAATTAATTGAAGTTTAAATTAATTTGAAATTGATTGATTTGAATTAATTAAACATAATTTGAATTAATTTGAATTAATATGATTTAATTTAATTAGAATTAATTTGAATTAAGATAATTTAATTTAATTAGGATTTAATTGAATTTAATTAATTTAATTGAATTTAAATGATTTAATTAATATTTAATTTATTAAATCAATATTTAATTAATTTAATTGATTTTAATTTGTATTTAATTTAATTTGAATTTAATTTGATATGAATTTAATTTGATTTGAATTTAATTTAATTCGAATTTAATTTAATTTGAATTTAATTTAATTTGATTTAAATTTTGATTTAATTTGAATTAAATTTGGATTTAATCAGGTTTTAATTTGAATTAAATTTAATTTGATTTAAATTTGGATTTAATTAGGATTTAATTTGAATTAAATTTGGATTTAATCAGGATTTAATTTTAATTTAATCAGGATTTAATTTGAATTAAATTTGGATTTAATTAGGATTTAATTAATTTTAATTTGAATAATTAAGATTTAATTCGAATTTGAATAATTAAGATTTAATTAATTTGGATTTGAATAATTAAGATTTAATTACTTTGAATTTGAATAATTAAGATTTAATTACTTTGAATTTGAATTTAATTTAATTTGAGGTTAATTTAATTTGAATTTAATTTAATTTGAATTTAATTAAATTTATTTTAATTTAATTTAAATTTACTTTGAATTTAATTAAATTAAGATTTAATCTGAATTTAATTAATATTTAATTTGAAGTAAATTAAGATTTAATTAAGATTTAATTTCGAATTTAATTAGGATTAAATTAAATTTTTAACGTTATAATGATTAATTAATAATTGTGGGTTTAAATTCATCATTTTCATTATTTCGAAAATTTCTTCTTCATCTTTATCTTTCTTTTCAAGTTTTTCTAATAATTTTGATTTATTTGAATTTTTATAATTTTTATTGATTATGGCCTTGATCTTAGATAGTTCCATATCCTCCTTAAGATTAGATCTTTCTATATCCTCACAGTAGGTGGAGTAAAATGGGCCAGTAGTTAAATTTTTGTAATAACTTTCAAGATTATCCATAATTAAGTTATCATCTAGGAGAATTTTATCTTTATTATCGTCAAGGTTTTCAAATTTGAATTCGGAATTATCCTTAGGATTTTCGAATTTCAATTCCAAATTATCCTTAAGATTTTCGAATTTGAATTCCGATTTATCCTTAGGTTTAATTTTATCTGATTTAAAATTATCAGACTTAAAATTATCAGAATTAATTTTATCAGAAAAATTATCAGAATTAATTTTATCAGAATGATTATCAAAATTAATTTTATCAGAATAATTATCAGAATTAATTTTATCAGAATAATTATCAGAATTAATTTTATCAGAATAATTATCAGAATTAATTTTATCAGAATAATTATCAGAATTAATTTTATCAATAACTGAATTGATATTCTGAATTAAACAATTAATTTATGATATTTTAGTCATATATGCATTTTCTAATTTGACATGCAAGATATTAATTCTATTGTGCAGGTAATCTAATTTATCAGGAAAATTAACTAAGTTATCATAAGATAGTGCAGGAATTTGTAAAGTTTTTGGAACATAAATTTTTCGTACCTTTGCCGGACATTTATTTTTGTAGTGTCCGAATTTTTCGCACTTGAAGCATTGCACGTGATCCTTGTTTTTCCGGACTCCTGGCGCTGGTATCTCCTTTGCCGCCGGTGACGAACGATTCTTACGAGTAGGGCACTGATTTTTGTAGTGCCCTCTCTCCCTGCACGTGAAACAGATAATATGGAATTTAAAAATGGACATTTTAAAATTAAAAGTACCTGATTCACCCCTGGGCTCCCCCTCAACTCCTGGCGTCGATGCTCCGGACCAGGGCGCCCCGGACCTTCTGGGCGCCTATCTTGAACCCAGTCAGCGCTAATCCACTGCTTCAGACTCACAGCAACGAAACAGGGTTGACTCGGGCGCCCCGGATGTTCCGGGCGCCCCGCTTGACACCTGTTTTGACTACATCACAAAACTGCTATTTTTCTCACTCTGGCTTGGGCGCCCCCAACACTGGGGGTGCCCTGGTTGATGGGGGCGCTGTTAGATGTGTATACTGAAAGACATGCTTCTTTTATATATATGAACATCTTTATTTTGAAAAGAGAATCACAACCACACTAGGTGCCTGTTTATATTAGTACATGCATGAAGTCCAATTACTTTGCATTGTAGATAACATGGTGTGTGGTGTCACACGGAAGATCATGTTATCAGTTCCTTGCTTAGTATAAATAGAGGCCCACAACCGAGATGGAATTGGACAACCCATCGGAATGGTTGTAGTGTAATTAGGTGTGGTTGGTCTTGACCATAGGATTACACTAGTGTGCTTTGAGTACATTGAGCAGGACCAAAACATGAGGTTATCCAATTTGTACTGACTCGATAATTGGATAGGACCTCAGACTTTATTATGGAGTACGATCCCTTAATCCCGATATAATAACGGGCATATATTATTAACTATTATTTCTTTGATTTACCAATGGGCGAGATCTATTCTGTTAGATCGATAGGCTCGGTAAATTGGGAGATAATATTAATAATATGATGTGCCGTCGATTATTGACGGAATCCGTGTCCTGGTGAGTCGGGTTGATGATGCCCCCTTGATGAGCTCGAAAGGTTCATCATGCTAAACCCTGCAGGTGGATTTGATCCGGCATGATGATAAGGTCGAGTGGTACTAGTCAAGGATCCAGAAGTTAATTAATTTAAATTGTCAGTAATTTAATTAATTAACGGGCATTCGAAATCTTAAACACGGAGGGATGGACGACTTGTAATAAGTGGAGCCCATATGTAAATATGGGAGTTGGTGAGGTAATTCAATGAGGGCCCTTTAGTGGAATGGATCCTCATTAATGGACCGGGTCCATTAGCAGGCCAAGATCCAACTCCTCCTCATGGTCCCTATCGTAGCCCTATAAATACCCCATGGTGGCATGGAACCAAGTTGATGATTAATCCAATAGATCACAAGAAACCCTAGCCTCAACTCTTCTCTCCTCTCTCTCTCTCTCTCCCTCGTTTCACTCTGCGACGCCGAACGGAAGAGAATAGTTCTCTTCTCCGATTAATTGCAAAGCACGCAATTAATCAGGCGTTTCTCCAATTAATTGCAACGCATGCAATTAATCAGGCGGTTCTCCAATTAATTGCAACGCAGGCAATTAAATTTTGCTCTTCTCCACAGAATTAATTTGCTCCAAGTGAGCACTGTGTGAAAGAGAAATTAATTGCTTCATGCAATTAAATTGCTCTAATGGAGCACTGTTTGCAATTAGCACTGCTCGCATGCAATTAAATTGCAAATTGCTCCAAGGGAGCAAAATATTGCGCATGTTCCAAGGGAGCACGAGCAGTTTTTACCTTCGGTAGAGAAAACGTGCGGAAGCAAGGGTTGCCCATGCAATCCTCTGGTGCTTCGGCTGCTGTTCGGAGGAGAAGACGTGCAAGGGAGCAAGAAGATTGCTCACGTAATGTTCTGGTGCTTCGCTTGTCTTGGAGGAGGAGGGGCGTTGGAGCAGTGCTTATGAGAGGATGATCAGTGGATTAATCCCAGTGTGAGCAAGAAAGCATTCGGTGGCTTTCAGAGGGAGTGGCGATTTTTCTCAAGGGAGAAAAGTTATTTACGCAATTTTTCTCAAGGGAAGAAAAATTTGCCGAGTAGGTTTTGTGTTTGGAATATCTCCTTGGAGCGGCCGGCGGCATCCCTTTGGTAAGGGATTGGTTGGCGCAAGGAGAAGGGATCAACTTGGTGACCACGATTCTTGGGAGATCGTCGCCCACATGACGTCCAAGAGGGGAGAGTCATACGGTAGAAGATCGTAAGGTAACGGAAGGTATATTCTTCCTTAGCTCCTTTCATTACATTCTTATTTGTACCTTATTCAATTGTCTCGTCATTTCATGTTTGTTATTTAATTATTTTGATTGCGAATCATAGTCAATAATTATTTAACTGGACCCCGACCATAAACACAAAAGCCGGCGATCAACTCGTTGCCTTTTCCCCGGTCGAACGATCGAGCAAATTGCAAGACCAATTTTGGTAATTGGCTAAGTTGCAATTTGAATCGTTCGATATGGCACGAGACGGTCGATGGGAAACGACTCTCTATTCAGATTAAATTTTTTAATCCGTAGACATAGAGAGGTCTCTCGGATCGACTAGGTATCCGTTTAGGAAACTCACCAAGCCATACCCAACAATTGGTATCAGAGCTGAGGATTCCGGCTTTGTGTGTTTGAGGATTGGTTAATTTTTGCATTTTTATACATTTTATTTAGCTGGATGATATGTGGATGTGCATAGGCTAACTTTGTGTTGCAGGCACGAGATTCTAATTTGTCATGGCCAAATAATGATTGTGTGAATGGTTTTGTAAATTATTGTAATTAATAAATTCTCAGGGTTGACGAGGTGACGATACGACTGGAAGCGCATTAGAGACCAAGGCCATGAAAGTTGGAAAATCTAGGATTTTCTATTTTTCATATGTTGGTTATGTGCTTGGTTGTGTGGTTGTGCTAGTAAAATTCCTCGAGATAAATTACTAAGTGGGAGAGGGACTCGAACAGTCCCACGGCTTCCATTACAATTCGATAAGTGATGCGAACAAGTCTGCGTGTCGGCTCTGAGTGCCTTCCTCCCCATCGGATGGATTTGTTCTGCGGATCACTGGGTCGGAAAAGACTATAGAAAATTGTTAAAGAGCGTGTGTACTTCCCCATTGGAAGGCACATAATCAGAGATAATTTTCTTAGTGTCGTGTAATGGTGAACACTTAGTTGCGAATAATAGTATCCTCCCCATCGGAGTCACTGCTATTATTTTGCAGAGCCGAAGTGGACCAACTATTAATCTTACTTGTCAAAAAGTTAGGTTGACAAGATAGTAAGATTAATGGGTAAAACCTCCTCTTACGAATGTGGAAATTCGTATACGTCCACACCATCGTGGCATGCGAATTTCTCAGTGTTTAGAGGTGTTGGTTGATTTCGAAAATTTATTGTTGTGAGGAATCAATTTATTTTCGATTTCTAAAGTAGTGTGAGTTGTGATTCTCAGGATTTTCAAAATAACCTTTAACCCACTAGCTACAATACTTAAGGAAAATAGACTTACTAGCCCCAACTACATAGACTGGAAAATAAGCCTTGACATTGTCCTTACGGCTGAAGAGTACAAATTTGTGCTCACTGAAAAATGTCCTGATAAGCCTAGCGACAACTCTGGTGAAGGGCAGAAGGAGCATTACAAGAAATGGGTTAAGGCAGATGAGATGACGCGATGTTACATTCTGGCATCCATGTCGAATGTATTGCAACATCAGCATCAGGTCATGCCCACTGCTTGTGATATGATGCTGAACCTTCAGGAGCTCTTCCGACACCAGAGTCGTGCCGCTAGGCTACTGGCGATGAAGAATCTGATGACGACCACTATGGTCGAAGGGACACCCGTGTGAGATCATGTCCTAAAGATGATGACCCACCTCAATGAAATTGAGGTTCTTGGAGGATCTATCGACGGGGAATCCCAGGTCGATATAATACTCCAATCTCTACCTAAGAGTTTTGAGCAGTTCCAGCTCAACTATAACATGAATAAGCATGAGTATACGTTGGGGAACTCCTGGGAGAACTCCAGGCGGCAGAAGGGCTTTTTCGTCAGAACTCGCAGGCCTTAGTGACTCAAAGGGTTTCTTCTTCTATGCCGAAAGGCAGGAAGAAGAAGAAACAAGAAAGGTTCAAGAAGGCAGCTACATCGCAGGGACCTCGGACTGGCGTGAAGAAGCCGAAAGGCAAGTGATTCACGTGTAAGCAAATTGGATATTAGAAGGCGAACTATCCCCATTGTCAAGAGAAAGGTATATCTTTTCTTTTATCGTTGTAACATGTTTAGCGGTGTTATCTACCGGTACCTGGTGGGTAGATACGGATGCTACTAAACATGTCTGCAATTCTTTGCAGGGGTTCCAGGAAGCCCAACGACAAGCTAAGGAAGAGATTACTGTCTACAAGGGGTATGCTACGGAGGTGGCTACTATTGCAGTGGGAGTTATTTATTTGTCTTTAGAAGATAAAGGTTTTGGTTTTAAGATTGCTTTTATGTACCTAATTTTAGAAAGAACTCTGGTTCAATTTCTAAAATAAAAGATATTCTATTGCTTTTTATGAGAAGTGGAATAGAAAGATTATCTGTGAAGGTACATTGATAGGCAATTGGTACAAATTAGAACCAAAGTCTTCCATGATGCAAATAGTAACTAATAGCTCATCATCTAACCAAAGTAGGAGAAAGGTTCCTTCTGAGATGAACCAAACATACCTTTGGCGTCTAAGGCTTGGTCTTATTAACCTTAGTAGGATTCAAAGGTTGATAGCCAATGGACCCTCGGGTTCATTGCTGGTGGGAGACTTCTCTAACTTTGAATCTTACGCGAAAGGTAAGATGACCAAGAGGTCTTTCAAGGCCGAGGGGTATAGAGCCAAAGATATGTTAGAATCGGTGCATTCTGATTTGTGTGGTCCTATGCCTAGGGGTAGCTTTGAATACTTCGTGAGACGAATATTCAAAGTAATGGATACGTTCACTTGATGGCCGCAAGTCTGAATCTTTGATTAGTTCAAAGAATTAAAGACGATTATGGAGAAACATCAAGGTAACAGTATCAAGACACTACGATCGGATCGTGGTGATGGGTACCTCTTGGGAAAGATTAGGACTTACTTATCAGATACTGGGATTCAATCCCAATTGACTGCAGCCGGTACACCCCAACAGAATGGTGCAGTAGAGTGAAGGAAAAGGGCTCTTATGGGGATAGGACAATGATGAGCTGCTCCGAGTTGCCGGATTCGTTCTGGGTATATGCTCTGGAAACGCAGCGTATATACTTGATACCATCTAGGTCAGTGCCTCCTGCTCCCATAGAAGTGTGGACTGGGCGAAAGCCAAGTCTAAGACATCTTTGGACATGGGATAGCTCAGCATATGTGCTGAGAGGGGATACGGAAAAGATTGGAATCTCGTGCGCTTGTTCGTAAGCTATCCTAGAGAAACGAAAGGTGGTTCTATAGTTCTAAGGATCAGAGGGTAATCATTGGGACGAATACCAGATTCTTAGAAGAAGACTATGTGATGAACCATAAACCCATGAGTAGACTAGTTCTTGAAAAATTAAGAGGGGATGTTCTGACCTTAGTACCAACTGTACAAGAAGAAATACCACAAGTCACTGCACCACGTGTCACAGAAGATACACAGGTGGTGCCTCGTCGTAGTGGGAGGGTTGTTGGTCAACCAAAAGGATTTATGTTTTTGGGAGAGTCATCGGACTCGGTCCCTGGCAACCATGAATCAAGATCCCTAGACCTATGACGATAAACATCCGCTTTGAAGAGATAATCCAGTCATATTGATTTATTCAAAGGACGGATGAGATTTGTGTATGTAAGAAATGTGACAGAAATATAGTGGTATTCTTGTACTATACATAGAAAATATTTTGTTAGTTGGCAACAATAACAAAGTATTATCAGACGTAAGGGTATGGTTGTCCAAACAGTCGATATGAAGGACTTAGGAGAAACAGGACACATCCTTAGGTGATCAAAGTTCTAAGGGATCACCAGAGAAGGATGTTGTGCTTATCCCAAGCTTTATATAGTGACAGTGTCTTAACTTGTTTTAGCATGGAAACCTCCAAGAAAAGTTTTGTACTTTTTAGTTGTGGAGTTACTCTATCTAAGGAGATATGTTTAGATTATCAAAGGAGATAGAGAAGGTAATGGCGGTTCCTTTAGCATCGGCTATAAGAAGCCTTATGTATGCTAAAAACGAGACCGGATATTTGCTTTGTCGTGGGCATGGTTAGCAGATATCAGAGTAACCCAGGTCAAGGAAATTGAATTGCGGTAAAAGCTTATATTAGTGCCTGAAAAGGACTAAGGATTATAAGCTGGTTTACTGGGCAGACCAATTTCCTATGGGTTATACGGATACAGACTTCCAGTCGGATAGGGGCAAATGTAAGTATTCCTCGGGGTTTTGTGTTTACTTTTAGGAGGTAGAACCGTAGTTAGAGGAGTGTCGCACAGCGACTGCGTGATGGACTCCACCATGGAAGCTAAGGATGTGGCAGTCTTTGTGACAGCCAAAAGGAAACTATATGGTTCAGGAACCTCAAGATGGACTTCGATGTGATTCCTGGTTTGCTCAAAGCTATCACATTCTGTTGTGATAAACAAATGGTGCAGTTGCAAACTCGAAGGAATCACGAGCCCATGAGGCGAGTAAACACATAGAGCGCAAGTACCTCCCAGGAGAGGAAAAGCTGTAGTTGCCTAGATTACATCAGAAGACAACCTGGGAGATCTTTTCACTGAGGCCTTGATAGTGAAAGCTTTAGGCATGTGGAGGATCAGGGAGTCAGATGTATGACATTTTGAGGGCAGCAAAGTCTTTAAGTATAAGTGGGAGATTGTTAGATGTGTATACTGAAAGACATGCTTCTTTTATATATATGAACATCTTTATTTTGAAAAGAGAATCACAACCACACTAGGTGCCTGTTTATATTAGTACATGCATGAAGTCCAATTACTTTGCATTGTAGATAACATGGTGTGTGGTGTCACACGGAAGATCATGTTATCAGTTCCTTGCTTAGTATAAATAGAGGCCCACAACCGAGATGGAATTGGACAACCCATCGGAATGGTTGTAGTGTAATTAGGTGTGGTTGGTCTTGACCATAGGATTACACTAGTGTGCTTTGAGTACATTGAGCAGGACCAAAACATGAGGTTATCCAATTTGTACTGACTCGATAATTGGATAGGACCTCAGACTTTATTATGGAGTACGATCCCTTAATCCCGATATAATAACGGGCATATATTATTAACTATTATTTCTTTGATTTACCAATGGGCGAGATCTATTCTGTTAGATCGATAGGCTCGGTAAGTTGGGAGATAATATTAATAATATGATGTGCCATCGATTATTGACGGAATCCGTGTCCTAGTGAGTCGGGTTGATGATGCCCCCTTGATGAGCTCGAAAGGTTCATCATGCTAAACCCTGCAGGTGGATTTGATCTGGCATGATGATAAGGTCGAGTGATACTAGTCAAGGATCCAGAAGTTAATTAATTTAAATTGTCAGTAATTTAATTAATTAACGGGCATTCGAAATCTTAAACACGGGGGGATGGACGACTTGTAATAAGTGGAGCCCATATGTAAATATGGGAGTTGGTGAGGTAATTCAATGAGGGCCCTTTAGCGGAATGGATCCTCATTAATGGACCGGGTCCATTAGCAGGCCAAGATCCAACTCCTCCTCATGGTCCCTATCGTAGCCCTATAAATACCCCATGGTGGCATGGAACCAAGTTGATGATTAATCCAATAGATCACAAGAAACCCTAGCCTCAACTCTTCTCTCCTCTCTCTCTCTCTCCCTCGTTTCACTCTGCGACGCCGAACGGAAGAGAATAGTTATCTTCTCCGATTAATTGCAAAGCACGCAATTAATCAGGCGTTTCTCCAATTAATTGCAACGCATGCAATTAATCAGGCGGTTCTCCAATTAATTGCAACGCAGGCAATTAAATTTTGCTCTTCTCCACGGAATTAATTTGCTCCATGTGAGCACTGCGTGCAAGAGAAATTAATTGCTTCATGCAATTAAATTGCTCTAATGGAGCACTGTTTGCAATTAGCACTGCTCGCATGCAATTAAATTGCAAATTGCTCCAAGGGAGCAAAATATTGCACATGTTCGAAGGGAGCACGAGCAGTTTTTACCTTCGGTGGAGAAAACGTGCGGAAGCAAGGGTTGCCCATGCAATCCTCTGGTGCTTCGGCTGCTGTTCGGAGGAGAAGACGTGCAAGGGAGCAAGAAGATTGCTCACGTAATCTTTTGGTGCTTCGCTTGTCTTGGAGGAGGAGGGGCGTTGGAGCAGTGCTTATGAGAGGATGATCAGTGGATTAATCCCAGCGTGAGCAAGAAAGCATTCGGTGGCTTTCAGAGGGAGTGGCGATTTTTCTCAAGGGAGAAAAGTTATTTACGCAATTTTTCTCAAGGGAAGAAAAATTTGCCGAGTAAGTTTTGTGTTTGGATTATCTCCTTGGAGCGGCCGGCGGCATCCCTTTGGTAAGGGATTGGTTGGCGCAAGGAGAAGGGATCAACTTGGTGACCACGATTCTTGGAAGATCGTCGCCCACACGACGTCCAAGAGGGGAGGGTCATACGGTAGAAGATCGTAAGGTAACGGAAGGTATATTCTTCCTTAGCTCCTTTCATTACATTATTATTTGTACCTTATTCAATTGCCTCGTCATTTCATGTTTGTTATTTAATTATTTTGATTGCGAATCATAATCAATAATTATTTAACTGGACCCCGACCATAAACACAAAAGCCGGCGATCAACTCGTTGCCTTTTCCGCGGTCGAACAGTCGAGTAAATTGCAAGACCAATTTTGGTAATTGGCTAAGTTGCAATTTGAATCGTTCGATACGGCACGAGACGATCGATGGGAAACGACTCTCTATTCAGATTAAATTTTTTAATCTGTAGACATAGAGAGGTCTCTCAGATCGACCAGGTATCCGTTTAGGAAACTCACCAAGCCATACCCAACAGGCGCCCCCAACACTGGGGGTGCCCTGCATAAAGACTGCAAAGCTAGTTCTTCTGCTTGCTTTGTCTCCGATTCTTGTTACCTGCAAGATACACAAACACAAAGCATATATGCATATAATATTAAGCTTAAGGACTTGGTTCGGACTTCGGATTTCCACGAAATCCTAGGTCGAACCGGCACGAGTTCCCAAACCCGAGAACTTGCCCTTCACCTACTCCTTTCAGGAGACGGTTGCCACCCAGTCTTTCGGGTGGACTTTTGCTTAGCTTCGGATACCTCCGGACCTCGAGACGCCCAAACCCTGACCCGTCTCTACTCCTATTCTTAGTCATCGCTCAGCTATGTTGCTCAGTCCCTTGGACCGAGACTTCATTCCCTAGCAATCCTTCGCCAGGTGCCTAGCAGTCCTTTGCCAGGTCTTCTTTCCCTAGCAGTCCTTCGCCAGGTGCCTAGCAGCCCTTCGCTAGGTCTTCTATGCCTAGCAGCCCTTGCTAGGTGTCTAGCAGCCGTTCGCTAGGACTTTTCCTGCATACTTGAGTAACATTGTTAGATCACCAATAAACTTAACTTTGAATCCTTTGTCAATATCAAAACAAGGTTCGATATGGTGCTTTCTGCACCAACAATCTCCCCTTTTTTGATTTATGGCAACACAATTCAAAGTTAAGTTAAAAACTTATAACAGTTAAGAACAAATGGTAAACAATGAAGTATAACTGTTTATGAACAAAATTAATGTAGAGTTGAAGAAAAATCTTTATTTCTCATACTCCCCCTAAAACCCTGAATACTTGTGTTATAAGGCACTTAAAACACAAGTATTCAGGGTTTTAGGGGGAGTATGAGAAATAAAGATTTTTCTTCAACTCTACATTAATTCTGTTCATAAACAGTTATACTTCATTATTTACCGTTTGTTCTTAACTGTTATAAGTTTTTAACTTAACTTTGAATTGTGTTGCCATAAATCAAAAAGGGGGAGATTGTTGGTGCAGGAAGCACCATATCGAACCTTGTTTTGATATTGGCAAAGGATTAAAAGTTAAGTTTATTGGTGATCTAACAATGTTACTCAAGTGTGCAGGAAAAGTTCTAGCGAAGAGCTGCTAGGCACCTAGCGAAGGGCTGCTAGGTATCGTAACCCTAAGACCTAGTGAAGGGCTGCTAGGCACCTAGCGAAGGTTTTTATTTTTTTGAAAAACACTTTGTCAAAAAACTTAGAAATTTTTACAAAAACTCAAAACTCCCTATTAAGAACCTTGTTCGCCCATGTATGTTTTTGATATATGTCAAAGGGGGAGAAAAGGTCAAAGTTAAGTGTTTTAAGTGCCTTATAACACAAGTATTTAGGGTTTTAGGGGGAGTATGAGAAATAAAGATTTTTCTTCAACTCTACATTAATTCTGTTCATAAACAGTTATACTTCATTGTTTACCGTTTGTTCTTAACTGTTATAAGTTTTTAACTTAACTTTGAATTCTGTTGCCATAAATCAAAAAGGGGGAGATTGTTGGTGCAGGAAGCACCATATCGAACCTTGTTTTGATATTGGCAAAGGATTCAAAGTTAAGTTTATTGGTGATCTAACAATGTTACTCAAGTGTGCAGTAAAAGTCCTAGCGAAGGGCTGCTAGGCACCTGGCGAAGGGCTGCCAGGAAACAAAGTCCTAGCGAAGGGCTGCTAGGCACCTGGCGAAGGGCTGCCAGGAAACAAAGTCCTAGCGAAGGACTGCTAGGCACCTGGCGAAGGAATGCCAGGATACAAAGCCCTAGCGAAGGACTGCTAGGCACCTGGTGAAGGAATGCCAGGATACAAAGACCTGGCGAAGGACTGCTAGGCACTGGGCGAAGGATAGCTTGGTATCCAAGACCTGGCAAAGGACCGCTGGGCAAAAGTCCAACCAGAGGAGCGGTTAGCATCAGGTACATTCTCCCGAGAGGAGTAGGTGAGGACGCGTTCCCCGTCGAGGGAACAGTAGGCGTCGGTTCGACCTAGGGCTCCATTTTGGAGACCCAAAGTCAGAACCAAGACAGCTAAGGCTGTATAAAACTAACAACTTACTGCTTTATGTTGTTTTCGGACTAACCCTGGATGCAGGACCAAAGGAACGAGTGTCTGCAGCTCAGAGAGCCTCAAAGGAGTGAGGCAGCAGTTGAGTAGGGCGCCCTGAGTGTCCCGGGCGTCCCCAAGGTGAACACAAAACAAATGAAGCAAAAGGAGCTTCGGCTGAATACTGGCCGGGGCGCCCTCAGCAGCCAGGGCGCCCCCAGCACCCAGGGCACCCCGCGCCTGGAGCCAGCGATGAGGATAAGCCTCATCCCACTGATACTATCGCTGAAAAGGTCAGCTAGGGCGCCCTCAGCTTCCAGGGCGCCCCTGTCAAAGCATTATCCCAACTTTAAAGGGATAACTCGCTGACCACGAGAAGAGGGGATCACAGGCCACGTGGAGGGCGCCCCCGTGCTCCAAGGCGCCCTCAGAACCCTATAAAAGGCCCTCGACCCCCCAAGCTTAAGAACAACTACTTCCAACACTGTTACGTTCTTCTGCTCCTGCGCTTCACCCCAGAAACCTTCCAACTCGACACGAAAGCGTCGACGATGTCCCTCTGCTCCGAGATAAATTTTTCTACACCGGACGTCGATAACAAAGAACTGTTTTCTTTCAGTTTACTATACTACTATTGTAATCAATCTTTGTAAACTGTTTTTGCGCCTCATATAGAATTGCCCAAAGTAAACGGTCAACGACCGTGAGCCTTGGAGTAGGAGTCGACCTAGGCTCCGAACCAAGTAAAACTACCTGTGTTCGTGTGTTGTCTTTTAATTTCCGCTGTGCAATTTCTCTATCCTAAATCCGAACGATTTACGATATTCACCCCCCCTCTATCGTATTCTCTCGATCCAACAGTGAGTGGATCACAGGCCACGTGGAGGGCGCCCCCATGCTCCAAGGCGCCCTCAGAACCCTATAAAAGACCCTCGACCCCTCAAGCCTGAACACAACTTCTTCCAACGCTGTTACGTTCTTCTGCTCCTGCGCTTCGCCCCAGAAACCTTCCAACTCGACACGAAAGCGCCGACGACGTCCCTCTGCTCCGAAAAACATCCGATATCGGACGTCGGTAACAAAGAACTGATTTTCCATTTCTGTTATACTATTACTGTACTACAATTGTAAACTTTTGTAAGAATCTTTGCGCGATTATAGAATTGCCCTCAATAAACGGTCAACGACCATGGGCCTTGGAGTAGGAGTCGACCTAGGCTCCGAACCAAGTAAAATCCCTGTGTTTGCGATTGTTCTTATTCCGCTGCATACTTACTCTAATTCACTTCCGAAAATTTTTCACGATATTCGCCCCCCTCTATCGTGTATCTCGATCCAACAAGTGGTATCAGAGCTGGGAAGTTCAAACTTGGTGCAACCACCAGTTTGAAAATTTTTCGGATTTTTTTTATTTTATTTTCTTCGTTCGAAATTCTTCTAACATTTTTTCGTTCGAATTTCTTTGAATTTTCTTCTCATTGATCGAGGTTGGTGCAACACCACTCGACAAATATTTTTCTTTTATCCCACACTACTAATCTAAGACCAAGTCTTGGGACAAAGTTTTTTTTATCTCTTTTTCAGATAAAAATTCCTAATGGCCATGCAAGAAGGATTCAGCACAGCCAGACCTCCACTTTTCAGTGGAGAAGACTTTTCTTACTGGAAAAGTCGAATGGAGGTCCACCTGAAAACTCAGGTGGACATGTGGATCATCATCCAGTCCGGACTGGAGATCCCAAAGAACGCTGAAGGAGTACCTCAGACCTACTCTGAATGGGACACCGCTCTGAAGCGCAAAATAGAAGCCGATGCAAAGGCAACTCAGACCCTACAATGCGGTTTAACAAAAGAGGAACTGAACCGGGTGGGCCATTTCAACAGTGCCAAGGAGCTGTGGGCAAAATTGATCGAGCTGCATGAAGGAACATCAGACACTAGGATCAGCAAGAGAGATCTGCTCCTAAACAAGCTGTATACCATCAAAATGACCGACAGCGAGACGGCAGCGCAGCTTCACGCCCGAATCCAAGAACTTATGAACGGTCTACATACTATTGGTCACAAGGTCGAAAACCGTGACTTAATAAGGTACGCACTAAATGCTTTCCCAAGAAACACTTTGTGGGCATCTATGGTAGATGCATACAAAGTTTCAAGGGATCTTTCAAAAATAAAGTTAGATGAACTTTTTTCTGAACTAGAATTACACGAACAGACTAACTGCAATATGGCCGAGAAAAGTATTGCCTTTGTTGCAGGAAAAACTGGAAGAACAACAAAGAAGAAGCCTCAACCTGAACCCGAGTCTAACTCAGACTCAGACTCAGAAGACGAAGAAGGAGATCGACCTGAGCTGGTCCGACTGGCCCGAAGCTACTATAAAAAATTGAAGAACCAGACCAACAGACGGAAAACAAGCCGAAGAAAGGACGAACTAGCTGAACCCGCAAGTGACAAAAACAAGTCCAACGTGACCTGCTACGAGTGCAAGAAGAAGGGTCACTACAAGACAGAGTGTCCGAACCTAAAGGAGACCAGGAAGACAAGAAGAAAGAAAGCCCTCCAAGCAACCTGGGACGAATCTTCCTCAGAAGAAGAAGAAGAAGCACCCCAGTCAAACCTACTAGCCCTGACCGCCTCAGAAGAAGTCGAGACCGAGTCAGAATCAGAATAGAACGACGGCAGACTAACCTTTTCAGAAGACGGCAAAATCAAGGTAAGTGGTTTCAGTAGAAGTCAGTTAAATGAACTTATTTCGTATCTTTCTCGAGATTTGGCGAAAGCCAAACTCCGAATCGAATCCCTCCGACAGGAAGTAAAACTCCTGAAAGAGGGAGCTGATTCTAAACCCTTAACCGAGAAGGTTCAAGAAGGAACTCCTACTCAAGTTGAAAAACTTGAGAAAGAGAACTCCTCCCTGAAAACTCAGGTTAAGGATCTTAGATCAGCCTTAGAACGATTCACCTCTGGTTCCAAGAATCTTGACATGATTCTTGGAAAACAGAAGTCAGTTCTAAATCGATCCGGACTTGGATATAGAACCAAATCTAGACAAAGATCCTATTTTGCTGTACTGAACCAGTCCAGACCAAAAGTTCAGGCATGGGTACCAAAACTATGCCTGAACCAACAAACTGGATCAAATCAATATTGGATCCCCAAGGACAAGATTCACATCTTGCCAAACTATTATCGTGGCTATAGTCCAGGGGGAGCCACATTGAAAACAATATTTATTATTAGATAGAATTCAATTCTTGATTGAAATTTGCTTGCTTGAGTGTTTATTTAAATTCCTGCAAATTATCATGCTTAGACTTAGGAATGATTAGTGTAAGGACTGAACAAACTTAACTGAAACTTGACAACATAGTATTGGGTGGAGGTGAGATGATAGTACGTTAGGGAAACCAATTCTAATAAGGTCAAGTCTACTTGGTCTCTTTAGACTGGTGAAACTAGCCGAAGTTACCGATCCAAGACCCAAACTAGTTAGACCAGAATTTTTCAAAGATTAATTTTGAAAATGAAATTTCATTAAAAGGCTTTGTCAAGGAAAGGGTTGATGATCCAATAAGGCTACGGCCAAAGAAGGCCTAGTGTCTCGCCAAGACCTGGAAGCCAATTTTTGAAATTTAAATTCAAATTATTCTTTGTCAAATTCAAATATAACATAAATTTTCAGTTATTTGTAGATTTAAAGTGTCTTTTAAAAATAAATTTATTTGTTTACAAAATTAATTAAGTTTTTCAAAACAAATCATGTTTTTCGAAAATTCTTTTATCAAAACCTGTCTCACAAAACCTATAAGGTTAATGTGACTGAAAACCCTAGATTTGGATGAGACAGACTAGGCAGTGAAAATCAATTTAAGCTATTCCTGACTCTAATTGGATCCAAATCAACAAAACTCTTTATGTGTAGGAACATAAAGATTTGGACCAATGGATGTTGGATAGCGGTTGCTCCAGACACATGACTGGAGATAAATTGAAATTCACCAAACTCAAGTTTAAGAACCTAGGCTCAGTGGCATTTGGCAACAATGCTACACTCAAGGTAATTGGGTCAGGTAATATTGAACTTAAATCTGACTTTGTTATTAAGAAAGTTCTGTTGGTTGAAAACTTCAATTTTAACTTGCTTAGCATAAGTCAGTTATGTGATTCTGGTTATATAGTCACCTTCAATAATTCTAACTGCCTAATTAGAAACGTACAAGACTCAGAAATCATGCTTAAAGGAAATAGGAAAAATAATGTTTACACTATAAACCTTCCCCTTGTACCCAAATGTATGTTAACTCAGATAGAACAATCAAACCTCTGGCATAGGAGACTAGGTCATACTAACCTAAGAACTATTTCTGCATTGTACTAAGTAACCAAAACATGACTTATGTTTGATGCTACTGTACCTTTGTTTGACTAGTTAACCTATTCTGTTTGACTACTTATTTAACTTGAGTATCTAATCTTGGCTGTGCTTAGTATAATAGGCTTAGTCAACTAGTGGTTCTCTTACTTAAAATCAGTTTTTTTTTTACCTTTTAAATGGTTTTCAAAATCAGCCTTTATTCAGTTTTGAAAAAGCCTTTCAAAATAAATTTTTTACTTAGTTTTATTTTCAAAACTACCCCTTTCAAAACTAGGGCTTTTTCGTAAATGGACTTAGCCTAGGCCCTAACCCTAGAAATGCATGCACCTATAGACTTAGAAGCCAGCATCTCACAAGCACCTTAGGGTACTTTTGATTGATAACCTAGAATGGGTTGAGATGCTTAGGTCTTTGCCTTAATCAAGATGCTTTAAGTCAGTGCATCTGCAGTAATTGGGGCACTAAATACAACTTATACAGTAATCAAGTTAAGTGTCAAGTTTAGAAAATCTAACTTAAACAGAACGCTTAACTTGACTAACCCTAGCGAAAACTACTGTTTATAACAGTCAGTAAGTAGCTAATTGGGTTAGACAGGACCCTAAACGAAAAATTAACACTGATTTGATTGAGGTCATATCTTGAATTGGTTCAGTACAAGCAAATTATGCAGTGTACTTTTTCTCTATTATGCAATCTGTATGTTTGCTATATTTCTTTATTTTTGATATATGGCAAAGGGGGAGAGATAGGAAAGGAATCCTTTATTCAAAAAGTTTTAAGCTTTCAAAATTTTTCAAACTTTTAAGCTTTCAAAATTTTTCAAATTTTTAAGCTTTCAAAATTTTTCTTACTTCTAAGCTTTCAAAAATTTTCTAACTTTTAAGCTTTCAAAATATTTCTAATTTTTAAGCTTTCAAAATTTTTCTAACTTCTAAGCTTTCAAAATATTTCTAACTTCTAGCTTTCAAAATTTTTCTAAACTTCTAAAGCTTTGAAAACCTTCTAAGTACTTTAGAAACTCAAGATTTTTTAAGTACTCAAGTTTTTCAAGAAAAGTTCTAAGTGTTTGAAATCCTACTAAGTACCTTAAACTTAAAGTTTTCATGTACTTTAAACTTAGAGTTTTCAAAACTGATTGAGCACTTTAAAACTTAAGGCTTCAAAAGTTTTCAAAATCTTTAAACTTTTTACAAGTACAAATTTTCCAAAGTGCACAACCAAAATCATGATTGAAAAATTTGACTCTAAAGCATTTTTTTTTCAAAACTAAAAACCCCACGAATTTTTGAAAAATCAAGGGGGAGATTCCTTCCAGGGGGAGGGAACTAAATCTGCTATGATTAACTTAACTTTTTGAATCGGGTTGCCATAAATCAAAAAGGGGGAGATTGTTGGTGCAGACAGCACCCAAGTCAAACCTATGTTTTGATAAATGACAAAGGGTTCAAAAGTTAAGTCTTATTTATTTTTCTAACATGTTACTCAAGTGTGCAGGAAAAGCCCTAGCGAAGGACTGCTAGGCAACTGGCAAAGGAATGCCAGGAGACAAAGACCTAGTGAAGGACTACTAGGCTACTAGCGAAGGGCTGCTAGTCACCAAGTCCTAGTGAAGGACTACTAGGCAACTAGCGAAGGGCTGCTAGTCAACAAGACCTAGCGAAGGAATGCTAGGCACCAGGCAAAGGACAGCCTGGTACTGAAGTCCTGGCGAAGGACTGCTGGGTAAAAGTCCAACCAGAGGAGTCAGTTGGTGACAGGTAAACTCTCCTGAGAGGAGTAGGTGAGGATGCGTTCTCCGTTGAGGGAATAGTAGGCGTCGGTTCGACCTAGGGCTCCATTTTGGAGACCCAAAGTCAGAACCAAGACAGCTAAGGCTGTATAAAACTAACAACTTACTGCTTTATGTTGTTTTCGGACTAACCCTGGATGCAGGACCAAAGGAACGAGTGTCTGCAGCTCAGAGAGCCTCAAAGGAGTGAGGCAGCAGCTGAGTAGGGCGCCCTGAGTATCCAGGGCGCCCCCAAGGTGAACATGAAACAAATGAAGCAAAAAGGAGCTTCGGCTGAATACTGGCCGGGGCGCCCCCAGCAGTCAGGGCGCCCTCAGTGTCCAGGGCGCCCCCAGCCACCAGGGCGCCCCGCGCCTGAAGACAGCGATGAGGATAAGCCTCATCCAGCCGATACTCCCGCTGAAAAGGTCAGCCAGGGCGCCCTTAGCTTCCAGGGCGCCCCTGTCAAGGACTTATCCCTATTTTGAAGGGATAACTCGCTGACCACGAAGTGAGCGGATCACAGGCCACGTGGAGGGCGCCCCCGTGCTCCAAGGCGCCCTCAGAACCCTATAAAAGGCCCTCGACCCCTCAAGGCTGAACACAACTTCTTCCAACGCTGTTACGTTCTTCTGCTCCTGCGCTTCGCCCCAGAAACCTTCCAACTCGACACGAAAGCGCCGACGACGTCCCTCTGCTCCGAGAAACATCCGATATCGGACGTCGGTAACGAAGAACTGATTTTTCATTTCTGTTATACTATTACTGTACTACAATTGTAAACTTTTGTAAGAATCTTTGCGCGATTATAGAATTGCCCTCAGTAAACGGTCAACGACCGTGGGCCTTGGAATAGGAGTCGACCTAGGCTCCGAACCAAGTAAAATCCCTGTGTTTGCGATTGTTCTTATTCCGCTGCATACTTACTCTAATTCACTTCCCAAAAATTTTCACGATATTCACCCCCCTCTATCGTGTATCTCGATCCAACAGATATAACACTGATTTTTGCAGGATCTACCTCAATACCTCTCCTAGAGACTATATGACCTAATACAATTCCATGCTCTATCATAAAATGATATTTTTCAAAATTAAGTACAAGGTTAGTCTCTATGCATCTATGTAAAACCCTAAACAAATTATCTAATCAAGAATAAAATGAAATGCCAAAAACTGAAAAATCATCCATGAAGATCTCCATACAGTGCTCTAATAACTCACCAAATATACTTACCATGCACCTCTGGAAAGTTCCTGGAGCATTGCAGAGTCCAAATGACATCCGTCTATATGCAAAAGTGTTGAAGGGACAAGTGAAGGTGGTCTTCTCCTGATCCTCCGGGTCAATACAAATCTGGAAATACCCTGAGTACCCATCCAAGAAGCAATAATGGGACTTCCCTGCCAACCTCTCAAGTATCTGATCAATAAATGGCAAAGGAAAGTGATTCTTCCTCGTGACTTGGTTTAGCTTCCTGTAGTCAATACACACTCTCCATGAATTTTTAACTTTGGTGGGCACTAGCTCATTACTTGCATTTTCCACCACTGTAACTCCAGATTTCTTAGGCACCACATGTATGGGACTAACCCACTGACTATCAGAAATAGGGTAAATGATACCTGCCTGTAGAAGTCGAGTCACCTCTTTCTTTATAACATCCAAAATGAGTGGATTAAGTCTCCTCTGTGGCTACTTAACTGGTTTGACATTTTCCTCCAAAAAGATCCTGTGCATGCAAATAGCTAGGCTAATACCTGGTATATCTGCTAAAGTCCACCCAATAGCCTTCTTGTGCTGCCTCAGGACTTGCAATAATTTCTCTTTTTGCTCTGATTCCAAGTGTTGAGCAATAATGACAGGAAAATTCTGCTCCTCTCCTAGAAAATCATATTTCGAATGATCTGGTAGTGGCTTAAGCTCAATCTGAGCCTGCTCACTAGGTATGGGTGATCCTTGGGGCTCAGTGCAATCCCCTACACTCTCACACCTGTACTCTGAAACATCTGAAACATCAATAGTAGTAGGTGATCCTTGGGGCTCTGTGTAATCCCCTACACCTAGAAAATCCTCTCCAGCTGGAAGTAAGTCTGAAATAACCTCTGAAATGTCCTCAGCCTCCTCTAAACTGATAAGTGAAGCTCCCTCAGCCAATATGTCTGCATCATTCAACTCCTCTAGAATGTCAATGCTCATAATAGAGTGATCCTCTCTAGGGTGTTTCATGGCATTAAAGATACTGAACTGGACTACTGTGTCTCCAATTCCCATGGAAAGTGTGCCAGCATAAACATCTATTTTCGTTCTTGCAGTCTTCAAAAAGGGCCTCCCTAGGATGAGTGGAGATCTGTGTGCTAAGTAGTCCCCCTCCATGTCCAAAATGTAGAAATCTGCAGAAAATATCAGCTCTTTCACCTTTACTAGCACATCTTCAATAATACCGGCTGGATGGGTCTGACTCCTGTCTGTCAACTGAATCACAACTCTTGTAGGCTGTAGAGGACCAATTCCAAGCATCTGGAAAACTGATCTGGGCATCACATTAATTGAAACTCCTAAGTCCAACATGACATCATGGAACATAGTCCTCCCTATCTCACAAGACACAGTAAAAACCCCTGGGTCTTCACACTTCTGAGGGATGGGATGGATAAGTACTGAAACATTTTTCCCCAGGCTGACCAACTCATTCTCCTTCAATTTCTTCTTGTGAACACATAAGTCTTTGAGGAACTTTGCATACTTAAGAATCTGTTTTATCATGGTCAACAAGGGTACATTAATCTTCACTTTACTGAAAAGTTTGACAAGTTCATTGTATTCCTTAGCTTTCTCCTCCTCCACTTGCTTTTTGGCTTGAGTTTTGCGTTGTGGAAAGGGCAAAGGAACCCTCAATTCTTTCTCTTGAGCCGAAATTTGGGAAGCTGAATTCTGAAGTGAATCTCCAACTGAAGTAGCTACTGTTGGTCCACTTTTATCACTGATTTCTCCTTCATTCTCCACCAAAATCACAGGATTACTTGAGGAAGGAGTTAGGCTTGGACTAGGGCTAAAACCAACTGAATGTGGAGTCTTTCCAGGGATGTTTGGGGTTGCAAAAGAAGTTGTTGTCCTGTTTTCCAAAAATTCAGCCATTGGAGCATTTGAAGTTGAAGTCACCTTCCCACTCCTCAAAGTAATGGCACTAACGTTCCCCTTTAGATTTGGAGTAGCTTGAGAAGGTAGTTGACTTGATCCTTGGGCTTGCATTTGATTCATCCCACTAGCCAATTGTCAAATTTGTCTCTCAATATTTTGTAAGGTGGGGTCATTTCTTGGTTGGCCTTGTTGTTACAAGAGTTGTTGTAACATCTCCTCTAGCCTCTGTTGTTGAGCATTTCCCCCACTAGAACCTCCATAGCTTCCTTGGTTAGAATGAGACTTTGATTGACCTTGAAATGTAAGAGTAGGTTGCTAAAATTGTTGAACTTGCTGTGAACCTTGAAAGTAGGGTTGTTGGAGTTGATTATAAGGTTGGAATGGCTGATGGAATTGTTAAAAATTAGGCTGGGAACTTGATTGAAATTGTTGAGAATTGAAACTCTGAAAATTCTGAGGTTGAAGTTGAAATTGTTGTGGTGAGTGCTGAAATTGAGTGGACTGGAAATTCTGATTTGAGGGCTGAAAATTTTGATTGAATAGCTGAAATCCTTGTTGTGAAAACTGATTTCCTTACTGATAATTCAGATTACCTTGAAACCCTTGCTGATGTCCTTGAAAAGGTGGCTGATTTTGTTGATAGGGTTGCTGAAATTGTTGCTGAAATGGTTGAAATTGGGGTTGCCCTTGCTAATTTTGCTGGAAATTCTGTTGGAGCTGTTGATAGGGCTGTTGTGATGGGTTTTGCTGATAAAAATGTTGATGCAGTCTGGCCCTGATTGTTGTTTTGGTATTGACATCGATTTTAGTTTAGGATGATAAGATGATTGGGATTAAGTCCTGGTCGTGGACTAGGCATACCTTGTGGAAAAATCCTAACCTGGAGGGTTAGGTGTGGAAAAGTCCTAGCCTGGAGGGCTAGGTGAGGAAAAGTCCTAACCTGGAGGGTTAGGTATAAAAAGTCCTAGCTTGGAGGGCTAGGTGTTGAAAAGTCCTAACCTGGAGGGTTAGGTAAGTCCTAACCTGGAGGGTTAGGTGTGAAAAGTCCTAGCCTGGAGGGTTAGGTGTGAAAAAGTCCTGACTTGGAGGGTCAGGTCCTAGCCTGGAGGGCTAGGTTGATGAAACCCTGGTGAGTGAAGCCAGGTCCTAGCCTGGAGGGCTAGGTTGGATGAAATCCCGGTGAGTGAAGCCGGGTCCCGGTGAGTGAAGCCGGGTGACTGAAACCCTGGTGAGTGAAGCCAGGTCCTAGCTTGGAGGGCTAGGTTGAAGTCCCAGTGAGTGAAGCTGGGCATGGCACGAGTCAGAGATGAGCCGGAGGCTTGTTCTCGTGACTTAGAGGAGATTTGACCTTGCCTGGATCGGTCTGGTGATCAATCAGGGAAGTTGACACGGTGTTCCCTCGTGGATCAGTCTGGTAACC
Source organism: Boesenbergia rotunda (assembly GCA_024364735.1). Classification (NCBI taxonomy): domain Eukaryota; kingdom Viridiplantae; phylum Streptophyta; class Magnoliopsida; order Zingiberales; family Zingiberaceae; genus Boesenbergia; species Boesenbergia rotunda. The sequence continues at coordinate 155,672 of JAGFNQ010000218.1, forward strand.
GATCCAGCGATGACTGACCGATCTGGTGACCGATCAGGGAACACACAGTGAGGTTGGGAACCTACTGCTCGGCTCCTGATCGGTCTGGTGACCGATCAAGGAGTATGCAGTTCACTCACTGCTTGGCTCCTGATCGGTCTGGTGACCGATCAAGGAGTATGCAGTTAACTCACTGCTCGGCTTCTGATCGGTCTGGTGACCGATTAGGGAGCCCACAGTGGGTTGAGTTCCCCTGCCGCTCTGCTGCTGATCAGTCCGGTGACCGATCAGGGAGCATCCAGTAGGTTTTGGGAACCTTACTGATCTACTCCTGATCGGTCTGGTGACCGATCTGGAACACTGTGCAGACCGTTCTGGTGAACGATCAAGTGTCGCGAGTTCCTCACTATGACCGATCAGGACGGAGCCTGATCGGTCTGAGCATGCCCTGATCGGTCTGGTGACCAATCAGGAGGGTTGGACTGCGAAGCTAAGAAATCACCCTTCAAAGGGGTGGATCGGTCTGGTGATCGATCCACAACCTGGGATCGGTCTGGTGATCGGTCCCGGAGAAATCATGATTTCTGATTAAGCGTTGGGGACCGATCAGGATGGAGCCTGATTGGTCTGAACCCATCCTAATCGGTCTGGTGACCGATCAGGAGGCTCTCTGATCGGTCCGGTGACCGATCACTTTAATTCAAATGCGCTGTCAGGCGTTCTGATCGCGCTCTGAACACTTCTGATCACCACTGATACTCCATTGATATGTTCTGATGCTTTGATCTTCTGTTGATTTGCTGCCCTAATGTGCTGCTAAGTGTGCAGGTGACTCAGGGATTATCCAAGGGAAGTCAAAAGAAGGTTTTCGCTACAGCAGTTTTGGCTGTTTGTTTCAGCAGGTTGCAACGTTCTCTGGAGTGAGCTGCAATGGCTGAGGAGCTGATGACCTGGGGCTCGACTGGAAGGGATTCAGTGAGTTCAGAAGAGGTCAAGGATAGCTGGCTGTTGCAGGAGAGCAGCTGGGAGCTGCTGCAGAGGAATGGTTGACCTGGCGATGAAAGCTGGTTAAGCTGGGTAGCGGAGGAGAGCTGAGTAGTCTTTTTGCTGAATAGACTTCTTGCGAGAGTGCTTGCTGTGCTATCAGTTCTCCATCATCGAAAGCTTTGCTCTACACTTGTGATTACTCTGCTGTCTTGAGCAACTGTCTGTTACTTGGTCACTTGGAAGAAGAAACAAGGAGGTTGAGTCCATCAGCGAGAAGACACAAAGAAGGGAGTTTTTGCGTGAGATCTGCGTTGAGTGGAGCTCGGGAGAAGCTTGCTTGTGTTCTTGTGGTTCTAAGTGCTAAGTAAGATTCTTCTTGTATTTCCTGTGTTTTATACTTGATCATTTTGAAACACTGTGGAGAGGTTACTCCACTGAGAAGGAGGTTGCATTCTATCTGGATTTTCTGGGGCTTGATCTGTCGACGATCAAGGGATCGTCCGCCTTACGGGCATGCCAAGGAGTAGGGGCAAGTTATCCCCGAACCTTGTAAACCCTCTTGTTAGCGTTCTTGTGTTTGTTCTTAGCTTAGAGTTTCAATTCTGCATACTCTGTTTTTGTTTGCTTCCGCTGTGCTACTAAACGTTTAAGTGCAGAAATTTGCAAAGTGTTAAAGTTTCGGTGTCTGGCTACATTCACCCCCCCTCTCTAGCCATCCAAGTTCCAACAAAAAAGAGTTGCCATACTTAAAGTTTGGATGATCCCTCCAACCTGGATTATAGGTAGATGAGAAGGGGTTATTTTTGGCTTGAAATTGTCCTCTAGTCAACGTCGCTAGTGTCTCATCTTGTTGGAGATTAGGACATGAATCCGAATTATGTTCTTGGCTTGAGCAAATACTACATAACCTCATCACTTGGCTTAAAGGTGGAGGTACTGAGAAATTCTGATTTTGACTCACATTATTTAAAGTCATTTGCTTCACCAAGGAAGTGAGCTCCATCAATGAATTCTTGATTTCCTTTTGCTCATTTGATACCATCTGAACCTCATTTACTCCTCTGGTGGATAAAGCTCTACTCCCAAACTGTTGTGAGTTCTCTGCCATGTTTGAAATCAACTCCCTAGCTTGATCTGGTGTTTTGTTCACTAGGGCTCATCCTGCTGCAGCGTCAATCAGAATCCTATCCATCTGGAGTAGACCCTCGTAAAAGTATTGAATAAGTAACTGCTCACTGATCTGGTGCTGTGGGCAACTAGAGTAAAGTTTGTTGAACATTTCCCAATAGTCATACAAAGTCTCTCCCACTACTTGTTGTATACCACATATACTCTTTCTGATGATTGCTGTTCTAGATGATGGAAAGTACTTCTCCAAAAATGCTTTCTTCATAGAAATCCAGCTAGAAATGTGCCCAGTAGGTAGGTAGGTAGTAAAATCAATCCTTCGCTACTCCAGTCAGGGAAAATGGGAATGCCCTCAGTTTGATATCTTCTTCTAAAATCCCCTGAGGCTTCATGGTGGAGCAAACTACGTGAAATTCATGTAAGTGTCTGTTGGGATCCTCCCCAGACTGACCTTGAAATTTGGGCAATAAATGGATGAGTCCTGATCTTAACTCAAAATCTCCAGTGAGCTCTTGATAGGCAATGCAGGAGTACTGAAAAGCATCATCTGGTGCTGCTAGTTCTTTCATAGTTTTCTGGTGGTCTGCCATAGGATCAACTGAATGAATAGCAATAGACTGAGTAGGAAGAATATCAATAGCCTCTGAAACACCAATTTGATTCCTCCTGGCTTTGAAAGTTCTCTCAATTTCAGGATCAAATTCTTCAAGAATACCACCTGCAGATCTGGTCTTACACAAATACAAAAATTACAGCAAATGTATACAGAAAAATGAAACAAATAAAATGGATCACAAAATATAGAGATAAACACACAAATGGATCACAAGATATGAAATTAAGCACACAAGCTAAAATCAAACAAACTCAACTAAGATCCCCGACAACGGCGCCAAAAATTTGATGATGCCCAAAACAGGTGTCACGATGAGCACTCAAATTTAGATATTTATAACTGAAAACCCTTACTAGCAAGATTAAATGTAGAATAGGGGCCTCAGGTCGTATTTTTCCAAGGACTAGTTGTAAGTGTTTGAATCAAACTTGAGAATTATTTGTCGTCAAATGATTTGGGTTTTCGAGATAAAATGGGGTTTTGTTTTGCAAGTAAGAACGAGAGTAAAATTTGAAATGGAATTGACTTAACTAAGTAGAGTTAAACTACATATTGCAAGAATTGAACTTAAACACTAGGAAAATTGAACAAGACAATTTGAAATCGGAAATATAAAGCTGATATCTATTGCAGAGATGAAACTAAAACTGAATCTAAATTCGTAAATAAAGAATTGAAGCAAGCTGAAAACTGAAACAGAGTGATTTTGTGCAGTAAATCTCCTGATCAGTCGGCTGACCGATCAGATACAAGCCTGATCGGTTGACAGACCGATCAGTAGCTATCTGGATCGGTCGAGCGGACCGATTAGTAGCTGAAATCAAACTGATACAGAACTATGAACAGAATTCAGAAACAATTGAAACAATTTAGAAATGAAATCTAACAACTACTGACTCCTGATTAGATTTGTCACCGAGGTTTGCTCCTTGCTGTCACACAAGAATCGATCTAAGACCCCCTTAGATCGCGAGTCTTCAAAATCAATCTCCTTCGATCGGTTGTCGGATTGGTTCTTCCACTTGATCAGCTGGTTGCACTCTAGCTTAGAACCCTTTGGCACAGTTCAGAGAACCCCTCTGAATACTCTGATGGATCCTGATCGGTGAAGACAGCGATTGCGCGGAAATCGATTTGGGTGAAACAGAGCTTGGAGAGACCCTCACCGGAGCTGAGCATCAACAGATTCGAACACAAACCTCACGGAGACTAGACGTTGTTGATTCAAAATCTGGAATGAAACTGAAAACTGGAGTCGCCGCCTGCAACACTGGAGAAGAAACGGAGAAGAACAACGAAGAACTGGGGAGCGATCCGGCGACGACGACGAAGCGCAGAGAAGTTTTGATTTAAATTCCCAACTGAAAACATGGACGGCTGTGATTGTTTCAGACTCATCCGACGGTCGGATCAAGTTCGATCTGAACCATACCTCACAGATCTTGATCAAGGGCTCTGATCTGCTGCTCCTTAGCTCGGATCAATCAGGTCTGTGGCGGATGGCTCAGATCCTCCCTTCTCTTGAATGGACGGCCTAGATCCTCTAGTGCTTGATCCAACGGCTGAATTAACTCTGATCTGGCCCAAACTTTTAGATCTTGATCCATGAACTTGATTAAGTCTATCTTGAGCTTGGATCAACCAGAAGTTGGTGGATGGCTTAGATCTAACCGTTCTCTTGAATGGACGACCCATGTTAATCCGTTGCTTGATCCCTTTGATCCGGGTCCAATTTTGACTCAAGTTTGACCCAATCTGATCCAGGTCCATGATCATTTGAAACCTACAAAAATGATATCCAATTTTAGTGCCAAAACATCTTAAATATAGAAAGAATTGAATTTTAAGCTAAAATAGAGACAATCCATGAAACCTAATATAAATGCAAACTTAAGCATATGAAAGTGGATCAAAACATGGATTTGAGGGCCTAATTTAATCAACAAAATAAAAGTTATCAATGGAGGTGCCGACTTTTCCTTATTTTCTCCCGTCTCGACGATGACGAGAGGAAGGTCGGCCTCCTGGGCGCTAAGTAGTTCCGGGGCCCCTTGGTCGGTGGTTGGCTCGAGCACTGCTGGTGCCTCTATTTGCTCCGGCGATGCGTGCTCGCCGAACGACTCCGTAGCCTCCTCCGAAGCCTCAGCGTGGTCAGCTGGTGTGTTAAGAAGGGACAGGGGAGGGGCTAAGGCATGCTTATTGGCTTTATCCCACTTGATGAGTCGATTCATCGCCCTCGATAACATGATGCCCTCTGCAATAAACAAGCAATGGAATATCAGTTAGAATTAACAAATATTTATAAAAAAAGTTAAACTTACCGAGGTTGGGGCTTATGCTGGTGACTTTAGGGTTGAGGCCCGCTCGGTACATGAGTTCGTCATTATATACCAGACCCGGGCCACTAAACTACATGCCTGACAGGAGGGTCTTAGCTTATTGGTATCTGAGGTCCTGCTGAAAGTCCCCTAGCTCCGGAGTGATGGATCGTCTTGGCGTGCTAGAGGGAGGGTGAATAGCACTTTTCGATTTCGATCTCTACAATGTCGTTAGCGCAGCAGAACAATAATATGCAAAGAAAATACAATAACAATGCTAATAACAATACTTTACTTGGTATCCACCCAGATGGGTGACTAATCCAAGGATCCACGCACGAGCACCACTTTCACTATGAAAAACCTCCTTCAGGTGGAGAAACCTTTACAGTGGTGATCTTCCTCTTTACAGAATGAAGTAGAATGAGTGAGAGGAAGCAAGGAACACTTTTCAGTCGAGCAGCACTTCGTTACTGTACGGAACCGTATCGCCCACGTGCAAAAATGTCCTCCTTTTATAGGAGAAAATGACAAACTCGCAGTCTGTCCAGCCTCGCACCAGTCGACTGCCCCTGGGGCAGTCGACTGGTCTAGTCATTAATTGCTAGTCAACGGCTAGCCAACGACTAGTTTTCAGGGTATACCAGTCGACTGGCCCTGGGGCAGTTGACTGGTCCGAGGCCGAAAACTCTCTGTGAGTTTTGGCAGTCGACTGCCCCTGGGTCAGTCGATTGCCCTGCCTCTCAGCTTATTCCCAGCCACTCCGAACCTTCTCCTTCACGTATGCCTTCAGGTCTGCTCCCTTGGCTTGCCTCTTGAAGTCCTCTTCCTCTGGCTATCGCCCCTCGGATGCGCACACAAGCCTTCCCTTGGCTTGCCTCCATGTCACCCTTCACGTATGCCCTTGAAGTCCATTTCCCGGCTTGCCCTTGGAGCTCTCCTCCCTTGGCTCTCATCCCTCGGATATGTCCACCATGTGTGATTCTCCAAGTCCTGCAAACTCAATCACACACATCAAATACAACATAACACTCTAACCTTAAACATATTCACACACACACATCAAAACCACGATCTTCCAATCATTTAAGGGTCGATTGCCTCAACAATCTCCCCCTTTTTGATGTGTGGCAATATGTTTAAGTTTAGAGATAAATAACAGCTAACAATAGCAATAGCAAAAGATAGCAATTGAAAAAGCATAAGACACATCAACCCTAAGAGGTAACCTCTCCCTTAATCCATGTCTTCTCCCATTTTCAATTCTAATCATAATCCAAGTTAAGTTTCCACTTAACACTAAACATCATTAAAAATGTAAGACATATCTAAACCTAAGAGGTAACCTCCCCCTTAATCCATGTCTTCTCCCCATTTTTAATCATTCAAGGTCTAAGTGGGAAAGAAAACCTTAAACCATCCATTCCAAGTTAAAATTCTAACTTAAACCACCCATTCTCCCCCTTTGACACTATCAAAATGATTGCCTCAAGCAACCAAACCCTATGGCATCAAATGAGAAAAAAATTTATTTCTGAAAATTCTCATAGTTGTTGAAAATAGATGTACCAGTCGACTGATACACTATCAGTCTGAATTTTCAGCTTTTCTGTCGAATTTCAGAAACTTCCAGAAAAATTCAAAAAATTCCAAAAATTCTAAAAATTTGCATACATGTTTGAAATGATATACTCTATCAAGAAAAAATATTAGTCCATATAAAATTTCAAACATGCATGACTTTTGATAAAAATCTAAAATCTTTGAAAACCACTAAGTTTTGTACCAAACTTACAAGCTAATTTTGCAATTTTATAACTTTCAAAAGCATGGCAAATTATATAAAACATAAAATGGTTTTCAAAGGTTTAAAATGTCCAACTATGATCTTTGGGCAAAGTGTCCATTGATTAAACACTTGCCTTCCCCATAGTTGGTCTAGTTTTCATATCTTGATACTTCTAATGGTTCAACAATGTGCCACAAGTACAAGTGAGCCAAATGTATCACCCTAATGGATCAAGCACCCTTTTTTAAATCTAGTGTCTCAAAGTTCATCCTATACTTCCACAAAACACATTCCAAGGCCTCTTCTTAAAGATGTAAACTCCGATTCGGGAAGAGGCTTGGTAAAGATGTTAGCTAGGTTCGACTTTGATTCAACATAGTGTAGTTCTATGTCTCCCCTTGTCATATGGTCTCTAATGAATTGATGTTTCACTTCAATGTGTTTTGTCCTAGAGTGGTGAACCGAATTTTTGGTCAAGTTGATTGTACTTACATTATCACATAAAACTTTGACCTTGGTGTAATGTAACTCATAATCCTCTAAGGTGTGCATGATCCAAAGGAGTTGGGAAACACACCCACCCATTGCCACATTTCTGCCTCCGTGGTTGATAGGGAAACGCATGGTTGTTTCCTACTACTCCAACTAACTAAGGAAGACCCAAGAAATTGACACCCTTCACTAGTACTCTTCCTATCTAGCTTACAACCCGCATAGTCCGAGTCGGTGTATCCAATTAGATCAACACTAGGGATTCTAGGATACCAAAGTCCGACATTAAGGGTACCTTTGACATACCTTAGGATCCTCTTGACAACAACTAAATGTGACTCTTTGGCACAAGATTGGTACCTTGCACACATACCTACCGCAAAAAGTATATCGGGTCTACTAGCGGTTAGGTATAGGAGGCTACCAATCATGCTTCTATATTGCTTAGAGTCTACCATTTTTCCTTCAAGGTCATTATCCATTTTCACATTGGTTCCTATGGGTGTAGATGCTACCTTAGCATTTTCTAAACCAAATTTCTTTAACATTTCCATAGCATATTTGGTTTGAAAGACATGTGTACCTTCATTAGTTTGTTTAACCTAAAGTCCTAAAAAGAAGGTTAGCTCTCCTACAAGACTTATCTCAAATTCATCTTTCATACAGTTGATGAATTCTTGTAAGAAGTCATTATTTGTTGACCCAAAAATGATATCGTCTACATAGACTTGGGCAACAAATATGTCCTTATCCTTAGCTTTTAGGAACAAAGTAGGGTCAATTGTTCCTCTCCTAAACCCCTTAGACACTAGAAATGAGGAAAGCCTCTCATACCAAGTCCGGGGAGCTTGTTTCAATCCATATAAGGCTTTTATTAATTTGTAAACGTGTCTTGGATAATTAGAGTCCTCAAACCCAGGGGGTTGTTCTACATAAACCTCTTCCTTAATGATCCCATTAAGGAATGCCGACTTCACATCCATTTGGTGAAGTGTGAAACCCATGTGAGCGACATAGGCTAGTAGAATTCTAATAGATTCTAATCTAGCTACGGGGCATAAGTCTCATCATAATCTAATCCCTCAACTTGGTTAAACCCCCTAGCTACCAATCTAGCCTTGTTTCTAGTGATTTTACCTTGGTCATCTAGTTTGTTCCTAAAGACCCATCTTGTGGTTACAATGGTGCAATTATTGGGCCTAGGAACCAACTCCCAAACTTCACTCCTTTCAAATTGATTTAGCTCTTCTTGCATGGCTAAGACCCAATCCACATCTCCCAATGCTTCATCAATAGATTTGGGTTCTAATTGAGAGATTAGAGCTATTTGACTAGTGTGATCCCTAAAATAGGACCTAGTCCTTACTCCTTGAGTGACATCACCTACTATTTGGTCAATAGGGTGATCTTGGTGATGTCTCAAGGGCCTAAAAGTGGTGGGTTTATTTACTACTTCTTCCTCTTGCTCCAGGGTACTTCTTACTCCCCCTAGATCGTTGCCCTCTAAATGTAGGTCTTGGGTTCTTTGGGCAAGGGGTTGGACCTCTTCTATATCCTTATCAATTGAGGCTTTTCTAGGGTAGGTATTTGTTGTTTCATCAAACTTGACATTTGAGGATTCCTCAATCACTTTTGTCCTCTTGTTGTAAACTCTATAACCCCTACTAGTTAATGAGTACCCTACTAGAATTCTTTCATCGGCTTTTGACTCAAACTTTCTTAGGTCATCTTTGGTATTTAGGATATACACTTTGCATCCAAAGACCCTAAAGTAATGGACTTGTGGTACTCTTCCATTCCATAATTCAAAGGGTGTTTTTCCTAGGAACCTATGTACCAACACTCGGTTTTGAATATAACACGCGGAGTTAACCGCTTCGGCCCAAAAAGTAGCTAGGGAGAGAATATGCATTAAGCATAGTCCTAGCAGCTTCTTGTAGGGCTCGGTTTCTCCTCTCAACTACCCCATTTTGTTGAGGAGTCCTTGGGCATGAAAATTCATGCTTGTATCCATTTTCGACACAAAATTGTGTGAAACTTACATTTTGGAACTCCCCACCGTGGTCACTCCTAATTTGATTTATTTTGAGGTGTTTTTCGTTTTCTACCCTTTTGCTAAATCCTATAAAAATTTCTAGGGTATCATCCTTATGTTTCATAAAGTAAACCCATGTAAACCTAGAAAAATCATCTACTATCACTAGATAATATTTACTTCCTACAAGTGAGGGAGTACTATGACAATCAAATAGATCTATATGCAAAAGCTCTAATGGTAAAGTAGTAGTGGTTAGGGTTTTACCTTTGTGTGATGATTTTGATTGCTTACCCTTTTGGCATGCATCACACAATTTGGTGTTCTCATACTTGATCATTGGTAGCCCCTTCACCAACTCTTCCTTGGCCACTCTTGCAATGCTTCTCATGTTGACATGTCCAAGCCTCCGGTGCCTCAACCACCCTTCTTCTTCTTTAGACATGAGACACTTAGCAACATTATTAGTAGCATAAGCAAGGTCAAGATAATATAAATTTGTCTCTCTAAACCCTTCTAATATAACATTATTTGATTCATTATGTTTAATTATGCATGTCCTACCATGAAATTCAACTCTAAAGCCCGCATCACATAACTGACTCACACTGAGTAAATTGAATTTCATATCTTTAATTAGGAGTACCTTATGTATAGAAATTGTGGGAGATACCTCAATGGTGCCCCTACCAATGATTTTTAATTTTTCACTATTTCCAAAGGAGACCGTCCCTTCTCTCAAGTAGCTAATAGTCGTGAACTTGCTCACATCTCCGGTCATGTGTCTTGAGCATCCACTATCTACTATCCACATAGTTGAGGCATCCTTCACCTTTACCTATACAACATGAAAAACATACTCTTTTGGTACCCAAATCTTTGATCCATAAGCATCATTTAGAAATCTTCTAGGTTCCCATGCCCTTTTGGTGTTTCCCTTAGCCCCTAGTCTCCTAGATGCACCAATCCTACCCGTAAGTGATACAAAGGCCACTTCCTTTGTCTTTGGCCTATATCCCAAACCGGCCTTGTTATAAACGACCATTTGACTGTTGATTATCATATCTAGGTTGCTAGATCCTACTTGGAATTTCCTAAGGGCCTTTGTGAGGTCATCTACCTTTTTCCTTAGTTCCCTATTTTCAGTTTCAAGATGTGAAGCATGTGATGTAATAGAACTAGCATGCAATTCTTCAAGTTTGGTAGATTCTACTCTAAGCATGACAATTTCTTCTTTTAGATCCTTAATCTTATTTCTAGCCTTAGCTAAGTCCATGTTAGTGCTAGAAATGATCTTGACTAAAGTAGAGAAGGGTAAGTGGTATACCTCACTTACCGAGGCTTCTGACTCGGATGATGAAGAGGAGTCGCTCTCATCATTGCTTGAGCTTCTTTCATCATCTGATGAATCTGAGTGGTCTTGCGCCATTAGAGCAAAATGGGAAACTTGCTCTTCTTCTTCCTCTGACGATGAGGGATCATCCCAGGTTGCCTTGAGGTTGGTGGCACCCTTCTTCTTTCCCTTTGACTTCTTCTTATCACCTTTCTTCTTCTCCTCCTTCTTGTCATCTCTTCTCTTCAACTGAGGGCACTCGTTTTTCATGTGTCCCTCTTGGTGGCAGTTGTAGCATATAATGTCCTTGGCCTTACCCTTGCCTTTGGACCCTTTCCTAGCATATGATTTGTTAGAAAAATTTCTGAAAGCCTTACACATCTTTCTTACCATGAATGCCTCTTGGTCGCTGTCCATGGAGGTGTTGGATTCCCCTGAATCTGATGAGGAGGAGTATATCACCTTCTTCTTCTCTTTCCTCTTCTTCTTCTCTTTTTCTGCAATAAAAGCAATACTCTTCTCTTTGGTCGAGACATTAGCTTGCTCGTGTAGTTCAAATTCACAGAATAAGTCGTCTAATTTAACAATGGACAAATCCCTTGATACCTTGTATGCATCAACCATGGATGCCCACAAGGTGGTTCTTGGGAAGGCTTGTAAAACATACCTGACGATATCCCGGTTCTCAATCTTTTCTACAATCACATGGAGCTCATTGATTACTTCCTTCACCCTTCCATGTAGCTGGCTGACAGTCTCGTTGCTCTTCATGGATAGTGATTGGAGTTGAGCCACGAGCAAGTCCTTCTTGGCTCTTCTGGACTCGTTTGACCCCTCGTTCAATTCCACCAACTTGTCCCACAGTTCCTTGGCGCTCTTGAACGGCCCCACCTTGTTCAGTTGCTCCTTTGAGAGCCCGCACTACAGTGTGGTGGTGGCCTTGGCATTTGACTGCGCCCCTCTTCATTACCTCCTTCGACCAGGATCTCATCGGTGTCGGTTCTCCTCTTTCATCGACAAGTGCCTCGAAGCCATCTGCAACACTAATCCAGTTCTCAATATCGTTCATAAGGTAGTATTGCATCTACCTTTCCAGTAAGCGAAGTCGTTCCCGTCGAAGAAGGGTGGTTGTGCGGTGGAGTATCCCTCTTGAAACACCATTTTACTTGCTCCGATTGACGGTTAGTTCTTCCGAAATGCACCGGCTCTGATACTAACTGATGGATCGTCTTGGCATGCTAGAGGGGGGGGTGAATAGCGCTTTTCGATTTCGATCTCTACAATGTCGTTAGCGCAGCAGAACAATAATATGTAAAGAAAATACAATAACAATGCTAACAACAATACTTTACTTGGTATCCACCCAGATGGGTGACTAATCCAAGGATCCACGCACGAGCACTACTTTCACTATGAAAAATCTCCTTCAGGTGGAGAAACCTTTACAGTGGTGATCTACCTCTTTACAAAATGAAGTAGAATGAGTGAGAGGAAGCAAGGAACACTTTTCAGTCGAGCAGCACTTCGTTATTGTACGGAACCGTACCACCCACTTGCAAAAAGGTCCTCCTTTTATGGGAGAACAGGACAAACTCGCAGTCTATCCAGCCCCGCACCAGTCGACTGCCCCTGGGGCAGTCGACTGGTCTAGTCATTAATTGCTAGCCAATGGCTAGTTTTCGGGGTATACCAGTCGACTGCTCCTGGGGCAGTAGACTGGTCCGAGGCCGAAAACTCTCTGTGAGTTTTGGCAGTCGACTGCCCCTGGGTCAGTCGACTGCCCCTGGGTCAGCCGACTGCCCCTGGGTCAGTCGACTGCCCCTGGGTCTGTCGACTGCCCTGCCTTCACGTATGCCTTCAGGTCTGCTCCCTTGGCTTGCCTCTTGAAGTCCTCTTCCTCTGGCTATCGTCTCTCGGATGCGCACACAAGCCTTCCCTTGGCTTGCCTCCATGCCACCCTTCACGTGTGCACTTGAAGTCCACTTCCCGGCTTGCCCTTGGAGCTCTTCGCCCTTGGCTCTCGTCCCTCGGATATGTCTACCATGTGTGATTCTCCAAGTCCTGCAAACTCAATCACACACATTAAATACAACATAATACTCTAACCTTAAACATATTCACACACACACATCAAAACTATGATCTTCCAATCATTTAAGGGTCGATTGCCTCAACACGGAGGGGTTGGCAGGTTTTCCCTCCAGCGAATGGGGCTGAAGAGACATTGGGGTAGGTGAATGAAGAAGAATCGTTCCTTCCATCCCTTGTGGGAGGAAGGAAAACCCCCTGGGAATCTATGACTGGGGGGCCGTGAAACTGAAGACACCCCTGAACGCCATGGTAGGGATAAAGAAGAAATGAAAGAAGCGGGGGGGGGGGGGGGGGGGGGGGTTAGAGGAATGTCAAAGAGTTTGAAGATGATAAACGTCCCGCCCATCTGGGCGAAGGCGTTGGGGGCCATCTGATGGAGAGGAATGTCAAAATAGGAGGAGATACTCATGAAAAAAAAGGGGGGAGAGGGAAACAAAACCCTAACTCTATCTGCCCCAGGAAGAAGGTAAAGAATTCTAGGGGAGGTTTTACGGGCGATTAGTCCACCCTAGGGACTTCTACCTCCATCTCGGTCGGTATGTCGTAGGCCTCATAGGCCGCTCGGAGGGTTTCCGATCTAACCCTAGAAGAAGTGGACTCGTACCACTTTGGTTGGTATCCCTTCTCCGGGGTCCCTTCCTACCTTGATCCTTCCTGCTCTCCTTAACCATGACTTCTAAGGAAGAAGGTCAAGACGAAGAAGAAGACTTACGCGTGGGAAAGAGTCCTTAGAAAGAGAAGACAAGGACAACGCCCACAAACACTGCTAATCGACGATGCCAGAAGGCAGATGGACATTTCTGCCTCCTCTTTTTATAGGGAAGAAGCCACCCTCGTGCGTACAATGGGGACAGGGCATGTGGATGGTGATGAGCCTCCATCTCGAGGCGTCACCTCTTCGAGGCTATTGTTTGATATGGTCCTGCGGCGCATATCAGTAGAAGATCGCGAGGAGAGAAGTCTTAGCACGTGGCAAATGCGCGTTCGCAAAGGGGTTTTGTCGCCATTAAGAGACCTCATGTGCTTTTAATGGATGATAGACAACTATCATTATCGTGCCTCGAAGTTGGTAGAAGCCTTTTTGGAAGACTAATTCAAAGGGGTTGCCTTGGACCAAGGGACGAATGTTTCGATTTCTTGAACCCGACAAACCGCCAATGAAGTAGTAATGGATATATGGACCCACCACGACATAACTTCTCGTTGCACCACTAGTCTAATCAGTCAGCCACACTTCCTTCGATTAGACTTGAAGGGAGAGACTTGTGATGGGGCTGAGTATCCCAGGGTTGACCAATGGAACGAGAAAACTATATGTCTGGGTCCACCGAGTCTGAACGACTCTCTCGAACTCCCGAGACTACGTCGGGAAGGCAGACCCTTGAGACCTCCTCGGGAAGGCAGACTCCCAAGAACTCCTCGGGAAGGTAGACTCCCGAGACTACCTTGGGAGGGTAGATCCCTGAGATCAACTCGGGATGGTATACGCTTGAGACCTCCTCGGGAAGATAGGCTCCTGAGACCCTTCCGGGAGAGGAAATCTCCCGAGACCCTCTCGAGAAAGCGGAGCCCAAAAAGTCATAGACCCGATAGTCCGACTCCAATAATCGTTACCCTTTCTTGTTCAGAAAAGGTGACGGATAATTATTGTCCTTTATATGCAATAATTAAGGCTCAATAATCGTGGGAGCCGTTACCTAAGAGTTATCAAGTAACCGACAAGCACGAAACGTGGAGATCGTGCGACCAAGCCTACATGTATATAAGGTACTTCACCCCCAGGTAAAGGGGTTACACTCTCTAAATTTAGAACTTCCTCCTTGATTCTCTTTCTACAAGTGACTTGAGTGCTGACTTGAGCGTCGGAGTGAGCTCCGCCGGAAAATCTCCGACGTGTTCCCATTAACGCTCGTGTTGATCTCGCAGGGTGCTATCTCCTTTCCTTTCGTCACCATCCTCGTGGGTTGTACTCTGGTGACTGGTCGTGCGCGTCGATTCCTTCCGAAACACTTTACATATTTTCTTTATCTTTCTCTATTTTATATTTATTATTTTATTATTTATTCATATTATATATGTTTTTTACTTATATTATTTATTTTACTTTATTCTTTATTCTTATAATATCTTTATTTAAACCACTATTTTTTATGTTTTACTTTATATATTTTACTTTATCTTTTTTTAATTTTATATATGAAGCTAGTGTCTAACCTAGCTTCAGATATTGAAAAAACTAAAGAAGGTCTGATATATCAAAACTATTATATTTTATATATCTTTTCTTATTTTTATTTTCCTATATTTTATAATTTTAGAACCAAAGAGGGTCTGAAATAAATTATTTCATGTCTTCGTTGGGTCTGAAATAAAAATATTTCAGGCCTAAAGAGGGTCTGAAATGAATTATTTCAGACCCTCTTTGGGTCTGAAATCAAATATTTCAGGTAAAATCAAATTAAATCAATTTTTAATTATTTTTTCGAGGATATCTAATCTATCTTACTATCTTAATTTCTACATATAAATTTTATTTTAATTTCTATTTTATATATTTCTAATATATACAATTCTACAAACTCTATTTTATTTTATTTTTATATTTTATATATCTTTCTTTATTTTATTTTATTTATATTTTTTTGATATTTTACAATTTCTATTTATATCCTTATTTAAATTATCTATAATTATTTTGAAAAAAAAATAATTTCGATTTTGAATATCAGAGGGTTTGATATTTTCAAATTTCAGACTTACATTGAGCCTGATATTCTAGAATTTCAGACCCAACGTGACCTGATTATTATCCTATTTTAAAAATATATAATTATCATTGATTATTTATTTAAAGGATAATCTTTTAATTATTTCTTAATTTTTTCATAATCGCACCAAAATATAATAAAAGGATCGGGATGAGTCAAGTTGTACAAGGCAGGAAGAGATATACAAGGTGAGAGAAGATGAGAATACACTTATATCCGAATCATAATTTATTATTTTAAAATTAAATTATGAAAAGATGATTCAGATGTCTGAAAAAGTGAACTACGAAAAGGAGTAATGGCGGGAGAGGTATAAGAGGAAAGAGCTAATTTTACATATGTCCTTTAATAAAAACATACCATAGAATGCTTTTTAATAAATATAAATTCTTACATACGCCCTTTCATAAAACGCTGTGCCAATTTCATCGACTTATGCATATTGTATTTTTTAAAATTATCTTCACTTTTAACTTAGTGAAACCATTATAAAATCATAACTATTATAACTATTACATAATTATAATCCTTATAATTTTACTATAATTATAATCTTAATAATTATGATTATATAACTACTACACTATAATATTGATTAGTATTGATAAATAAATTATATATTATAACAATTATGATTTGTAAATATTATACCATAATATTAACATTTATTGATCAATATTTATCAATATTGAGTAGAGATGAATTATCTAGTACAAGAGTTATGAATCGGAATTATTATAATATAATATTGTTAATATTAATCAGAGTCGGAGTATTATATAATATAATATTGATTTATTAATAATATAATAATTATGAACTGTAATTATACTAGCATTTGCACACATCTGTTGAGTGTGTAATATAATACATAAATACATATAAATTTAACCACATCTTAATATGAGAATTTATTTAGTTAAAATTTAAAATTTTAATTTTAAAAATTTTAAAATATAAATATAAATTTAAAAATATCTTTTTTGAATTTGATAAGTTATTTTCTAACATTTTAATTTTGGATTAAGAGTTAAAATTTATTTTAAATTTATATTTTTAAGATTTATGATTTTATTTTTTATATTTTTAGAATTTGATAAATAAAAAGTTAAAATTACTAATAAATATTGAAATTCTTTTCGGTATGAAAAGAAAAAAAAATTAACATAACTTATTTTTGGACTTTACCAAATCAATTGAGAATTTATTAGATTAAAAAATATGTTTAGGGTGGGAGTTTAGGGTTTATCCTAAATCCTAAATGTGGAGAGGTGGAGTGGAAGGAAATGAGACATTATTTTAATAAAATATAATTAAAAAAAATATCCTTCCATAAAATTTTCATAAAAAGCGCCATCTCCCAACCCCCAAATAAAAATAACATAATGGAGGGATCGTTAATGACACTTGCCCGTAATTAGTGTATTCAGAAAGTCCACTTTAAACGGATTAACGGCCCACGGCCCACGGCCCATGATGCGAGCCAACCACCTCCCAAGGTTGAGTGCGTCTAGTGATCCTTCGGCACACGATAAGAATACAGTGGTGAAATATTCAGTTTCGGTCTGATGATTCCGTGAAGCGTCCGAACGGGTTGACGATTAGCGTGCTCGGCTGGAGCAACGAATCCTCTTTCGTCCTCGCCTGGGGGCCTTTGTCTGGATAATAAGAGCAACTGTTTCGAGATTGCGGGATAAGATCGGAAAGTGGCAGACTTAGGAGCCAGCAGGAGCAGGTGCGTTGATTCCCGATATTGTTTGTTTAATCCTCCTAAAATTTGCATATCTTTTCGCTATTTGCAGTTCACTGAGATTCATTCTCCTATTTTGATCCCAAAATTCTAGTTTTATTTCGCTTTTTTATCAGAAGAGAGCGAATGCTCTCCATGGAGCAATACAGATTGAAAGGATAATATGCGATTTGGAGGAGGTTATTAAGAAATGCCATTATTTGGTCATCTATCTAAATGAGATTTTCTAGGGATTTCAGTAGCCGTATTGTTTATCCTTGGACTAGTTGTTTAGGTTTGCCAAATTTTCAAGAGATTTGTTCGATGTTGGCTGTATAATTAATACTGAAACCGTATATTGTCGAAGCATATAGGTTAGTTTTCAGGAGGTTAAATAACAAATGCAAGAACTGCGAAATTTGAAAGAAATTTTAGCTTTTACCAATTGGGCTACTTGATGCTTGTATGATATTTATCAGGTTGAATGCTGATAGTTGTTTCCCCATTAAGAAGAAGAGGGGAAAAAACTAACCTTAGAAGTTCTTCACGTTGGGCTCGTGATACTTAATATGGGAAATCAATTGTTCACACAAGTTATTTATATAAACCTAATGGATAATTATTTAACTCTAAACTTTGCAATTGGATTGATTACTTTAAATAACAAATTGCAAGAACTGTGAAATTTGGAAGAAATTTTGGCTTTTACCAATTGAGCTACTTGATGCTTGTATGATATTTATCAGGTTGAGTGCTGATAGTTGTTTCCTAACTAAGGGCACCTGCAACGACCCGTTAATCGAGCGTTATAACGCTCGATTAACGAGCCGTGTGTGCTAAAACCATTGTGGCGATCGCGTTAAAACGCTGACGCGATGAACGCATTCAGATGTTTGAACGCATTCATCAATCAAAAAAAGCGATGACATGACATTCCCAATCGATTAGGATTGCCCTTAATCGATTAGGAGCATCCCTAATCAATTGGGGAATCGATTAAGGGTGCCCCTAATCAATTGGCAGTGCCCCCATCGATTGGGGGCTGCCTCAATCGATTGAGGGCACTCCCAATGTGACCCCAATCAACTGGAGGCTACAATTGGGGATATCTTTAATTGATTAGGGCAGCCGTAATTGATTGAAAATCAACAACAGACACTTAAACGGCTAGTAAATGCCCACAACCGTTATGAAACGGTCACAAACGACTATTTTAATTAAAAAAATAAATTCTCATATATAAATACTTATCACCTTACAACTCTCATTTCAATCTTCAAACACCTTCCTCCCAATTACTCTCCTTTCGAATTTATAATAATATTTTAATTTCAAATAATAATAAATATATTTAAAATTATTATTATTATTAATTTTAAATAATAATCATTTAAATTGGCAAATGAAATTGAAAATAAAGAATGTGTATGTGAGATAATGAATATGTGAGAGAGTGTATATGTCAGATAATGTGTATGTGGCATGTGGACCCGACAAATAATGAATGTTAAATGTTAAACGAATGTGAGAGAATGAAGATGTTAATGTATATGTGGCATGTGGGTCCCATATTTTTTGATGAGGTGGTAGGTGTTATAATGCCAAAGATGTTAAACCATTGCGGATGCCCTAAAAAGAAGAAGGAAAAAAAACTAACCCTAGAAGTTATTCACGTTGTACTCTAGATACTTAATATGGGAAATCAATTGCTCACCTAAGTCATTTATACAAAACTAACGGATAAATTTAACTCCAAACTTTGCAATTGGATCGATTACTTTATTTTGTTCTACCTTAACTTGAAATACAAAACTTTGTTTGGTTATATAATCGAGAAGGATATCAGTGGCAGAAGGGATTCATGGAAGAAATAATGAATCTGCTAATTTTCTAGTTAAGCAAACAACTAAATGAAGAATTATATCACTGGAAGAATAAACTCATGGAAGAAATAATAAAGCTGCTAATTTTCTAATTAAACAGACAACTAATATAGTTGAAACCACCTCTATGCTTAATGTGAATAAATTCCAATTATCCAAACCACCAAGAATTGCATTTTAGCTGATGAAGCGACTTCTGTTTCTTAGTTTTTGAAACAAAAAAGTCTACTAGTTCTTTGAACTCATTTTAATACATGGCTGGTTTTGCTTATGGCGACATTATTTATTCTATCTATTTTATCTAGCTAGCTTTCAAGTTTATTCACTTCGAGTATCTAATTCTTCTGATTGTTTTTATTAATTATGTTCTTATTTTCCTCTGATCCAGCAAAGCCAATCTTGCACTATGGGAAATAAGACTGCAAGACAGGAGAATACCAGGGATGAGATTCTGGTGAAAGCAATGCCTCCAATAGACCGGGCCTTTGCGAGATGGCTGGTTCGCGATGTCCGAAGATTACACGACTTTGCCCCGAGAAAGGCCCGAGCCATAAAGCCGCCAGATCATTACATCGAGTACATGAGGCTATATGGATGGCTCGATCTGGACATGGATGATCCAGACCTGGCACATTTGATCAAATAACTTTCGTCAGCTTTATATTCCAGTGATCAAAGATTATGCTGTATGTTTGCCTCTTGTAGCTTAAGAGTTTATTATTCCCAATCGATTGCCTTTATGTATTGATATAGACCATGATGGTAAATATGCTTTCTTGCTTCTGTGTTCTGATATAGAGCAGTAGTAGAATCCTTGGCCTCAGATCATCTCCACCCTTAACACCAAATTTGGTGTCATTTTCAGATCAAAATGGTACAATTTCAACATCAAACACTATTTCAACTCCAACTCATTCACACTATATCACACTAAAAAAGAATATTCCTTAGAATATTCTATTTTTTTCCTATTCATTTATTCATAATTTAATTATCGACCTAATTTTAATTTAGTAATCATTTTGAATATAATTATTATATTTAAAATTAATATTTCATTTATATTTAATAATTTTTTTAAAAAAAATTACATCCAATTAATATATATAAAAAATTATGATTTTTATTTTTAATATTTATTACATAATTATTCGGACATAAATATATTTTAAAAATATTATAAAATCATACACAATTAAGATAAAATATATTACTAATATAATACAGACAATGATAGTGAATTAAAAATATAATATTATGAGAATTTAACATTCAGAATTACTATATTGTTCCCATATATGATCAATTAACACATTTCGAAGAGTAATATGAGCTTCTTTGTCTTTGATTTGTCTGTAGCGAGCTAAAAAATCTTCAAACAGAGTATGATCATCTATTGCTGGCTCAACATTTGGAGTTGGCACCTCGAAGTGTTCCACGATTGGTGCATTTAAATCACGTTCATCTTCAATTATCATATTATGCATAATAAGAGATAATGTCATTATATCATGTAAAATATTTTTCTGCCAAAAACGTGAAGGTCCTGCAATAATTGCAAAGCGTGATTGGAGCACGCCAAATGCTCGCTCAACATCCTTTCTACGTGCTTCTTTCTTCATTGCAAATAATTTATTCTTTCTACCTCATGGGTCATGAATCGTTTGAACCAGTGTTGACCATTTTGGATATATACTATCAGCTAAATAGTAACCCATATTATACTCTTTTCCTTGAATGACATAACGAGCATGAATAGTAATACCTTCAGCGAGATTAGCAAAAAGATGAGAAGACTCAAGTACGTTAATATCATTGTTCGATCCGGGCAATCTAAAATACGCATGTCAAATCCACAGATCATAATCCGCTACAGCTTCCAGAATAATTGTTGGCTTTCCACTACTACTAGAATATTGTCCTGCCCATGCTGTTGGACAATTTTTTCACCTCCAATGCATGCAAGCTAGGCTACCTAACATACCTGGAAAACCACGTAGCTCACCAATGTGGAGTAGCCTAGCAACATCCTGAGCATTTGGAGATCGTAAGTATTGCCCTCCAAAAACTTTAACAATAGCACGACAAAATCATTTCACACTTTCAACGGCAGTCGATTCTTCTATTTTAATGTACTCATCAGTAGCATCTGCTGGTAGACCATACGCCAATATTCGAAATGCAGCTGCTACTTTTTATAAGCCAGATAAACCAAGTCTTCCAATCCCATCTCTTCTCTATATAAAATAGTTGTCATGACTACTAATAGCATCATAGATACGCATAAATAAATTTCATCCCATTCGGAACCTTCTTCGAAACATTGCATCATTATACAATGCATTTTCGGCGAAATAATCATTGAATAAATTACGATTAGCAGCTTCACGATTACGACTGATCACGTTGTGACTAGGAATTGAGCCTCGATGCATTCTTTGATTGTTTTCTTCATTGAGATAATTCAAGATAATTTGATTATTGGTAGAAATCACCTGAGAGATCAGTTATTGCCTTACGCCAAACTGCCTTGCACCAAACACCTCTGCATAGTTATCATCATCAGAGCTTGAAGATGATAAATTTGATGAACCTTCATTGTTGTTATCCATTTGGGAGATAACTGAATCAATGAGGTATATGTTGCTTATGGGGTATTTATAATGTAAGTTATATTTATACTTTTCTTAATTTTTCACATATGACATGACCTAACAATGAATACATTGGGACAAAAATTGTACAGATAACATGACACAACAATGACAATATCAGGGCAAGTTGGCGAGGCGACGTGACCTGCCACTAAACACATTTTCTTATATGCAGATGATATGACCTAACAATGAACACATTTGGACAAAATTGCACAGATGATGTGACACAACAATGCCAACATCGAGACAAGTTGAGCAGGCGACGTGACCTGACATTGAACACATTTTTTTATGTGTAGATGACATGACCTAACAATGAACATATTTGGACAAAATTGTACAGATGACATGATACAACAATGACAATATCGGGGCAAGTTGAGTAGGCGATGTGACCTGACATTTTTTTGTGTGCAGATGACATGACACAATAATGACAACATCGAGACAAGTTGAGCAGGCGACGTGACCTGACATTAAACACATATTTTTTTATGTGCAGATGACATGACCTAACAATGAACACATTTGGACAAAATTGTACAGATGACATGACACAACAATGACAACATCGGGGAAAGTTGAGTAGGCGACGTGACCTATCACTGAACATACATTTTTGTGTGTGCAGATGATATGACATAACAATTTTATATTCACATTTTCCCCTATATAATGACTTATCAGATGTTGGTATAACACATCCTATGCCAACAATTTTTTTGAGAGTATCATCTTCTTTGGATCAAAATGAGTTCAACCCCCACCTCCCGACAATCATTAGACTCAATTGAAGAAGATAAACACTTATGTCATGTTTACCTTCACATTTCACAAAATCCAATCATAGGAATGAACCAGTCGAAGGATCAATTCTGGGCTAGAATTGAGAAAGAGTATCATGCAGATCCGAATTTTGTGCATTGTTACCGACCGCAAAGATCTTTGCAAAAAAGAATGCTTCTTATGCTTAGTGTAGTATCCAAAATGAAAGGTTGCATACGGCAAATCGATCATTTAAATCCAAGTGGACTATCTGAACCAGATATTGTAAGTTGTTATGCTCATATTTATTTTAGACTATCTAAATTTTATAATCAAAGTCTATGTTCATTAATAACATTAACTTCATAATTAATGTCCAATTATTTTCTTGCAGTTAACTCGTGCCAGAGTATTATTAGCACAAGATCCGAAATACACAAAGGGTTTCAAATTTGACCATGTCTGGAATATTCTCAAAGATATTGAAAAATTTGGTACTGACGATATGAATACTGCAGACGTCAAATCGTGACGACAAAATGTTGATACTGGTTTATCTGAACAACAATTATCCGAGGAAGAATTTCGTACTCCATCTCCTTGTGTGACTACTTTTGATTTGAATATCACTGATTCAGATAGCGGTGGTAGTTCTAGTAAACAACCTCCTAGGGTGAAGAAAGCAAAAATGAAGAAAAAAAATGATAAACAAATTGCAAAGGTAATTCATATTAATGCTCAATTTATTGAGGCAATGAATGCAAGTACTGCTGCTACTACAAAAATGACAGATGCTATGATCTACAAGGAAGAAACTAAAATTTTATTTAAAAATTTGAACTCGATCTCTGACCCAATGATGCGTGATTATATTCGCAATGAACAAATTAGAATTATGCAAAAGAGAACGCAAGACCAGGGATCTCGTCCAGTTCAACATCAAGGAGAAGGATCTCAATCATCTCCAATGCAGACACAAGGATCACAATTCAATCAATATCAAGGTGAAGATCCAGAATCTCAGAATCCTGCGTATTTTTACAACCAATATCATAATTATTTGAGTGGAACGGGGAGAGATTTTCCCGAATATTAGTATTGTAATATTATTGAAGTTATTTTAAGTTTATGTGTGTTTTATTTATAGTTATTTGTTAGGTTTAAGTATCTCAGTATCATTTTTATTTGTATCTCTAAATGTTTTTAAGTTTATGTGTGCTGTATTACTTATGTATTTAAGTGATTATTAGTAATATTTTGATTTTGTGTCATTACTATTTTTATTTTATATGTCAATAAAATAGATGATGTATTTATATTTATGTATATCAAATTTTTAATTATTTTATTATATATATATTTTTAAATTAGTGATATAATTTATAAATTTAATTATAATTAAAATATGCTTAATAAATAAACTATGGTTAATAAAATTAAAATACGTTATTATATTTTTTAATTTATATTTATAATAAATAATTAATTTTATTAAATACTTATGGAAAAAATATTTATTATAAATTAATTTTTATTTATGATATTTAGTAATATAATATTTACTAATATATATTATATTTACTCATTATATTATAATAAAATTTTTAAATATAAAAATAATTAAAAAATTAATATCACCAAATTTGGTGGTGCAACAGTGCAACACCAAATTTGGTGATGCACTGTTGCAACACCAAATATGGTGTTGAAATATAGGCATCGGTTGGAGATGTTTGGTGTAAGTTTTACACCAAATATAGTGTAATAGGCGAAATTGCTCGCCCCAGCGCCCCCGCCGCACCCGTCCTAAGGCCATCACAAGGGAGGTGAATCTCGGTCCTCGGAGTAATTAGTGCACAGTTAGGTCAAATATAGTGTAATAGGGCATCCGTTGGAGGTGGTCTCAGTTGCTTGGAAAATGGCACTGAGGACACGAGGGGGCGTTTGGTTTGCTTGTTTTTCATTTTCATTTTCCGTAAAAGATGTGGTTTTCTGGAAAACGTGTTTGATTTGTATTTTCCAGTCTTGTTTTTCAGAAAAAGATATAGCATTTTTTGTTTTCCAGAAAAAAATATAGTATTTTTTGGAAAACTAAAGAATGAAATAAAGTAATTTTTTATAAAATGAGAAAATGTAGTTTTTTAAAAAATTAAAATAGAAATGAAGTAAACCAAACGTCCCTGAATAGTCTCACTAGATTGCTCAAAAATTCAACTTAAATCGTTTTGCATCTTTCAATTACACTTTCATTGTGAGTCGATCCGTTAAGTTGTTAATGCTTTGTTTCATGCCCAGAAGAAAGTTCATTATTGCCGCATAGACCTTTCACACAAATATGATTTAATTAAGAAAAAACAAAACTTAAGAAATCAATGAAGAAATTACGGAAACTCTGGTCGACTAAAGCCGGACCGCAGCGATTGAAAAGGTGAACCGGTTGAACCGGGATGGAATTTCAAGCCGGGTCCACGTGGCGGAGGCCACCTCCAGTATCCAGCCTCGATTGGGCCCCACTCCCCCCTCGGCCTCCATCTCCGCTACGAGGAACACCCTCTCTCCGCCGTCGATCGCCGCCGCACAGGGTCTCACCCTCGCCCGCGCCGGCAGTGGCGCTACCTCTCTCCATCCTTTCCCGTTCCCCTTGTACTCCCTCACCATACTCTCCCTCCCGCTGCCGCACTCCACGCTCCACATCCGCCCCCCGGGCAGCCCCACGCAGACTCCCTCCTCCCATTCCCACATTCCCTCCTCCCTCTTCCATTTCCCCACGTCCGCGTCGTACCACTCGGCCGCTCCCACGAACCTTCCTTGGCCCTCCGTCCCGTACCCGCTCACGGCCCAAAACCGGCCCCCTGCCGCCACCCCCTCGCACTCGTCCCGCTTCTCCCCCATGGCAGGAAGACCCAACCATCGGTCCTCGGCGACGTCGTACGCCTCCGCCCCCTGAAGCGCGTTTTTCCAGGCATCGTGCCCCCCGGCGACGTACACTTTCCCAGCCACCGCCGCGCACGCGAAGAAGCTCCGTGCCACAACCATGGACGCTCCGATCCGCCACTCGCCTCTCTTAAGATCCAGCACCTGAACCTCCGTCGCCGGATCCAGGGTTACCGGGTCCCAGCCACCCATCACCACCAGCTTGTCGTCGACCCCCGCGACTTGCGCAAACAGCGGAATCGGCTTCGGAGTCGCCAACCGGTGCCACGATCCATCCGTCGCATTGTAAATGCTAAGGCCGTAAGCCTCCGGCCTGCTTACAGTGGCGCCGTCGCCCTTCTCCTCACCGCTGCCGCCAGAGTTCTTTCCGAGGAGGGCTTGGACGAGGAAGATCAGTTCCTCCGTCGCCTCGATTCGCTGCCGGTGCTGGTAGAAGCAGGGAGCGGTGACCAGATTCCGCCAGCCGCGAGAGACGAGTCGGAGACCCGGGTGAAATCGGTGCGGAACTCGGGCGAGGCAGTCCAAGGCCACGTCATTCGGTAAACCCGGTATGAGTTCCTGCGCGTTCTCCTGGTTCCTCATCTCTCTTGCTCTCTTTTCTTTCAATCTTTTTGTTGCAATTTTTGCACTTTGTTACTCCAGACAATGAGAAATATATTAAGGCATTAGCTAGGGCACAGTTGGGTCCCGTGATTTACCTGTCTGTATGCCGATGATACTGGACTGTCTGAGATGAATGCTATCACTTTTGCTCCAATATAAGAAGGTGTAGAGACTTGCTTAGCATCTATGTTGAATATATTTGGAGTTATTCCTATTCTAGATGAACATGATGCACTTCATGGAGTATTTATAATCTTTTCACGTTTGACCTACAAGAACCCTGGTGGCCTGGTGTATGGTCAGAGACCAAAAAAAGAGTCTTTTCAGTGCCTTCGAGAGAAGGGAAAGATTGCATTAGACTGCAAATGGTTGAAGGTTGAAGTTTGAAATTTGAAGTTTACGATGGCCATTAGATTGAAGTTCAGTCTTCCTGAATCAAAAAACAAAATCGTGCTGTTTAATTTTCTGCTTCTACATACTCTGTAAACTACTGCATTAGTTGTGCTTCGAATTTATCCAGTAGTGAATTAGGGGAAAAGTTATCTACCTTTAGGGCGAACACCTAAATTATAAAAAAAAATTGCTGTTAAAATCTGAAACAGATAAAGACAGAAGAACACGATATAGGTTGCTTACAGGATTTTCTAAAAGATGCCAGATAAAACATTAATTGATATTCTGAATATTTTCTCTGACTTATTGTAGACACTGATCTTGGCTAGATTTACTTCTTGAAAACTCTCCTACTAAGTATTTTTTCTTCAACGTTGTTACCCACCCCCCCCCCCCCCCCCCCCCCCCCCCCCCCACCCCCGCCCCCCCGCCCGCCCGCTTTTATAAATCACCCTTGTCTCTACTTCTTGTTTAGTTTTTACTAGTCATAGCTTGATATTACCTTCCTCTTGTTTAGTTTTTACCAGTCATAGCTTGATATTACCTTCCTCTATAATCATGACTGAGTAGAAGAGAATGTTAAGAGCTTTTTAGCTAAATTTTCTTCTTGAAAAAAAAATCCCCTCACTGTAAGTTCTTGGACTTTATCTCTATTTACTTCTCTTTCTAGAAGACGGATTTAGTTATTTGCAATCAAGCTACCAGTGTTAGTCAGCAAATCCAATACCAGTTGTTATCCTGGCCCTGCCGCCATGAACTTCTGCTCATTAGATCTCCTTTTCTCTTCTTCGTGCCTAATTCTTGAGGTCATATCTTGATCTCACCTCTATGATCATGAATGAGCCGAAGAGAATGTCACATGCCTTTTGGCTAGATTTGCTTCTTGAACATGTTTCCCTCACGTTTTTAAGTTCTTAGACTTCTAAGTTATTGACTTCTACTCTTTCTAGAATTTAGATTTGCTATTTGTTATCCTAGCCTTGTGACGCATCACCTTCCTCTATATTCTATTTATATTTCCATCTTCTTGCTTGAATTTTGGAGGTTATATCTTGATATCACCATCGTCTACATTCTATAGTCATGAATGACTCAGAAATATTCAGGCTTTTGTATGGCATCATGCCAGATGAATGTCTTCAGGGAAAAGACAATTTAGAAGAAAGCATTAACCATGCAAAATCAAATCAATTAACTTTCCTTTCTTGTTCTAAAAGTTGTATTTACCATCACCACAAGATTGATTTGACTAGGTTTGAACTACAAGTGCAGAACTATTCAACCATGGCGCAAAAGGTGGATCATAAATCATATAAGCACATAACATTCTCATGTAAGTATCAAATAACAAGGGAATGGATATGCCTGCAAGAGTTCAAGGCATACAATATGGAGGAAAATAATAGCAAGGAGCCTTAATAGCAAAACCTAGCACCAGCAGTTTGGCTTCAGGTGTATGTCATCGACTAACATCCGTCCGCAAAGAACACTTCCTATTTGAGGACCAATTAATTTAGACAGTCCTCTTTTTGGTTTGTCTACTGGGTAAATTCAAAACACAACTTATACATATTCAGAAATCGACTTTCAGGACATTCGTCTCATTTGGTCCTTTAATTGTTCCTTTGAATGCTTTATCACTGCACCACATCCGTGGGGGCCGCTGCCTACCATTGCTGCTTAGATGGGTGGTGACGCCCCCGGGGCTATGGTGCAGCGGTAAGGTACCTAGTTGTTAACTCAGGCATCCGTGGTTCGATCCCCAGCTACGGTGTATTTTGCAGGAATTTTTCCTCCAAATGGGGCGCGAACCCTAGGACGCTGGGCTTCTAGACTGCCACCGCGAGCGCTTCCCGATTTACCCTAGTGACCGGTGGGAAACTTCCGTGGGGCCGGGCCGGTCACCCCAGGTTCAATTTGTCTGCTGCCTGGTTCATCTGTTAGATGGGTGGTGACACCCTAAATTTAACATTATATGGAAATTATGAGTCGATGACGAATGTGGTCTTGAATTTTGAATTAACCTAAAAACACATGCCCAAATTAATGGCATTCCCTATCATAGTCATGAAATTTCTGTCAGTTCACAACTCTTGTGAAACTAAATTAGGATGTCATGTAATTAGATTATGGATGTCAGTATCATGCAGCTAGCATATGCAGCGATCCGGTATTTATCAATTGAACAATTCGTGTCACTAGGAATATAGACCTATCAAACAATGTTGTTCTGAGGTGAGGATAAAGGTGTGGATTGGGATGTTGATGACATTAAACACGTGCATTTGAATCTATAATTCACTGATCAAAAAAGTCGGCATAATCAACCTTCTTATAGGAGTTCCTATCTACTTAGCACTTGTATATTTTATTAGCTTCTAGAGAAACTTTGCCACCTTTTATTCATGCTTGAACGTTCACTTAAAAGTCCTCACGGGATGGACTGATGGTTAGTGCGTGGGTGTTGCCACCAAGAAGTTTGGGGATCAAAACCTAGCAAAGTCAGTGTGTCCGCCCTCCCCAAGCACTAGCCACAACATCCGGGCTAGTAGCCCCTGTGATTTACCTCCTCCGTGTTGGCCCTGGGACGGGTTGGTGGGGGCGCTGGGGGCGAGCGAATCGCCTTTTGCCACCTTGAACATTCACTTAAAAGACCAAATGAACGTAATGGAATTGGTTTTTCTTGCATTCATGATAAACAACTAACCTGGATGCACGCGCACGTGTGCATGTGTTCATGATAAACAACTAACCTGGACGCACGCGCACGTGTGCGTGTTCAATTAAGCAAAGTATTTACTGCTATTTTGCTAGCACCATCTGCATTAGAAGCTCAACTAAAGCAGAATATATGTATAGATTTACAACAAAACTCATCGATACCTTTCCTCTCAGTTCTTACATTGATACTGACATCATGCCTACTTAGTTATTACTTGCAACTACCTATAATCCATACCTCAAGGACACTTCTTTTTTCTTGCATTGATGATAAACAACTAACCTGGACAAGATATGTTTTACCAAACTTTTTCCTGCTCCAACTGAGTGTGGGGGTTTCTTCCAATTAATTGCACCTTGGAGATTGATTCTTTTCTTTTCAATATCTATAATTACATAATGCAGAAGAATAAACAACTAACATATGAAAAGAAAAATCTCTCTTCTGTTGACAAAACACCAAAAACCTTCCTGATTATTTACGAGTTTTAGTCCATGACATTTCATATCTAGTTTCTCAGACAAAACTGCATATTTGCAGTCTCTTCATTTTTCCAGGAGCCTCTGGATTCTCAGCTGGAGCTATTTATCTGCTTGTTGCAAAACTTACGACTTACAGAATCATCCATTCATCCTCCAAAGTAACTATTGCAAGGGTCTCTTAGTCATGTTGAAAGCTTAAGCATATCGATTTGCATGTTGGGGGCATTTTTTTTGTTTTTTTGGTATCATTCAAAAGAATAAAGGAAGAAAATATGCTGAACTCTTCTTATAGTGAGAGCTTATACGACATATTTATAGGTAAGAGGGCGCAATGTTACGTACATCTGTAGGCATAAAAGCTAGAATGAAAAGTACAAGCAGAAGGCCAATGGGAACCAGAAGCAACATGGAAGGGGGAGGAGGCAAGGGAGGTAGTATGAGAGGAAGTATCAACAGTGATGCAGTGAGGAAGAGGAGTAGCAGAAAGGATTCCATGTTGAAATAGGTGGATGGATCAGATTTGAGGTATGGCTCTTGTGGTTGGGTTTTCGAAAGCCTCGGGCCTGAACTGGTTCCTTTCATGCTGCTTCCCATTTGATCTTCCCAGCCGTGAGTTTCTATCTCAAAATTATTTAATGGTACGTACTGGACTGATAATTCAAAAACTCAATGCATTTACTCCGATTGCAGGTTTTATTAAATAATCTGAAGCCAAGATCAGGAG
The DNA here is from genome assembly GCA_024364735.1 of Boesenbergia rotunda. Classification (NCBI taxonomy): domain Eukaryota; kingdom Viridiplantae; phylum Streptophyta; class Magnoliopsida; order Zingiberales; family Zingiberaceae; genus Boesenbergia; species Boesenbergia rotunda. The sequence continues at coordinate 186,100 of JAGFNQ010000218.1, forward strand.
CTTTGAAGGAATTCATGCTTCTCAGAATCTGAGATCTGAAAGAAGGCTGCCATGATTAGTGTCCTGGCGAGAAACCTGCGACGTGAGCTGCTTTTGCTGAAAGATAGCACCAACCACACCAAGCACAAGATGTTTGAACCACAAGATGCCTGTTAACAATAGCCAGCAAAGTGAGGTTAGTTCTCTCAATATGGTCATAGATTCACAACTTGTTTGTCTGTGCATAGGACTTTTCTAACTATGGCATAGAACTTTGATTTGAATCCCCGAAGAGGACTTTCTATGCAATCCGAAAAAAAAGGAAAAAAAATGCTTAGAACAATTCCTTACTTTAAATATAATGAGAATCACCAAAATTTCTTAGTATTCTTTTTTTGTCTTCCTCTGTTGTTTTAAATGGATCTACATCTATAAAAAATCAGCATAACTTCATACAGAAAATAATGCAATAAGATAATCTGTGAATGGAGTTCTAGAAAACTCAAATATAGACTATGAAAAAGATCTGTGTAATCTAAAAACTTATTGATTTCAAAGACAGCCTTAAATATATCCCATAAAAACAGCTATATGACTGTGCTAGAAATAGTTGAAGCCATACCTTGTTATCTCTTCCCCAACCAAGAAGCGAGCCCGTTTATGATCCTATATCTAGAATTCTAATGGGGAATAAGATTAGATAATTGCCTGCCTCACTCTTTTTGCTGAAGATTTGAGACAGGTGAAAGAATAGCACAAGGAGAGAAAAAAAAAAATTAGAGAAGAGGATTGTTGAAAAATGGTTGGGAGAAGACGAGAGAGGTGACCCCAGGAAATAATATTGGCTTCTGGAGCTGCCTTTATTAGGTGTGTTTGGCGAGAAGATTTCAAGTATCATGTGTCTCAATATATGGGTGCAGATACACTGCATCCCATTTTTCACAACAGGGATTCTCATGCACCTTGAGCAGTGGTGGGTCATGCTCATGATTTTTTTTTTTTTTTTTTTGCATTGTGGGAAAAATATAGGAGTGATCAGGGGCGGAAGCACGAGGGGGGTTTCAGCCCCCCCCCCCCCGGCTGATCGGTCAGTTGGACTGGCTGATCGGTCCAGCTGACCGATCAGCCCCCTGGCTGTGGCTGACCGATCGGTTTTATCCCGGTCGGTTCGGTTTTTTTTGGGAAAATTTGATATTCGGTGGTTCGGTTCGGTTCGATTTTAACTTTTAACCAAATACTCACCGGCTCACCCCTCAAATGACCTAGCAATTCGGCGAGGCACACGAAGGAGGCGCCGCCTGCCCGCCTGGTTCCCTGTTCGCACTTCGCAGTTCTCTTCCTCTCCCTCGTCAGTCGCCAATTTCCCTCCGCAGCTCCGCTCTTCTCCTTCACTGGTTCCGACGCCGAGCTATGCCCTAGCAGCCTAGCTCTTTCTTTTCCTCTGGATCGCATCTTCTCAGTCTTGGGCTGGCTATCAATTCTGGATTTCTGGTCGTAAATCCTTGTCGGAACTCGGAACAGGTAAGCGATTTCCTCAAATAGGGTTTTTGGTTGTTGTTGGGCTTACCTTGTTCCTGCCTTAATTTTTCCTAAATCTGTTGAGATTTGAGAAATGCATATTTTTGTGCTTGATGGGAACAACGAACAGGGGAGGTCTTTGCCGATGCGATAGAGAAGGTAAGAAATTTGTTAGATTTGATCTTGAACTAGTTTGAGTTGTATCAATTTGTAACCTAAGCAGAGAAATTAAAGGTTAGGATTTTGTGATCTTAGCGTGCAGGTGCAGCGCAGACGCTCGATTTTTTCCTTTTCTCCGCAGACACGAAGATTGCAAATTACAGGTTAGATCTGTTGATTTCTTCTTTGGCAGTTGACCTTAAGATTGCAAATTACAGGTTAGAAACTTTTTATTGTTTGATTTTTTTTTATAAATTTATATTTTAGTTTGTAATTATTATTTATCTTTATCAGTTATCACTTATCAGACATAATTTTTTCAAACAATATACATGAATTTATTTTTAGTTATTTATTTGTGTAGGATATGGAGAGATTTTTTAAACGAATTCGTAGTTCTGTCTCCTCTAATCAGCCTAATGTTATTGAGCAAGTGGAAAATCAATCCCATATAGAATTAAATTTAGATGATATTGTTTGTGATCCGGGATTACGAAAACCAATTGAAGAATTTGATATTGCTATTCGAGATCAAGCTCGAAGAGAGTATGTGCTCCGAGGGCCTTGTCAACCAAATGGTCATGTGTATCCGAAAATAACTTTTGGTAATCAAGAAAGGAGTTTTCAAGAAACTTGGTATAAAAAATATACATGGCTAGAATATAGCATATCAAAAGATGCGGCATTTTGTTTTTGGTGTTATCTTTTCAAACCATTACATAAAGAAAATGTGGATAATGCCTTTATCAAAGATGGATACAATAATTGGAAAAAGGCATTAGAAAGATTCAATCGTCATATGGGGACCGTGAATAGTTGTCACAATGAAGCTAGAATACAATTTGAGTCTTTTCAAGATCAAAGGCATAGTGTGGGAAATATTTTACGAGTACATGGTCGCAATATAGAAATTGATTATCGTACCCGTTTAACAGCAATGTTGGATGTGACACGCTTTCTATTAAAGCAAGGGTTACCTTTTCGAGGGCACGATGAGTCAACTAGTTCTTCAAATAGAGGTAATTTTCTTGAGTTGCTTGAATGGTACAGCCAACGAAATGAAGAGGTTTCCAAAGTTATAAAACAAAATGCTCCTGCAAACAATCAATTGACTTCCCCAAAAATTCAAAAGGAATTAACACGTGCTTGTGCGTAAGAGATCACACGTGTTATAATCAATGATATTGGAGATAAATTCTTTTTTTTGATGGTTGATGAGGCTCGGGACAGTTCAGTGAAGGAGCATATGGGAGTTGTTTTGAGGCATGTGAATAAAGAAGGATGCGTGATTGAACGATTTCTTGCAATTGTGCATGTGTCTGACACTAGTTCTCATTCTTTGAAAAGGGCTATTGATGCATTATTTGTGCAGCATGGTTTATCATTATCTAGATTGAGAGGCCAAGGATATGATGGGGCTTCAAATATGCGCGGTGAGTTTAATGGGTTGAAATCTCTGATACTGCAAGAGAATCCATTTGCAATGTATGTTCATTGTTTCTCTTACCAGCTTCAATTAGTTCTTGTTGCGGTTGCCAATGACAACTATACTGTGAGTGAATTTTTTGGGTATGTCACCATGATTGTGAATATATCTGGTGTATCTTGTAAGAGGAGAGATCAACTTAGACAGATTCAACATGATAAGATAATTGCTGAATTAGAAAGTGGAGAAAGCAGTAGTGGAAAAGGAAAAAATCAAGAAACTAATTTAGCAAGACCTGGCGATACTCGTTGGGGATCACACTACTTAACATTACTTCGTCTATGCTCTATGTGGTCTTCAGTGATAGAAGTGTTGAGAAATGTACATGATGACGCTTCTTATTCTGCGAATAAAGGTGCTACCGCGGGTTTAATTGAGAAGATGGAGAGTTATCAATTTGTTTTTGTATTGCATTTGATGAAGTATATATTGGGAATTACAAATGAGTTATCACTTTCCCTACAACAAGGAGATCAAAATATTGTTCAATCCATGCCCTTGATTAGTAGTGTGAAAAGTCGACTACAAGACTTCAGGGAAGATGGATGACAAATAATTTTAGAACAAGTTAACAGATTTTGTGAATTGAATATGATCCCAATACTTGATATGGAGGACAATATGCTAACCCGTGGTCATGGCAGGCGCAGAGGACAACTTATCACTAATTTTCATCATTATCGTGTGGAGATTTTTTGTCAGGTATTATTTCTAAAAATCTATTTTTTTTGTTTGTTAAAGAAATTTCATTGATTATTAATTTATCATGGTTGCAAATTTGAATGCTAGGTTGTTGATTTAATTGTACAAGAGATGAATAATCGTTTTTCAGAAGTCAGTACGGAATTGCTTAGTTGCATAGCATGTCTTCATCCAAGAAACTCTTTCTCTCAATTTGACGTTCATAAACTCATCCGTCTTGCTGATTTTTATCCCGAGGACTTCTGTGGTACTGATTATTTATTTTTGGAACAACAACTTATGAGTTACTTTTATAATTTGCGGTATGATCCTCAATTTTCTTCAATTGACAACTTGGGAATTCTCGCTCAGAAATTAGTTGAAACTGAAAAACATTTGATTTTTCCATTGGTTTATCGTATGATAGAGTTGGCATTAGTTTTACCAGTTGCAACTGCTTCAGTTGAAAGAGTTTTTTCTGCAATGAAGACTGTGAAGACTGATTTACGTAATAGAATGGGAGATGAATGGATGAATGACAGTCTAATTGTATACATTGAGAAGGATATTTTTTCTACAATTGAAAATGAGCAAATATTGCAATATTTTCAACAAATGCAGTCTCGTAGAATTCAATTGCCTCCTCTTGTGTCGACTTCTCACAGCAGATCGACATCCAAGACTAATACATTGTCCAGTGTTAATCAGCAGTAGCTTTATAATTGTGTATTTGTGTTTTTATCATTTTGACTGTTGTTGATGTAAAACTTTAATTATTAAATATTATGGAGACTCTCTATTTGATTTATATCTTGTCTGTAGACTGTAGCCCTAAATGTTCTTGTTCATTCTTATTGTTTTCCATGTTCAATTAACGTTTCTTATGATATCGGACTTTCATGATTAGTATATTCATAATTTTGAATTACAATTTGATTTCTGAAGTTGAAATTTTCATTTCTTTTGATTTAGGGCTTGCTTGTTGTTAAATATATTTATTCAGCCGCACAAAAAAAAATTATCTATATAATTTAGCCTCCCCGAAATTTTTTGTCTGGTTCCGCCCCTGGGAGTGATGCTTAAGGTTCGTCTCCCTTGGTCATATGCCCTTGCACCTTCCCCTGTCCCTTTCCAGATCCTACCACCAGTCAAATTAGCTTCCTCATCTTGTCTTGGACTTCAGAAAGTAGAAGAAAAGGAAATACTACAAAAAAAAAATACAAAAGGAAGTTTTTGGCCTTACTGTTTTATGGTGCAGCTATACTTCTCAGGAGACTTAAAATGTATCGTCCAAAAGTCAGATGCAAATGGGACCTTCTCTCTAATACATTCAGTGATCATAGATTTGTCATAGCATTTGGATCTGCTTTTGCACCAACTTTTCAATGCAGAAGATTTGCCAGAAACTATTCCGTCTCTCCTCGGTTCACTAATCCAGTCCTTTTGTACTTGAAAAATTCACCATTGGACTCTTAAGAGCTTTTTATTGGTAATTTGATTTTTTTTTTTTGGGATGAATTTCCAATGTTCTTATGCTCAATCTATGGGTCTAAATGGGACCAGAAGACAACTGATGTTAATTGCAGAACTCGTGCTCAAATAGCAAGCTTTGACATGCAACAGCTCCAGATATGTTACTTTCTTACATCCCTGTTATATTGTTATTTTCTATTTTGGAATTTCAGTTCCCTCCAAACTCAATGAACAAGGCTTCTACTGGTCAAACAAGTTGAAAAGTCGTATTTTTGTACAATTTGCCCAAGTGAATTGCAAAGAAAATGAAAAGTTGAAGGCAAAGGAAGTGGCTAAACAAATGACTTTTTGATACGAATTAAATGACCAAGGGCTCAACATGCAAGGAGAATGGAAAAGTTCATGGTATCGAGTCTTTTGATTCTAGGTTCTCTGTCTGGAAACATTTGATTTACGATAAACATGTTGGAAAATTATCCTGTCAAGTCATTGAAACTTTAATTATCTTAAACAAATGACAAGCTCACTCCAGACATCACAAATTATAGAATGAGGTGGTGGATGAACTCTGGATTTCTTCATCTCAGAAGAAAAACAGCTACACACCACCAACACCAAGGCAGTCATGTGGAGATTAAACTAATATTATTCATGATTCGATCAACGAAAAGTTAAATAAAGAACAGGTTGGCCAACTTGGCACACGCCTTGTGTTATAATATAATTGCTTGCAGCCATAAAAATTTGTTTCCATTCTTCGAGGAGGGATCTAGTTCTTCCTCTTTCCTCCTAAATTGTTTATAGAGGCCATATATTGAATCGAGATAGTGTTTTGTGAGTCCACCTTTTGATCGTCATTCCTAATTTTACTTTGTTTTTTTTTTCATTTTTATTTTCTTTTAGCGTTATCCTCATTTTCCTTGTCAAGAAGTTCTTTTACTATATTGGAATAAAAAATGTGCCATATGACAACCAGTTTTTCTTCTTTCCAAGCGACCTTTTCAATTCTGTAATGCAACTTGAGAGAATGTCGATCAAATGTTGGTAAGTGCATTGCATCTCATTTCCACATTCAGTGTTCCCATATCCCAAGTAAATCGCAACAAATGAAAAAGGAAAAAAAAAATCAAATTGGCATAAAAAAAGGCATGATTTGATTTCTTGCCCAACTTGATGCATTGAACCACTCCAATGCTGCACCATGGTTTTTTTTTATCACAAATTTTCTGAATTCTAAATTCTAAATTTTACTCACTGATTATGAGAATAAATATTTAACTGATTAGTTTAAGATAATATATAATGATAAAGGAATTATTAGATAATTAATAATCTCTAGAACTCCATCGTAAAATAAGATTGCTGAAAGAAGAAATCAAACAATTTTAGATATAGTTAGGTCTATAATAGCTTAAGTTAATTTGTCAATTTTTTATTGGGGAGACACATCATTAGTAATAACCTATATACTTAACTAAGTATCTTTTAATTCTGTTCCATCCACTTCATATGAACGTTGGACAAATAGAAAATCAGATTTAAGTAATCTGATACCTTGCGGGTCGATTGTTTACATTCATGATAAGATTCATAAATATGGAGAATTAGAACCAGGGATAAAAAATATATTTTTGTAAGATATTCTAATACTTCCAAAGGTTATGTTTTTATTAGTGAGCAACTAGATGGAATCATCTCTAAAATAGAGTCAAGAGATATTTTTTTTCTCGAAACTGAGTTTCCAACCAGAAGTGAAGTTGATAAGACAATTCCTTTATTTACAATAGCGGAGGAGAATAATGTTTCTTTATTAATAAATCAGGTATCACAAAAGATGTCTGAATATAGTTAACCTAATGAGAGTGATTTGCTAATGAATGAGTTAGTTTCTCAATAGTCTAATCTACGAAGAAGTAGTCGTCAAATATTCCTCGGAGACTGTTTGAATTGAAAATGAGGCATTAATGATTCTCCCTATTGACGATGAGAAACCTCGAACGGTTGAAGAAGCATTGAGTTGCTCAGCTAGAGAAAAATGAAAAATTGCAATGGATGAGGAAATGAAGTCCATGAGAAAAAAAATCAAATTTGAAATTTAGTCGATCTTCCTCTAGACCGAAATGCTATTATGAATAAATGGATTCTCAAAATTAAGAGAAAAATAGATGGGTTGATTACTCGATACCATGCTCGTCTAATTGCAAAATGATATATCCAAATGGAATGTATTGATTTTGAAGATACATTTTCCTCTGTTATGAAAGTTGTATCAATACGTGTTATCTTAGCTATAGTAGTACATTTTGACTTAGAATTGTAAGATTGTTGAGAATGATAGGGGGGAGGGGTGAATCTCGTAGCTTAAAAACTTTTCTTTTCTTTTATAAACTTAACGGAAGACAAGTACACAGCAGAATAGAAATTAAAAAAAAAACAAAAGAAAGAACACACTTGGGTTTTTACTTAGTTCGGAGCACAGTCGACTCCTACTCCAAGACTCATGATTCCTTGGACCGTATTCGTTGGGCAATCCACTAAAATTCTCCTCTGAAAACTTTCGGAAAGAGAGATCGGTTTAATGATGAAATAGGTAGTAACAACTCTACTACTCTTCTTGTAAATAGATATGCAATAAAAAGATTACTGACAACCATAGTAGAAGGATGAAGCTCGATTGTCGGTGTTGCTCAAAGCACAGAGACTTGCTTAGAGATGATCTTGGTGTGGAGTAAAGAACTAAATTGTGCTTCAAAAAACTTGATCACCGCCTTCATCCTCAAGGTTCCATTTTATAGTTGAGCCAGCAGTCAATTAGATGTTGAGTTTCCGAAATCAGATCTGATTTGTCGACAGATCATGCTGATCTGTCGATGGAACCCAATAAACCTTCCCGAGTTTACACCCCACTACTCGATCTGATCCACCGTGAAATCAGCTTGATCCGTCGACTAAACCACTTTATCCATCGATCGAACCCAAGCTTTCCATTTTACTGAATCTAGCTCATCTAGCCGATCAAGTTTGATCTCTGTGAAGTCTACTGATCCATCGACTGAACAAACCTATATGTTGACAGAACCCTTTTTTCCTTTTGTGCTATGATCCAATCTGATCCTTTCTTGGATAAATTTCTGATCCGTTGACTGATCACCTTGATTCGTTGACGAAACCAACAAGGATTCATTGATGGAACCAATTTATCAGTCAACAAAACAATATAATAATGCTTAGTTCCTGCAAAATATTGTTAGCATAGATGTAGTATTTACGATGCAAGACAGAGTTAAAATATATATATGCATGAAAAAATCCTGTCTAAACTTAACTAGGATTTTAGTATCTCATCTCAACTTAAACTTTCAAGTTGGCTCTAAATTGGATCATCACCTAAGGTTTGTCCCTACTAAGACACGACCTCACTACACTCCTTCTAGGAGCCTACCTTAACTCACTTCTCAAGCATCTGGTCTTCCGGACCTGTTTGAACTTTCTCTGCTCAGTGTTTGCTTGCCTGATCTACTAAGACTTTTCTTGCAATACTAAATTAGCACAGCAACAATAATAGTAATATAAAATAGTATTGGCAAAATTATACTTAAGTTTACCAAAATCCGCTGGTCCGGTCGCACTTGCTTAGAGTTCACTCCTCCAAAACTTCTCACAATCTAGGTTTCACTTCCATGGGGCTTCTCTTTGCTTGAATTTCACTCCTCCAAGATTTCTCACTTACCTAGGGTTCACTCTATTAGGATTTTTCTTTGCTTGGAGTTCACTCTGTTGGTGCAGGAAGCACCATATCGAACCTTATTTTGATATTGACAAAGGATCCAAAGTTAAGTACTATTTGTGCTCTAATGATATTACTTAAGTGTGCAGGGAAATTCCTAGGTACACTAGGCAAGAAGTCCTTGCGAAGGGTAGCTAGGCACCGAAGACCTAGCGAAGGGCTGCTAGGCACCGAAGACCTAGCGAAGGGCTGCTAGGCATCGAAACCCTAAGACCTGGCGAAGGGCTGCTGGGCACCTAGCGAAGGGATGCTAGGCATCAAAACCCTAAGACCTGGTGAAGGGCTGCTACGCACCTAGCGAAGGACTGCTAGGCGTTGAAGACCTGGCGAAGGACTGCTAGGCACCTAGTGAAGGACTGCTAGGCGGTGAAGACCTAGCGAAGGACTGCTAGGCACCTGGCGAAGGACTGCTCAGCAAAAGTCCAACCGGAGGAGCCGGTTGGCAAAAGGTAAACTCTCCTAAGAGGAGTAGGTGAGGACGCGTTCCCCGTCGAGGGACCAGTAGGCGTCGGTTCGACCTAGGGTTCCATTTGGGAGACCCGAAGTCAGAACCAAGACAGCTACGACTGTAAAAAATCACTATATTCGTGCTTTGTTGTTTTTGGAACTAACCTTGAATGCAGGGACCGAGGGAATGTGTTTCTGCAGCTCAGAACGCCCCAAAGGAGAGGGGCAGACAGCTGGGCTGGGCGCCCAGGAGGTCCAGGGCACCCTAAGGTCGAAGGAAAAATAAGGAAGCAAGAGTTGCTTCGAAATTGCAGTGAGCAGGGCGCCCCGGAGGCTCCGGGCGCCCAAGGTCAAAGCAAAACTTGTAATCGAAGCAAAATCATCATGAAGCCAGCGGACCATGTCAACCAGGGCGCCCCCAACGTCCGGGCGCCCCCGTCAGCTCCGAGGCTGATTCTGAAGGGATAAGCACTGATCGAGCTTCGGATAGAGGTTCTCGGATTCGAAGGCACGTGTCAGGCGCCCCCGACGTCTCAGGCTCCCCTAGGAGCACTATAAAAGGGGATCGACCCTAAGGCTTCAGAACAACAATCTTCCAACGCCTCTAAGCTCTTCGGTCAAGTGCTCTGCTTTGGTAAACTCTGTTCTCGACATTCCAGCACCGACGACGAACCTCTGCTCCGAAGTACGATCCACACCGGGCGTCGGTAACGAAGAGTATACTTGTTTTTACTGCTCTACTATTGTAACAATTTCTGTAAACCTTTTGCGCTACTATAGAATTGCCCGCAGTAAACGGTCAAGGACCGTGGGTCTTCGAGTAGGAGCCGACCGCGACTCCGAACCAAGTAAAACTACTTGAGTTCTGTGTGTGTGTTTTGTTTAAATTCCGCTGCGCCTTTTTCGATTTTGAATTCTCATTTTTTCACCATTAGTTAGAATTGATAAAATGATCAACTTTTAAAAATTTGTCATAACCTTTTTTTTAATATTTTCCTCGAAATTTGTGCTATCTTAATTCGAGCAAATTTTTTTTTCAAACATTGAATTATTACTTTTTCATCATTAGTCAGAATTGATAAAATCAACATTTTCAAAAATTTGTCATAAATTGTTTTTATTATTTTATTATTATTTCGCCTCGAAATTCATGCAATATTTATTTTGGGCTATTTTTTTTTCCTTCTCCCGCACTACTAATCCAAGACCAAGTCTTGGTACACTTCTGTTATTTCTTTTGTGTGCAAGGATCATCTTAAATGACCAATCAAGAATGGAATAACTTTCGTCCACCTCTATTCTCTGGTGAAAATTTCAGATTCTGGAAGGGTCTAATGGAGTCTCATTTGAAAGCTAATATGGATTTATGGATGATAATCCAAATGGAGTTTAGATTCCCCACAGAAGATGGGATAGCACTCGCCTGGGACAGATTAGATGAACCAACACTCAACATGATTGAAACAGATGCAAAGGCGACTGCAATCCTACAATGCGGCATAACAAAAGAAGTATTCAAGCAGATTGGACCATTCGAATGCGCTAAAGAGATGTGGGAAAAACTGATTAACCTACACGAAGAGACTTACAACATCGAGGACTCAGAAGGTGTGTTGTCCGAATCGTCAGAGGAATCAGACGAAGAAGAAGAAGATCACCTAAGATACCTTGCACTCTCGGTCCAAGCATAAACAGCCGAGTCAGAGTCTGAACCCGAACCCAAGCCAGATTTAGAAGACGAATTGACTGAGACGGTAATCGATTTTAAATTATTTTCAAAATTAGAATTAAATAATCAAACAGATACTGTAATGGTCGAGGAAGGTGTAAATTCTATTGCAGAGAAAACTCCAAGAAAACTGCAAAAGAGGCCTCAACCAGTACCTGAGTCCGACTCAGATTCAGAATCTGACGACGAAGAAGGGGATCATCGGAAGCAGGTCCGAATGGCTCGCGACCACTACAAAATGCCGAAAAAACAATCAAGCAAAAGAAAGATGGGTAACTTTAATTCATATGAAAATTTAATTCATAATATTGCTGATTTTGAAAATCCAGAATATTATTACGATTATGACGTGACTTAGATGATTACTTTTCTCGCTTATGTTTTTTTTGCTTAGAATTAGGATTGGTTAGTTTAAGGACTAAAATGATTTAATTGAAATTTGAACAACATAGTATTGGGTGGAGGTGAGATGATAGTACGTTAGGGAAACCTTCATGGTGGAACTAGCCGAAGCTATCGATCCAAGACCCAAATTAGTTAGACCAAAATCTTTCAAGAAGTAACTTGAAGATGAATTTTCTATAAAAGACTTTGTCAAGAAAAGGGTTGATGATCTAATAAGGCTACGGCCAAAGAAGACCTAGTGCCTTGCCAAGACCTGGAAGCCAATTACTAAAAATCAAATTCACTTTACTATTGTTAGATTTGAATCTAACACAAACTTCAATTAAATCTTAGATTTAACACATTTTCAAAATTAATAAAATTAACTATTTTTCTCAAAATTAAAATATTTATCTCACAAAACCCATAAGGTTAACATGTTTGATCATGTAGAACTGGATGAGATATCTAGGACCTAAAAGCATAATTCACTATCCTTTTAAATAAAAAGGTTTGCAAAAGTTATTCAAACTTATCTCTATTTTGTTTTGTCAATTTTATTGTACCGTACCCTACTTTTTCATTTCTAACATTTTTTTTGAATTTCATGTCAAATATCACAATAAATAGAGTCTAGGGCTTGTTTTGATTTAGTCATTGATTGGTCAAACATAGTCAACATAGTCAAACCCTAGTCAATATAGTCAAACCTGGTCAACACTGAAGTTCCTTAAGGTACCTAGATAAAGTCAGACAGTGTCAAATACAGGGGGAGTGTTTTTTTGAAAAATTCAGATTTTTCAAAAACCTTATGCTCTAAAACTTATTAACATTTCAAAATAAGGTTTTCAAAAATTGGTTCACAAACCTTATGCTCTAAAACTTATTAACATTTCAAAATAAAGTTTTCAAAAATTGGTTCAAAAACCTTGGTATATTACTATCTCTTTGAAGAATTATTATCATTTCAAAATATTTTTTTTCGAAAACTGTGTTATTATTCCAAAATTGAGTTTTCAAAAATTTATCTCCTTAAAAATTATCATACTCAAAAGGTTGTTCAAAAGTGTTCTTTTAATATTGATAAACCCTAAAGACACAGAGGAGATCTTCTTCATGATCAACAAGGACTCCTAGGATGTGTCAAACTTAAGGGGAGTCTAATTCAAAAAGAAAACTATCTGAATATTATTTTTTAAAAAAATTTCTGACAATTACTTTTATTAGATAATTCTTTTGATCTGAACCAAATCCTAAGGACTCAGAGGAAGAGGACTTGTGGTCAACAAGCTTCCTAGGACTGGGTCAAGTTTAGGGGGAGGTCATATTAAAAGAGTTATTAAACATTTCAAAACAATATGTTTTCATGCACTATATTTTCAAAATCCTATTGAAAGTATAAGTAATTTATCTTTCAAAATACTATTTTTCAAAACTTTTGTGGCTTACAAAATTGTTTTGAAATACTCTTTGAAATTATATTTACTTGAGTTTGGAAAATTTCCAGGACACTTAAGAAAATGTACTTGTAGTTAACAAGGTTTCCTAGGATTGTGTCAGACTGGAAAAGAAACCAAGTCAAGTAGAGTATTATGTTTTCAAAATAACATTGTTCAAAAGTACTAATACTTTTTCAAAGCACTAATGTTTATAAAGTACGAATATTTTTTTTAAGTACAATACTAAACATGTTTCAAAGAACAATTTTTTCAATCTTTTTCAAATGAAAATGTGTTTCAAATTTTCTTTTGCATAACATTTTTTTAGTATTCTTCCAAATGTACTATTTGTTAAATAAAAATATTTTTATAAGAGCAATCTTTCGATAAATCTTTTTGAAAGTTTTTCTAAGACAACAGTATTCTAAGTGCGTGAATTTTCTAAAGACTTGCCTACAAATACAAAATATTTTTTTAAAATTCACAATACTTTTCAAAGTGGAGTTTTTCTTTGGTACAATTTAAGCTGCTTGCTATGCTTTCAGAATTATAGTAAGTATTTTTATTTTCAAAACTCATAAGCTCTGATACACATATTTTTTTTTCTAAAATCTTCTTTCAAAAGCTCCTTATTGATATATGGCCAAGGGGTGAGAAATAGAAAAGAGAGAGAAATTTTTTTCTCTTTTTCACAAAAAGCTAAGTATTTCTAAGTGCTTTAAAATTAGTCTAAGCATTTTTCAAAGTACTTTCAAAATTTCTAAAGAATTTCAAAATTCTCTAAGTGCATTTATTTTGAAAATAGTTTTATTCCTAAGTAAAATTTTCCTTAGTAAACAAAGTTTGTCTGAGCAAAACCTTTGGAAATTTTTGGCAAATGTTTCTAAGTTTTCTTAGTAAACAAATCTTTGTTTTGGCAAAAACTTGTCCATTTAAAGATTTTTTTAAAAATAGTTTTAAATGCACAAAATATGTTCCAAGGAAATTTTTCTACGTGTGCAAAAGTTGAAACTTTTTAAAGGAAATTTGTTTTCAAAATGTTGGCTAAGTAAGCTACTGTTAAGTTTTTCTTGAAAATTATGTTGCAAGCTTTTGCAAGTTTTTTTAAAATATTCTAAAATATAAGGAGAAGAGTTGTCACATTAAGGGGGAGCTTCATGCATTTTCAGAACATCCATTACGTTGAACATCTTTTTTTTGAAAAATTATGAAATCTATTACTTAAAGTTTTTCTTGATAACTATGTTTTTGGGAAATTGTGAAATCCATTACTTAAAGTTATTTTAGAAAAACTCAAAAATCCCTCTTAGATATTTTATTCATCCATGAATTTTTTTTGATATATGTCAAAGGGGGAGGAAAGGTCAAATTTAAGTGTTTTATAACACAATACTTCAGGGTTGCAGGGAAAATAAGTTTTTTTTTTCCAGTTCAAAACTACACTAGTTTTTTTTTTCTCTGCTCAAATTGATTGGTCTTAACTGTCTTACTTAAACTGTTATAATTTTTACTATTCAAAATTGCTATATTTCATTTGGTCTTAACTGTCTTGCTTAAACTGTTATAATTTTACTTAACTTTGAATTGTGTTGCCATAAATCAAAAAGGGGGAGATTGTTGGTGCAGGAAGCACCATATCAAACCTTGTTTTGATATTGACAAAGGATCCAAAGTTAAGTACTATTTGTGCTCTAATGATGTTACTTAAGTGTGCAGGAAAATTCCTAGACACACTAGGCAAGAAGTCCTGGCGAAGGGCAGCTAGGCACCGAAGACCTAGCGAAAGGCTGCTAGGCACCGAAGACCTAGCGAAGGGCTGCTAGGCATCGAAATTCTAAGACCTGGCGAAGGGCTGCTGGGCACCTAGCGAAGGAATACTAGGCATCGAAACCCTAAGACCTGGCGAAGGGCTGCTAGGCCCCTAGCGAAGGACTGCTAGGCGTTGAAGACCTAGCGAAGGACTGCTAGGCACCTAGCGAAGGACTGCTAGGCGGTGAAGACCTGGCGAAGGGCTGCTAGGCATTGAAGACCTAGCGAAGGGCTGCTAGGCACCTGGCGAAGGACTGCTGGGCAAAAGTCCAACCGGAGGAGCCGGTTGGCAAAAGGTAAACTCTCCTGAGAGGAGTAGGTGAGGACGCGTTCCCCGTCGAGGGAACAGTAGGCGTCGGTTCGACCTAGGGTTCCATTTGGGAGACCCGAAGTCAGAACTAAGATAGCTACGGCTGTAAAAAATCACTAATATTCGTGCTTTGTTGGTTTTGGAACTAACCTTGAATGCAGGGACCGAGGGAATGTGTTTCTGCAGCTCAGAACGTTCCAAAAGAGAGGGGCAGGCAGCTGGGCTGGGCGCCCGGGAGGTCCAGGGCGCCCCAAGGTTGAAGGAAAAACAAGGAAGCAAGAGTTGCTTCGAAACTGCAGTGAGCAGGGCGCCCCGGAGGCCCCGGGCGCCCAAGGTCAAAGCAAAACTTATAATCGAAGCAAAATCAGCATGAAGCCAGCGGACCATGTCAACCAGGGCGCCCCAACATCCCGGGCGCCCCCGTCAGCTCCGAGGCCGATTCTGAAGGGATAAGCGCTGACTGAGCTTCGGATAGAGGTTCTCGGATCCGAAGGCACGTGTTAGGCGCCCCCCGACGTCCCAGGCGCCCCAAGAGCACTATAAAAGGGGCTGATCCCAAGGCTTCAGAACAACAATCTTCCAACTCCTCTAAGCTCTTCGGTCAAGCGCTTTGCTCCGGCAAACTCTGTTCTCGACATTCTAGCGCCGACGACGACCCTCTGCTCCGAAGTACGATCCACACCGGGCGTCGGTAACGAAGAGTATACTTGTTTTTACTGCACTACTATTGTAACAATTTCTGTAAACCTTTTGCGCTATTATAGAATTGCCCGCAGTAAACGGTCAAGGACCGTGGGCCTTGGAGTAGGAGCCGATCGCGACTCCGAACCAAGTAAAACTACTTGAGTTCTGTGTGTGTGTTTTGTTTAAATTCCGCTGCGTACTTTCTCTTTTCTTAATCCGAAACGTTTTCACGATATTCACCCCACCTCTATCGTGTTTACTCGATCCAACACACTCCTCCAAGATTTCTCACTTACCTAGGGTTCACTTCCTTAGGGCTTACCTTTTGCTTGAAGTTTACTCCTCCAAGACTTCTCACCCTTGTTAGTCATCCAGTCAATCATGACCTGACTATAGTCCATTAAATATATTGTCAAACAAATAGTGGTCAATTGCACCAATAGAATTTACATTAGATGGATATAAAAATAGCTTGCCTTAATGGTAATCTTAGTGAGGAAATATATATGACACATTCAGAAGGTTACATTGCTGAAAGCTAAGAGAATACGTAGACTTAAAAAATCTAAATATGGGCTAAAGCAAACTTCAAGATAATAGAATTTAAGATTTAATAAAGTCATTTTATCTTATGGTTTCGTAATAATCATGATGATCATTATATTTATCTAAGAAAAGAAAAAGAAAAGTTGGTCATCTTATCATTATATGTTGATCATATGTTAATAGCTAGAAATGATATAAAGTTTGTGATAGAAGTTAAATCATGACTTTTATCGCAATTTGACATAATAGATATGAGAGAAACTGAGTATATCTTAGAAGTAAAAATCATTAGAGATCGATCAAAAATTTTTTGGATTTATCTCAAGAGACTTATATTATTAAGATACTACAACATTTCAATATGTCAAATTGTAACATTAAACAAATATTTATAGTGAGAAGTACTGTTCTAAGTAAAAGTATGTATCTCAAGACTCCTTAAAAAAATAGCCGAGATGAAGAAAAAATCATATGTCAATGTCATTTGGAATTTAATATATACTATGTTGTGTACACTTCTTGATATCAATAATGTTGTTAGCTTTTTTAGTCATTTTCGGTCAAATCTAGGATTGAGACACTGAAAAACGTGAAAAGGATATTCAGAGATCTTAAGGGGGCAGTAGCTTATTATCTTTGTTTCCAAGGATCTAGGATGAGCCTGAAGGGATGTACAAATGCAGCTTAGGCATTAGACCTTGATGATAAAAAATCCACATCTTGCTATACCTTCTTGCTAAATGGGAGCGTCATCTCATGAAACAACAAGAAGTAGGCTTGTGTAGCATTGTAGATAATGGAAGCTGTATATATGACTTGTGTAGCGATCGTGCCAGAAGTTGTCTAGTTAAGAAGACTCTTGGAGCATTTGAAGATCGTTGAGGATAGTGAAAATCCTTTTATAGTGTATTGTGATAATTAAGTTGCAATAGCTTTTTCTAAAGATACCAAATATCACAAAAAACAAGCATATAGAAATTAAGTATAATTTTATAAGTGATTTTATTAACATGAAAAAATATAATTCTTGAATATATCTCTACATGTATTATGCTTGTAGATCATTTTACTAAGTCATTGATTAAAGAGTCATTTTGAGGACATGTGAAGTTTTTGAGATCTCGTAAAATGTAATACAATGTAAAGACAATTAGATATATGAAATGCAATGATCTATTTGGTATAAATGTCATTGTTACATTTGGATAAAGTTTGGGTGAGCATGTTAGTAGGTTGAGATTGGTCCACTTACATGGACAATCATCTTTATTTTGTTAAGTATAAATAGAGATAAAACTATTACTTATGGGACAACTAATGAAGTTGTGCATGGAGACATGCCTGTAAGTTAGGGTTGCCTTGATTGTTGTATCAATATAAGATCATTGTGATTGATAATGATCGGAGTAAATATACTCACCATTTATTGAACAGAGACTATATTGAATTCACGAGTTGAATTTAAGATTAGACATTGGAAATGTCTAGATCAAAAGTCTGTACAATGTTGAAATTGAAAAAAAATGTACTTGATCCTGTCGCGAAGTGAGGTGGCAGTCCAAAGGGGGGGACGGTCCTCCGGGGAGCGTGAGATCGCTGAGGATGGCTGGGAGGCTGGCAGTCACGGGGCGAATGACGTATCGAGCAGCGAAGCGTTAATCACCCGTCCTCGGTGCCCTCAGGCAGCGAACCGTCCGTCACCGGCCGCTTTCTTGTATCCCGTCGAGCTTTGGGATTCCCCCGTGCTTCGATCAAAGGGTGATAGCTCGATCTTCCCCTTGTCGGGACTATCCGTGAATGACCAGGATTAGTCTCTTCCCCCTATATATAGGGGCGAGCTGCGATCTTGCCATCAACCAAAATTCCCACCGTCCTGCACTTCTTGCTATCCCCCTCATTATCACGGTTATCTATCCCAGCGACCCCTCATTACCAGATGTCGTCCATGGATTTGGACGTAGAGCTTTTCGAACTTCTTCTTCCCTCCGACGAAGATTCTCCCATCAAGCCAACTGTACCTCCGGCAGCGGCTCCCACTCCTGTGATGGCTTTCAGTAAGTGGAAAGAACCAGTAAGGGAGGTAATTTCTTCCGATCTGGAAGTTACAATTACGGCCGATCGATCACTAAATACCAGGTGCCAGACGCACCAGTCGGCTAACTCTTTATCTTCACGTGGGGTGCCCGCCGTTCCTTGCCCGGGGAAGGAGGTCGCGGTTCTTGCTCCTGCAGAGCACTCTGTCGCGGCCTCGATCACATCCAAACCTGCAAAGCGCTCCGCTGCGGCTTAGGAGGCAATTCTTTCTCGGCCACCTCGCGGGGCCTCTTTTCCTCCGCCGACTCGTGACGCTTCCCCCGTCGTGCCCCGTCCAGGGGCTTTCATTCTAGCTCCCTCTGCTGTAGAGGGAACCATTGTTTGCTCTCCTCCGACTCAGGCCTCCTCCCCGAGCGCTACAACTCTCGGGGCTTCCTCTTCTTTTGCCTCGATGTTCTCTGTCCACTGGCCTTTGCATCTGGGCAAGCCGTCTTGAGACGACCTTAGTATTGGCTATTGAGCGAACCCTAGCTTTGAGCTCGAGTTCAAGGAGCCGGCTCGGGCGGAGCATCTGTATAGCCCACTAGGCGAGCGCTTCCCAGACGGTTTCCAGGGGGCTAGCTGCTGGAGACCCACCCCACGTTCTGACGCCTTCATCTCGGGGGCCAGTCAGGTTTGTTTTTCCTTTTACCTGTGTTTCTTTCTTCGATTTTAATGCTTGTTGGTTCGCTTGCAGTTTCTCGACTTGGCCTATGATATGGGCGTCTGCCGGATGAGTTACGCTCGGGCTCGGTAGCGAACAGATTCTCGGACGGAGAGTCTGAATGCGCCATTCCACCATGCAGAGATGTAGTCCGACAAGGAGTCTCGGAGTCGGCTGCGTGCCGAGAACTTGAACCTTCTCCCTAGTGCCTGGGGATCTGCGACGCAGGTGGGCGAGCTGATGTCTGAGCCAAACCCCTTTGACGTTTCAGCTGCTCGGGCGCAGCAACGAAATGCTCGCTTGGATCAGACGGAGCGTGTGGCTCGGGACCTCGAGAGACAAGCTAATGAGGGGCTCGTCAAAGTCAAGGCACAACTGCTGGAGGCGTGTCACCCCATCTCCGCCCTTGGTGCAGACCTAAGGGCCAAAGAAGAGGTGGTGCGTGCCCGTTCAGGAGAGCTTCAGAGGCTCAAAAAGGAACTTGCCATCCAGGAGTCTTGGTCGGGTCGGAGTTGGCACATGCTCGGTCCTATGCTCGATCTTTGCACCTTGCTAAGTTTCAACGCGAAGCCCGTAGATCGGCCCGGGAGCCGTGAGCCACGGTTGTGGGCCGTGTCCTGCTTTGTATTTCTTTTCTGTTTGCTAGAGGCCTAGCCTCCTTTTTTGTATCCGCCCTGCTGTTATCAATGCTAGTTTTTTCTTTTGCAATTGTATGTTTCTGTACTTGTATGAGTGTTTGGGGCTCGGGCGTAGGCGATACGAGTGAGGCAACGCCGACCCGACCAAGACTGACGAGTGAATGCTGGAAATACCCGCCCGTGAGGATTTCGCCATGTCAGCCATTCAGGAGAGAGCGCGATTACGCGATTCGGCCTTTATGAGCGGCCAGATTGAACACTTGAATGTTGCATCTTCCAAATGCCGACCACTCGGGCAAGCGTGCTGGAGTAGATGCATACCCGGTCTGAGTCGACTGAACGAAACCATCGACTTGATTAGCTTATCATCGCTAAGTGAATTTGATTTAGGGGAGTGTAGGTAGCCAAAGTACCCAGCCGAGGAACCAAGGCAAGGAAGTCCTTAAGGCTTATTTGCCCATAGGTCCTATTTGAGCGAGAAATAATACACTCGGTCGGACAAGACTTAGGGAGCGCGGGTGGCCATGCGTCTGACTGAGAGCCGATCCGAGGAGATGGATGGGCGCGGATCCCGACTGACAACTTGCACAAAGCTGAGAGTCAGGACACTGGTTCAGGTCGATTCTCAGGAGCGTGGGCCGCCACGCGTCCGATCGGAGACACTGAACCTAGTGGGGCGCGGAAGCTGGTCCGCTTACAACTTGCTGGCAAGGCAAGAGTCTGGACATTTTGTCAGGTAGGACTCAGAGAGAGTGGGTCGCCACGTGTCCGACTGAGAGCCGATCCGAGGGGTGGTTGGGAGTGGATCCTGATTGTAACTCGTGCAGAGACGAGAGTCTGAACACTAGTTCAGGCCGATTCTTAGGAGCGTGGGCCGCCACGTGTCCGATCGGAGACACTGAACCGAGTGGGGTGCGGAAGCTGGTCCGCTTATAATTTGCTGGCAAGGCAAGAGTCTGGACATTTGGTCGGGCAGGACTCAGGGAGCGTGCGTCCGACTGAGAGCCGATCCGAGGGGTGGTTGGGAGCGGATCCCGATTGTAACTCGTGTGGAGACGAGAGTCTGGACACTGGTTCAGGCCGATTCTCAGGAGCGTGGGCCGCCACGCGTCCGATCGGAGACACTGAACCGAGTGGGGCGCAGAAGCTGGTCCGCTTATAACTTGCTGGCAACGCAAGAGTCTGGACACTCGGTTGGGCAAGACTCAGGGATCATGGGTCGTCACGCGTCCGACTGAGAGCCGATCCGAGGGGTGGTTAAGAGTGGATCTCGATTGTAACTCGTGCGGAGACGAGAGTCTGGACACTGGTTCAGGCCGATTCTCAGGAGCGTGGGCCGCCATGCGTCCGATCGGAGCCACTGAACCGAGTGAGGCGCGGAAGTTGGTCCGCTTATAACTTGCTGGCAAGGCAAGAGTCTGGACACTCGGTCGGGCAGGACTCAGGGAGCGTGGGTCGCCACGCGTCCGACTGAGAGCCGATCCGAGGGGTGGTTGGGAGCGGATCCCGATTGTAACTCGTGCGGAGACGAGAGTCTGGACACTCGGTCGGGCAGGACTCAGGGAGCGTGGGTCGCCACGCGTTCGACTGAGAGCCAATCCGAGGGGTGGTTGGGAGCGGATCCCGATTGTAACTCGTGCGGAGACGAGAGTCTAGACACTCGGTCGGGCAGGACTCAGGGAGCGTGGGTCGCCACGTGTCCGACTGAGAGCCGATCCGAGGGGTGGTTGGGAGTAGATCCCGATTGTAACTCGTGCGGAGACGAGAGTCTGGACACTGGTTCAGGCCGATTCTCAGGAGCGTGGGCCGCCACGCGTCCGATCGGAGACACTGAACCAAGTGGGGCGCGGAAGCTGGTCCGCTTATAACTTGCTGGCAAGGCAAGAGTTTGGACACTCGGTTGGGCAAGACTCAGGGAGCGTGGGTCGCCACGTACCCGACTGAGAACCGATCCGAGGGGTGGTTGTGAGCGGATCCCGATTGTAACTCGTGTAGAGACGAGAGTCTGGAATACCTGCGAGTGGAGTGTGGACCATGCTTTTCCACTATCATTGGTGTAGTACATTTACATTACAAGTTTTCATTCGGCCACTCGATAGGGCTGAAGGTAGATCGCGCTCCAGGGTCAATCCAACTTCTTTCCCTGCTCATTCTCCAGGTAATAAGCCCCTGAGGCGAGCTTTTGGATAACTTTGAAAGGTCCTCCCCATTGTGGCTCCAGCTTGCTAACATCTCCGGCGGGGTTGATTCTTTTCCAAACTAGGTCCCCTACTCGGAATGCCCTCGGCAGCACCCTCCGATCATACTTCTGTTTCATTTTCTGCCGGTATGCGAACATCCTAGCGGCTGCCTTGTCTTGGATTTCGTCGACCAAGTCCAGCTCCAACCGTCTCCTTTCTGAGTTATCCTCGTCATAAGCTGCCCGCCTGTCCGACTCACACTCGACCTTGACTAGGATCACCGCTTCACTCCCATAGACTAACTGGAAAGGTGTGCTTCCCGTGGTTTCCTTAGGCGTAGTCCGCAGAGCCCACAAGACGCTCAGGAGCTCATCCACCCAAGTTTCCCCTGCATGGTCTAGCTTGGTCTTCAATCCTTTAAGGATTTCCCGATTGGCTACTTCTGCCTGGCCGTTGCTCTGTGGGTGTGCCACAGAAGTGAATGCCTGCTTGATGCCGTATTCTGAGCACCATTCTTGTATCTTCCAGCCTTGAAACTATTGCCCATTGTCCAAGACGAGTTTATGTGGAATCCCATATCGGCACAGGATACTTTGCCATTGGAATTTGATCACAACCGTCTCGGTGATGCGTGCTAAGGCCTCGACTTCTATCCATTTAGAAAAGTAGTCCACAGCTACGAGCAAGAACTTCTTTTGAGCTGCGATGACCGGGAATGACCCCACAATGTCCATGCCCCATTGGTCGAATGGACACGAGACCGCTGAGGCCTTCATCATCTCCACAGGTCGGTGTGGGAGGCAGTGGTGCTTTTGACAAGATAGGCAAGTGGAAACCAGCTTGTGAGCGCCCTTTTGCAAGGTTGGCCAATAATAGCATGCCAATAATGCCTTGCGAGCCATGCCCCGGGCTCCTGAGTGATTGCCACAACCTCCCATGTGAATCTCTCGTAGCACATAGTCTGCGTCTCCCTCCCCTAGGCACTTGAGTAAGGGTCGGGCGAAGGCTCTCTTGTAGAGTGTGTCACCCACCAGAGAATATTGAACCGCCCGCTTTTTGAGCAGTCGAGCTTCTTCTCGGTCGGCTGGCACTACTCCTTCCGCGAGGTATGTGATGAGTGGGGTTCTCCAGTCGGATTCCAGCTCTAGCTCAGCTTGCCTCTCTATCTGCATGATCATTAGTGTTGGACCGCCTAGTTGTGGCAGTATCCAAGAGCCAACCGAGCTGGCTAACTCATCCGCCTTGAAGTTGTTTTCTCTTAGGATCTTTTGAGCTTGTACCTCCTGGAATTCAGCCTTCAATTTCTCATAGGCTTCTATAAAGGCCTGCAGCCGGTCGCTATTAACTTCAAATCGACCGGTCACTTGCTGCGTGACTAGCTGGGAGTCAGAGTAAAGTACCACTCGGGTTGCCCCTATGTGTTTGGCGGCTTGCAACCCATATATGAGGGCCTCGTACTCAGCCTCGTTATTGGTGGCCCTGTATTCTAGTCGGACAGATAAGTGCATACGCTCCCCTTTCGGGGAAACTATTAGGATGCCGATCCCGCTCCCTGATCGGGCTGACGAGCCATCCACATATATCTGCCATGCCTCTTCCACTTCGTCCGAATGCAGTTCACTCAAGAAATCTGCTAAGACTTGTGCCTTGATAGCCGGCCGCACCTGGTATTGGATATCATACTTGCTCAGCTCGGTTGTCCACTTGATCAACCGGCCGGATGCTTTGGGATTAGAGGCCACTCAACCCAAATTGCTGTTCGTCAATACCACAATGGGATGTGCCAAGAAATAAGGTCGGAGCCTTCGAGCACCTAACAACAACACATACGCCAACTTCTCGAGTGTCGTGTACCGGCACTCAGCTCCTTTCAGCAGATGAGCAAAGAAATACAATGGGTGCTGCTTGGCTGCTTCTTGTTTGACTAAGATCATACTAACCGAGTCAGCCGAGGCGGCTAAATAGACAAACAGGACTTCCCCGACCTCCGGCTTGGCTAGTACGGGCAACTCGGCGAGATAAACCTTCAGCTCTTCAAACGCCTTATCACAATCGGCGTCCCACTGAAACTTAGTGGCCTTGCGGAGGGTTTTGAAGAACGGTAATCCTCGTTCGACTGAGCGGGAGATGAACCGGGACAGGGCCGTGATCCGCCCGGTAAGCCGTTGCGCCTCTCGTAGATTTCTCGGAGGGGGCATGTCCAGTAAGGCTTTAACCTTGCTGGGATTATGTATTCGAGGGATTTCCCGCTCCTGGCGCCAAAGAGACACTTAGCAGGATTTAATTTAAGCCCGTACCTATGCAGTGTATGGCACGTCTCCTCAACATCGACTATCAGGTCTCCGGCTCTGGTGGACATGATGAGGATGTCGTCCATATATACTTCAATGTTCCTCCCGATCTAGGCTCGGAAGACCTTATTCATCATCCGCTGGTAGGTAGCTCCGGCGTTCTTTAAGCCAAACGGCATGACGGTGTAACAGTAAGTACCGTCCGCCATGATGAAGCTGACCTTCTCCTGTCCTCGGCAGCCAGAGGCACTTGATGATATCCCTGGTAAGCGTCCAGCATGGATATAAACTCACTGCCAGCGGTCGAGTCCACCATCTGGTCGATCCGAGGCAGGGGATAGCAATCATTCGGGCATGCCTTATTAAGATCTCGGAAGTCGATACAAACTCGCCACTTATTGTCTGGCTTGGGTACCAACACAACGTTGGCTAACCAGGCTGGGAACTGAACCTCCCTAATGTGGCCTGCCTCCAGTAGCTTCTCTATCTCAGCCCGGATCACTTTATTTTGCTCGGTGCTGAAGTCCCGTTTCCTCTGCTTGACGGGCTGAGCGTGGGGATAAACGTGGAGGTGGTGCTCTGCTACCTTCGGTCGGACGCCTTTCAGTTCCTTGACAGACCAAGCGAAAACGTCTTGGTTCCGAGCCAAACATTCCAACAAGGGCTTCTTCAGTTCCTCGGACAGCCCTGCTGCAATCTTGACTCGGGCTTCTTCCCGGTCTGGGAGGAGCTGTATCTCCTCCTTGTCTTCGTGCAACTCGACCCAGGGGGAAGCTTGGACCATGTTGCAATCCGAGAAGGGACGCGGAGCCTTTTGGCTCTCCACCCGGACGTCGTCAACGTAGCACCTCCGGGCCACTCTCTGGTCGCCCCTGACCTTTCCCACCTTGTCCCCCACTGGGAACTTGACCTTCAGGTAGAAGGTGGAGGCGACGGCTCGGAACTCATTGAGGGCTGGTCGACCCAAGATGGCGTTGTAGGCGGAGGGAGCGTCAACCACCAAGAAAGTGGACCATCTGGTCCTCTTCAGTGGCTCCTCGCCTAAGGAAATGACCAGCCGAATCTGGCCGATCGACTGCACTTGATTCCCCGTGAACCCAAACAATGGGGTCGCCACCAAGTCCAACTGGCACATCTCTATCTGAAGCTGGTCAAACGCTTTCTTGTATAGGATATTGACCGAGCTTCCGGTGTCCACGATGGTGCGATGAACTTGGTAGTTGACGATGATGGCCGTGATGACCAGCGCATTATCGTGCGGGACCTCTAGCCTCTGTAGATCCTGGGGCCCGAAACTGATCTGGGGCCTTGCGGCTTGCGCCGAGCTAGTGCTGACTTGATGGATTTCCAACCGGCGTACCTGCGCCTTTCGGGCTCGGTTGGAATCCCCTCCGGTGGCCCGCCCGAGATGACATTTACGCCTCCTCGGACGGAGTTCTGCTGGTTGGCCTGCTCTTCCTCCATCTCTTTGGCCTCAGCCTGGTTCCCCCTGAGGGAATATATTACGGGCAGCCGGGGGATTCCCTCGGAGTTCTTCGGCGATGGGGTCGATGGCCCTGCCTCCTCGACCTAAGCCGCGCCCTGGGAACGCTTGTCGCCCTCGCCCCCGGGGAGTCAGAGCTCAACCTCGTCCAGCCTGTCAGCATTCTTCGGTGGCGTGGCCGTGGCTCTGGTGGAACGTGCAGTATGACCTCCATCGAATCGGGAGGCACCCTTGGTCTACCTGCTGCACATGGCACCTCTCGCCCCCTACTCGATCAATGGGTCCGCGGGGACCGCGGAAAGGTCCGCCCGAGGACCTAGTGTTCTGGGTGGGATTGGGAGGTGTTGGGGTGACCGACTCTTTCCTACGAGCGGCCTGCGCTTCCTCCACGTTGATGTACTTGACAGCCTTGCCGAGAATGTTGTCGAAGTCCTTTGGGGGCTTCCTGATCAGCGAGCGGAAGAAGCCCCCCTCTTGTAAGCCCTGGGAGAAGGCGCTGACCAGGACATCAGGTGTGGCATTCGGCACGTCCAGCGCCACACCGTTGAACCTCTTGATGTAGGCCCGAAGGGTTTCCTTCGGGCCCTGCTTCAGAGCGAACAGATTGAGGCTCATTTTGTGATGCCTCCTGCTGCTGGCGAAGTGCTGAAGAAAAATTCTCTTGAGCTCCTCAAAGCTCGTGACCGACCCGTCAGGGAGTCGATCGAACCATCTCTGGGTTGTGCTGGAGAGGGTTGTCAGGAAGGCTCGACACTTGACGCCTTCCGGGTACTGATGAAGCATAACCGCGCTTTCGAACTTCATCAGGTGTTCCTCCGGATCGGTGGTTCCCACATATTCGGGGATGGTGAAGAAACAAAGGTGACGAGGAACTGGGTCTTCCAAGACCGATGGGGCGAAGGGACTACGTACTAGGATAGCTGGAGCAGGGTCGGCTGGGGCCTTCCCCTTATCCGAACGCATCCCGTGAATCTGGTTGGACACTGAGCCCTCCTCTAATAGAGAGTGGGCCATGTCGTCTTGACCTCGGAGGAAGGCCGCAGGGAAAGGGATAGAACCGCCCTCAGGTCGGGCAGACCTTCCTGGACCTACAGAAGGTCGAGGTGGTGCAGGCTCCGGGAACTGGGCCGCCTGGCTGGCAGCCTGTGAAAGCCTTTGAGAAGCCCTTCGAGCTCGAGTAGCCATCAGGACCTCGTACTCCTCGTGCGTGACAGTCATCACGACCGGATTGGGGTCTCCCATCTTCGCTTCCGATTAGGCGGGAAGCTCTCCTTCTAGCGCCAAATTTGATCCTGTCGTGAAGTGAGGTGGCAGTCCAAAGGAGGAGACGGTCCTTCGGGGAGCGTGAGATCGCTGAAGACAGCTAGGAGGCTGGCTCGCTCCTGTCCTGCAAAACAGAAACCGTTAGAACCCGCCGGGAAAGATCCCCGGTCAGGCACTCCGACGGTCAAGTCAGCACTCAACGGTGGCAAACGAATGGAAAGCAATAGAACAGTAAACAATGCACTTTTGCGCGTACCTGAGAAATGCGGAGTGAAAAGGCTTATATAGTCGGGGAAGCTGACAGCTATTGCCCAGCTTGCCACCCTTTGTCTTGTAGCGAGGACAAGGTATTACCTGCTCAGAGGTGGCAGGATACAGTGGTGCATACCTGAATAAGGAAAGGAGCACTGTCAACTTAAATGCTAACGTCGTTCGGCGCCACTCGGCCTGACACTAGTGTGTGTGGTCGTAGTACGGGGGGACAGGGTATGGCAGGAAGATCAATACCTCGGCGGGATACTCGTCGCTTGGGTCAGAATAGTATCAGACCTGCGCCGACCCCGTACTGCTTCGGCTAGTCTTGTGTCAGGGAGTGATTGTTCTATATGCTAGGTCATGCTAGGGCCGACTGAGGACCCTTACAAGGAAAGTGCCGCCTGGGGGCACTGAGTAGTGAGGCCGACGAGGGCCTAGGGGATAGGTGCCGACTGAGGGCACTAACTGATGAGGCCGACTAAGGGCCTGTGAGATAGGTGCCGACTGGGGGCACTGACTGATGAGGCCGGCTGAGGGCCTGTACGATAGGTGCCGACTGGGGGCACCGACTGATGAGGCCAGCTGAGGGCCCGTGAGAGAGGTGCCGACTAGGGCACTAATTGTAGTATACTGGTTAAGGCTTCCTCGTGCTTGGGCTTACCCCAGGAGCGTGGGCCGCCACGCATCGGCTGGGAGCCAAACCTGGAGGTGTAATAGGTTGAGTTAGACATTATATGAACGCATGGGGCGTTGCGCGCTCGAATGGGAACCTCCGGAGAGGAGCACTGGGCCATGCCCGCCAGAGAGTCTAGACGATGACCTGGGTCATCCCTTCATCTTCCCAAGGGAGCTAGGCCAGGTCGCCCTTATGGGCCTTCCATCCCATGGGCTCCTGAAGCCCGTAGATTTATCCTCTGCTGACTAGGCGTTAGGCTGTCGGGCCATGTTACACATAAGCTGGCCCGGGATCAATACTCTTTATTAACAAAGAGATTAACATCGTAGCTTGTGATTCATACTACATGTGTTATAGCGAATCTCTGTTTTCTACAATGTGAGACCGTTGAGATTATAAATTCATTTCAGTTTTATCTTAAGTGACTATTTAGTTATCTATTTAAAATTCTAATCAGTGTTTATTACTTTAGCATATATCCAATTAATTATGGATGATTCGGCCTATAGATCATAATTAAGAAAGTTATTAATTAGAACGAATAGAGTTAACTAAAAAAAATTAAAATAGATCCCATATTAAAATAACTAAAATATAATTTTACACCATTTTAGTATAAAAAAGTGTGTAAATACTAGCGACGCACAATTATGTTCTAGTGACTTTGTCTGCAATTTTTAATGAAGTGGACCATAAAGTAAATTTAATGAAACATAGGGACGTTTTGTCCATAATCAATCTAATTAGAAGATACTTTCTATATATTATATTTAAAAAAGACAAAACGCAGTATCGTCAATTACATGTAAAATTCTAAAATTTATGATGTTATATTTGTAAATTAAAATTGTAAATGATAAATACGTAAAATAATTTATATATTTGGAGAATGCACTTTTTTATATAATAATAATATTATTAGGGGAATTTGACTTTATTATTTTGAAAAAATAATCTCATCTTGATTGTTATGATAACATCTTTGATGAACATAGAAACATAGATATTAATTTTTATTAAACATATTTTTTTTATCTTAATCACAAAATGTCTTCATAGATACCAAACTACAGTTTGTTTTTTTTTTAAATTTCTCCCTCAAAATAAGATCTCTAGATGCTGCCTTAAAAAGGTCAATATCTTATAGAAGATGTTCCAAAAGCGAACGACGTAATTAACAAGTCCTAGTAGTATAGTCTTGGGTGATGATGAGGAGTGTCACAACCTACGAGATTAATACAAGCGTTAAAAGAACACATCCGAAAGAGTTCCGGCAGAGCCATCTCCGATAGTCAAGTCAGAAGCCTTTCAAAATAGGAGAAAAGTCAGAAAGTAAGTTGTGTCTAGAGTCCAAAGAATTCACAGCCTCTTACCTAGGTGCCTCAGCATCTTATATAGTCGTTGTTCCTCTCTTTCGAACACTCAGACGTCATTGTAACCACATCTCCTGTTTCCATGCATTACGGGTCGTAACCGCCTACCAGCTGTCACATGAAAGGGGGGGTGCTAGTAACTGCCTCCGCACATATTAAGTTTACCATTATTATCACGTGTTATAGGCATAATTGTCTGCCAACTGTCATATATAGGAGGGTGCTGGTAACTGTCGCAACACATATTAAGTTTACCATTATCCTTCCAAGTTGTTCTCCCTTTTTATTACTAATGCTCGGCTAGTACTCCGAAGGTGCTTAGGGACTTCATAAATGAGATCCCAAGTGACAGGCCAACCGAGGCCTAACACTCGGCTGAGCTTCTCTCATGAGATGGACTCGAGCCCTCTTCTCTCGAGATGGTCTCGAGCACTTCTCTCCCGAGTTAGCCTCGGTCACTTCTCTCCCGAGTTAGCCTCGGTCACTTCTCTCCCGAGTTGGCTTTGGATCCTTTTCTCCAGAGATGACCACGGGCACTTCTCTCCTGAGTTGACCTCGGGCACTTCTCTCCTTGCCATTGTAGTCACGTCACGTAGCCTCCGCGAGCCACATGTCTGCCTCTGGCTAACATCAATCACAAGCCCCTCGTTAAGTCTAATCGAAGAAAGCTTGTCTGACTGATTGGACTTGTGGCGCTTTGAAAGAGAGAAGTGTGAATGAGAAATGGCGTTAGCATTTTTCAAAACTAATTGTTCACGGATCCCAAGAATCGAGGCATTTGCAACGGGAGATCACTTAGTCCCAAGAGTTTTGTGAGTTCTGATGCGCTATGATTAACGGTTGTCAATCACTTATTATGAGCCCATGGGGCATATTAATGACGGATGATCACCTTTGCGAATGGGCTGGCGTCATGCGACATGATCTCCCCAAAGCACCCTTTACCCGACTTGCTAGTCAAGGCATACTAACCGGCGGCTACAGTGAACCGTAGGCTTCCGAATCCACAACCGCTCTTCGACCATGTGTCCTGCATCCATTCGTCCTGTGCTATTGTGGTCTTCCTATAAAAGAGGGTGAGGAAATCGTCCTTTGCTCGTTTGCATCGCCGACCATCGGAGCTTGCAAACCTCATCTTCTTTCGCTGAAGTGTTTTTCCATGTAAGGTTCGTTAGGCCATCGTCCTTCTCTTCTTCATCCTTGATCATCCATACCTCTTCCTTAGTTTTCTCCCTAAGCCATAGAATTATGGGAAAGAGTGGAAAAGGAGAGGGAAAGAAAAGAAGATACTCGAGGAAGGAAAAGGGGCAGGTCTACTAGCTAGAATAGTCTGAGGTCATATCCTCCAAGGTTAAACCCGGAGTTTTGCGAACCGTTTGTGAAGCCTATGACATTCCTGATGATTTTGAAGTTCGGGTACCTAGATTGGCCAATCTCTTGTAGAGCCTCCTTTAGGATTTTACACCTTCTTCTTAGGCCCAGTAGAGTTTGGTCTTTGCATTCCGATCCCCCTTTCTTTATATCTATATCTCAATATTTTGACATTCCTCTCCAACAAATGACCCTGAACACCATTGCTCAGATGAGCGAGGCATTCATTCTGTTCAAGCTATTTGGGATACCTCTAACCCCTTAGTTTTTCCATTATTTTTTCCTCCCAAACCTCTCATCCAGAGGGGCCTTTAACTTTATGGCCTGAGCTAGCCATAAGTTCATAGGCGGCCTTCCATCCTCGCACAAGGGATGGAAGGAAAAATTCTTTTTTTATCAGACTTTCCGAGCACCCTTTTCCCCCGACCCGCTAGCTAAACGAATTGTCCCCCATCCCAGAGTTAGGTGACTTTCAGTATGATTAGGAGTACCAGCGGACCAAAGGAATACTGACTGGGATGGAGTTCTATGACCCCAATATGGTCCGATGTGAAGGGCTCTTGTATCAAGTCGGGATTAGCCCCAAGGCTACTGACCTCGACCGCGATCTCAGTAAGTCTTTTATCTTTATTAATGCTTGTTTATACTAACTGATGTTTCTTTGACTTTTTGCAGAAGCCACCATGCTCACCTGATCAATGAGCAAATTGCTCAAATGTGAGCTGGCTGAAGAAAAGTCATTAACTTCTCCCCACGTCCCGGGAGACCCTCCTTCCGAATCAAATGACGACTCCGAGAGGACTCACACTCAGGAGCATAACCTCGTGGAGTCACTAATTACTCGAGAATCAAGCCCCTCCCCCGCACTTGCAGCTGTAAGGGAGACCAGTGCCCCATCGAAATTGGTTACCCTTCCTGAAGTCGAGCAGGCTCGAGAAGCTAATTTCCCGCCACCCAGGCGAAGACTGCTTCTCCTTCTGGCCGAGGAGGGAGAGGAGACCGAGTTACCAGTTTACACCCAAAGGCAAGAACCAACTCCTGCCCCTCAGAAGTGCAAACCTCGATTAGGCCGAGCACATGCCACTACCCCTGAAGACAATGAGGATATTATTCCCCTTTCTAAACGTTGGAAGGGATTACCCCCGATTACAAAGGGGCATGAAAAGGAGTCCAAGCAAGCAACTGAGCAGTTGGAAAGCCAACCCATCCTTGCTGCTAGTCGCAAGGGCAAGACTGTCCGGTTTGAAAAATTGGAGCCAACGAGTGGCCGCCTTCGAAAAAAGGTGCAAGCAGCTGAAAAGGCGGTTACGATCGGACAACAACGCTTGCATATCAGGGAGCTGGCTCAG
This sequence comes from Boesenbergia rotunda, assembly GCA_024364735.1. Lineage (NCBI taxonomy): Eukaryota > Viridiplantae > Streptophyta > Magnoliopsida > Zingiberales > Zingiberaceae > Boesenbergia > Boesenbergia rotunda. Next base: position 218,147 of record JAGFNQ010000218.1, read on the forward strand.
GAGTTTCAGCCCAACGACGAGGTCTCCTTGAGCTCAGGCGATAGTCTTTCCGGGTCATCTGTTGTACCCGTCGAGGCTATCTGCCGCGTGGACCCCCCTACTTGCCCCTCTAAGGCTACATTGGGTATTCCTTCTCCCAGAAGTTGGGAGGCTATTAAGAAACACAACGAGGAGTATATCGTCTCTTTCAAAGAGGTAGACTCGACTGAGGTGGTTGCCTGGATATACGAGTCCCTTTTGAAGGTATAATTCCACACCTTTTTCTTTATTACACTTAATTATCCTATGAGATCTCACAACTCCCCGTATTAGGCCACGTATGAGTGCTTGACTCTTGGGCGTCAACTGCCTCCAGAGTGCGAGATAGAGTCTTTAAAGCAGAAAGTGTTCAAGCTCAAGCTCGAGGTCCGGCGAGCTCAATGGGAAGGCCAAATGCAGGTCGAGGTCACAAAAAACCTGTGAGCCAAACTTGAACATACCACGGGCAACTCCAGAGCATTGGAGTTGACTCTGAATAGAATCCGCAGGGAAGGTCTTCTGGCAGAGAGGGACAAATCTCTCTCGACCAAGTACAAACCCGGGAGGCCCAACTAATAGAGGATATTCACCTCCTTACAACTGCAAAGGAGGAGCTAAGCGACCAAGTAAAGGAGAAAAAAGAGCAACTCGCTAAGTAGGAGACGAATCTGCAAACTGCCGCCGAATATATAACTGATCAACACGAGACCATCGCCCAGGCTGAGTCCCGACTAGCAACAGCCCGGGAACAACACAATGAAGCTCTTTTTGCCTGAGACCAAATAGTGGTCTAGTCAGAGAAGATGAAGACTGATCGGGATCGGGCTCTCAAGGAGTTAGAAAACTACAAAGCAAGAGAGGAAGCCTATCAATCCAAGACATAAGCAACCTTCAAGCCTAAGTTCCTCCAGTCTGAGGAGTTCGGCGACATTATGGCGGGCCAAGTCTTAAAGCGATTACAACAAGGTTTCATTTGTGTTGTCCAACAAATAAAATGAGCCGATGTGCTGAAGCCAGATGTCGATGTGAAGTTTCTTAGCATGGGCCAAGCCTGGGAGGAGTTGTCGGCTGTAGAGAAAGAGCTATAATTGAATATCTTATTTATTGTATTACCAAGCCAAAGAGCTATAATTGAATTTTTATTGTCTGTTATTTTAGCACTTATTCTACTCTTTCACAAAGTATATGCTTTTCTAACTTTAACTTGCATGTGGTTTCTGCCTTGGTTTTCTAAGAATGGTGGTCTTATATAAGGTTGTAACTTCTTTGCGAATTCTATCTTTAATTTCCCAGACCTATATAAGGCAAACCACAATTCTGACTCCTTGCCAAGAAAGTGGCAATATCGAACCTATGTCAGGTAATTTTTCCCCATGCAAGGAAAGTTGAGTTCGAAGAGGGCAATAGATGAGGTCTAGATCACGAATTGGAGAAAATGAGTCTCGGATAGGACAATAAGTAATAAAATGGTGTAAAATTAGTTATGTATAGCTGCAACCCACCTTTTGGGCACCCTCGACACCACAAGCTGGTAGGAACTTTGACTACTCCTGACCGGACATCCTCAGCACCGCGTCCAGGTCTACACAGCTTGGGAATTCTTAGCACCACAAGCTAGTAGGAACATCGACTACTTCCGACCAGGCATCTTCAGCACCACGTCCAGGTCTACACAACTTGGGAATTCTTGGCACCACAAGCTGGTAGGAACTTTGACTGCTTCCGACCGGGCATCTTCAGCACCGCAACCAGGTCTACATAGCTTGGGCATCCTCGGCACCACAAGATGGTAGTAACTTCGGCTGCTCTCGGCCGGGGATACTCAGCACGTCAGCCAGGTCTACACAGCTCGTCCCATCCTCGGTATCACAAACTGGTAGGAACTTCGGCTGCTCCCGGCCGAGCATCCTCAGCACCGCGGCCAAGTCTATATAGCTTGGGCATCCTCGGGACCATAAGCTCGTAGAAACTTTGACTGCTCCAGGCCGGGCATCCTCAGTACCGTGGCCAGATCTATACAGCTTGGGCATCCTCGGCACCACAAGATGGTAGAAACTTCGGTTGCTCCCAGTCGGGCACCTTCAACACGCCGGTTAGGTCTACACAGCTTGTCCCATCCTCGGCACCACAAGCTGGTAGGAACTTCGGCTAGTCCCGACCGAGCATCCTCAGCGCCGTGGCTAGGTCTACACAACTTGGGCATCCTCGACACCACAAGCTAGTAGGAACTTCGATTGCTCCTGGCTGGGCATCCTCAGCACCGCGGCTAGGTCTACACAGCTTGAGAATCCTTAGCACCGCAAGCTGGTAGGAACTTCGACTACTCCCGACTAGGCATCCTCAGTACCGCGACCAAGTCTACATAGCTTGGGAATCCTCGGCACCACAAGCTGGTAGGAACTTCGGCTGTTCTCGGTCGGCATCCTTAGCACCTTGACTAGGTCTACACGTTTGGGGATCCTCGGCACCACAAGCTGGTAGGAACTTCGGCTGTTCTCGGTCGGCATCCTTAGCACCTTGACTAGGTCTACACGTTTGGGGATCCTCGGCACCACAAGCTGGTAGGAACTTCGACTGCTCCCGGCCCGCCATCCTCAATACCACGATCAAGTCTACACAGCTTGGGAATCCTCGGCACCACAAGCTGCTAGGAACTTCGACTGCTCCCAACCGAGCATCTTTAGCACCGCGGTCAGGTCTACACAGCTTGGGAATCTGCAGCACCACAAGTTGGTAGGAACTTCGACTGCTCCCGGCCCAGCATCCTCAGCACCACGACCAGGTCTACACAGCTTGGGGATCTTTGGCACCACAAGCTGGTAGGAACGTCGGCTGCTCCTGGTCGGTCATCCTTAGCACCTCGGCCAGGTCTACACAGATTGGGTATCCTCGGCACCATAAGCTGGTAAGAACTTCGACTGCAACACGCCTCAATGGGCACATTCCAATGTACACGAACTCCTGAAAAAAATTTGTCCTGTCATTTTAATTGATAAAAAACGAAGGGAATACAAATATTTATACATTTAGAAGCACTTCATGGAAAAAATTACTACGCACGATATGACCAAAGATTATTTGCATTCCATGGTTGATTCAACCTTTTGCCAATGACATCTTGTAAATAATAACTGCCACTTGTGAGTTTTTCAACAATCGTATACGACCCACTCTATTGTGGCTTGAACTTACCAACGTCGCCGACAGGCTTGATTTTTTTCATACCCGATCCTCGACCTAGAAAGCCCTGGGGATCACTTGGCGGTTGTAGACCTGCTCCATGCCTCATCAATATGCAGCTAGCTGGGTAGCAGACTTATCACACACCTCCGTAATCAGGTCTAGGTCGAGCGGTCACTCTTGATCATTATTTTCCTTATTGTAGAGCTGACACCGAGTTGATTCTTCACCTATCGCGACTGGAATCATCGCTTCTACACCGTAGATAAGATGAAAAGGACTCTGCCCAGTTCCTTCTTTGGGGGTAATGTGATAAAACCATAAGATGCTCGGAAACTCCTCTACCTAGCTACCACTGACATGTTCCAGATTCATCTTGAGCCCTCAGATTATTTCCTAATTGACAACTTCGTCATGACCATTGCTCTTGGGATTAGCCACTGAAGTGAAAGTCTGCTGAATATCCAGTCCTTCACATCATTCCTTGAGCTTGCAACCTAAAAATTGTCTACCATTGTCGAATACCAATTTATGAGGAATTTTGTGCTTGCACACAATATCATTCCATAGGATTTTCATCATAGCTGCCTCCGTAATTTGGGCAAGTGACTCAGCTTCAACCTAATTGGAGAAGTAATCCACCAGAACCAGCAAAAACTTCTTCTATTGCGGTCCGGTCGGAAAGGGACCTACTATGTCCAACCCCCATTGGTCAAAGGGACAAGAGATTGTAGAAGCTCGAAGTAGTTCAGTCGGGCGATGAGGGATATGTTGATGCTTTTGACAAGACTCATACCCGGTGATAAACTTGTTTGCATCTGCTTGTAGTGTGGTCCAGAAGTATCCGACTAGGATAATCTTCTTAGCCATTGAACAACCACCGATATGACTCCCACATATATCTTCATGAACTTCTCACATAATGTACTTAATATAACCCGGGTTGATGCATTTGAGTAATGGCCTGGCGAACGCTCTTTTGTAGAGTTGTTCCCCGACCAACATGAACGGAGCAACCGTGCGCTTAAAGAGTCAGACCTGATCACAATCTCCGGGTATTGTCCCTTTGCAGAGGTATGATACATAAGGTTCTCTCCAGTCAGGTAATACGATGTCAGCAAGTTCTCCGTCAATTTGAGCCACATCTTCCTCTTGGATGATAGGCTCATCCATCCAACATCCAAGATGCTAATGAACATGCTAGCTTGACTAGTTCATCAGCCTTGACATTATCTACTTGGAGATTTTCTACAGAGTTACCTCAACAAAAGTAGCTTTCAATTAATTATATGTTGTTACATACCTCTGCAGCCGCTCATTTCAGACTTCAAAATCTCCTTTGAGTTGTTTTGCTACTAGCTGAGAGTCTGAATACAGTATAACCCGAGTGACACCGACCTGCCTAGCGGCTTACAGTCCAACTAGTATTACTTCATATTCGACTTCATTGTTGGTAGCTTGAAAGTTGAGTCGTATAGATAATTCTAGTACATCTTCGTGAGGAGATATTATTAAAACGCCGACTCCGCTTGACTTCTGATTAGACAAGCCGTCGACATAAATCCTCCAGACTTTCTCGGAGTCGAGAGCACTAATCGTCTCGAGCATGAAGTCGAGCGTGATAGCCGTTCGAGGCTGATACTAAAGCCCATATTTGCTCAACTCTGTGGTCTACTTGATCAACTACCCATATGCCTCAGGATTGGTGAGAACACGCCGAGCGGACTATTGGTGAACATCACAATGTGATGTGCCAGGAAATAAGGCCTCAACCTCCACGCGGTTAAGACCAGTGCATATGCTAGCTTCTCGAGGATGGTGTATCGAGTCTCTGCATTTTTAAGAAGATGACTGAAAAAATAGATGGGATACTAGATGTTACCTTCTTTCCGAATAAGTGTCGAACCCACAGCCTGTTCAGCTACAGATAGGTAGACAAAAAGAGTCTCCTCCCCAGTGGCTTGTATAATATAGGAAGACCAGATAAGTATGCCTTTAGCTTCGTAAAGGCTTTCTTGAATTGGTCATCCCATTCCAATTTGACTGCTTTCCTCAGGATCTTGAAGAAAGGCAATGTCTGATCTGTTGATCGTGATATGAACCTAGATAAAGTTGTGATCCTTCCATTAAGTCGTTGAACTTCTTTGAATTTGCTTGTGGATGGCATGTTCAAAATTGTTTGCACCTTCTCCGTATTTGCCTCAATTTCTCTTTCTGTCATTGTGTACTCGAGGAAATACTCACTTTTCACCCCGAATAGACACTTAGCTAGATTCAACTTTAGTCTATTAGCTCTAAGCGTAGCGAATGATTCCTCCAGGTCGGTAATCATATCCTACCATTTCTCGGTCTTGATCAAGATATCATCAACGTAAACCTTAATATTTTGACCAATCTGATGTCGAAATACCTTGTCTATCATTCGTTGATAGGTTACTCCAGCATTCCTTAATCTGAATGGCATGACATTGTAACAGTAAGTGTCATCGGCAATCACAAAACTTACTTTCTCCTGATCTTCTTGAGCCAGAGGAACCTGATGATATCCTTGGTATGTGTCCAACATTAAAATAAATTCACAAACGGAGGTTGAATCAACCAACTGATCAATGCAAGGTAAAGGGTAGCAGTCTTTAGGACACACTTTATTTAAATCTCTGAAATTAATACAAACCCATCATTTTCCCCCAGGTTTAAGAACCAATACAACGTTTGCCGACCATGTCGGGAATTGAACTTTCCGATGTGTTCGGCTTGCAACAACTTTGCTACCTCCTCCCTGATTATTTGGTCTTGTTCTGGAGCAAAGTGTCTTCGCCTTTGCTTTACTGGTTGGGCTCCTGGAGCGATGTGCAGTTATTGTGTAGCAACAGTAAGAGGAACTCCTTTAATTTCATCTGTGGCCCATGCGAAAACATCGTAATGACTGACCAAGCAATTGATCAGCCTGTCTCTAAGTTCAAAGCTCAAGTCCGCAGCAATTCTTGTAACTCCTCCCGACTGATGAGTATGGTTCTGGACTTCTCACGCTCAACTGTCCGGCACTCATCCTTGGCCACTTCTTTCATTTGAGGACCAATTATGTCAATTTGCAGGGTTTCATGAGTCTTCTAGGTCTTACGGGATTCTGTTCTGACTTCCCCGCTATAGCATCACTGAGAGACTAACTGACTCCCCCTGACCTTAGTGACCTGATCCTCGACCAAGAACTTGATCTTCTGGTGATAGATTGAGACCACAACTTGGAATAGGCTGAGGGATGGTCTCCTCAAAATGGCGTTGTACAATGATGGGGCATCCACCACCAGGAAGAGAGTCCTCCTTGTGCTATGCAATGTATCATCCCCCATAGATAGGGAGAGAGAGATATGTCTCAGCGGCTACATCCGATGTCCAATGAAGCCAGACAACAATGTTGAGATAGGACACAGCTCATCCTCATCTACCTGCATCTGGTCCAGCGCAGCTTTGTACAGGATATTGACTGAGCTTCCTATGTCAATAAAGGTGCATTTAACTTCGTAATTAGCAATACACGTGAGAATTACCAGTGAATCTTCATGAGGCACCTCAACATCCTCCAGAACCTCGGGGCTGAAGGAGATGATATGCCCCTTGCGCCTCTCCTGACTAGTCCGGACTGCGTAGTTTTTCAACCTACGCGTGCGCAACTTAATGGCCCAATTGGAGTCTCCATCGGTCGGGCCTCCCGAGATCATCCCGACGTGGCCCGACAAAGGTCCCCTGGCAAGTGCCTTACCCTTCCCAGGGTCTCGGTTTGGAGAAGCAGATCAACGGGGTGAGGCATCCTTGGATCTCCCCTCAGAAGCTCCTGGGTTCCCCCTCCTCCAATTGACCTCGCATAGGAGATCGGCTTCGGCGAGGGGACCTTCACCAATATTCCGAGTTGCTCCACTTCTTCCATAGCCTACCACTGGCGTCCTTCCTTCCCCTCTTCTTCAAAGTGTAGCACTCTTCTGTGGAGTGCATAGTACTGTCATGAAAGTCACAGTACTTTTTGGGTCGTGGTGGTACTTCAGTGTCCACTGTTTCCACCTGCTTATTCCTATTGTCCCAGTGACTTTTGCCTGAGCAGGAGTCCTTCGCCCGGGTGGGAGCAGGTGGTCCCTTTCTCTCGGATTGTACCGAGATTTAAACAGTGGCGTCGCCTGAAACCTTTCAACGGGCATGTTGTACTTCCTCTACATTGACGTGTTTGACCGACCGCCCTAATAGATCATCAAAGCTGGTTGGTGGTTTTTTGATGAGGGACCGGAAGAAGTCCCTTTCGGCAAGCCCTTGCGTAAAGGTGCTGACAAGAATTTTCGATGTGGCACTTGGTACATCCTAAGCCACCCGATTGAATCGTTGTATGTAATCCTTCAGCGGCTCCTTGCTCTTCTGCTTCAGAGCAAAAAGGTTGAGTGTCATCTTCTGATATCGCCGACTGCCGGAGAAGTAATGCAAGAAGATGATTTTAAACTCTAAAAAGGAGTTTATGGAATCTATTGGTAGCCTCTGAAAATATTGTTGCGTCACTCCTGACAGAGTGTTCTAGAACACCCGACACTTCACATCATCTATATATTGGTGCAATAGAGTTCCGCTCTCAAACTTGCAAACATGATTCTCAAGATCTGTTTCCCCATCATATTCAATAATTCTTGGATCTCAAAACTGTTTGGGCATGAGATCTTCCACAATATCTCGGACTAATGGCGAAAGTGTATACTTCGGGAGAACCTTTATAGGTTCATTTTTTCTTGCCCTTCTTCTTTGCACAGCGTGTTGGAAGCGACTATTTGCGCATTCTCTAAATCTTTAATGGAGTCCCGTCGATGCCCCTGGGCCACATTCACGGGCACGCTTGAGGTGACATGGATCTCCGATTGCGGACATATGACGCAGATGCCCACTGGGCTTCTTCTTGTAATGCGATTGCTCTTTGAGAGGTAACTTGTTCGATTTGGTGTTGCTCTAGTGCCCCTCGAACGGTGTTGGCGATTAGACGATCTAATTCTTCCCTTGTCAAAGTGATTAGCTGTCTTTCCGATTCCTCTATAACAATTCACCTTCTGGTACTTAGACAATGACTTCCACAGATGGCGTCAAATTTGCTCCAAAAGCGAATGATGTGGACAACAAGTCCCGGTTGTACAACCTTGGGTGACGATGAGGGGTGCGGAGCCTACGAGGTTAACACAAGCGTTAAAGGGACACACAGGAAGGAGTTCCAGTGGAGCCCTCTCTGATGGTCAAGTCAGAAGCCCTTCAACATAGGAAAAAAACCAGAAAGTAAGTTGTATCTAGAGTCCAGAGAATTCAGAGCCTCTTACCTAAATGTCTCAACACCTTATATAGTCGTTGTCCCTCTCTTTTGAACACTCAGACATTATTGTAACCACCTCCCCTATTTTCATGCGTTACGGTCATAACCGCCTGCCAGTTGTCACACGAAAGGGGGGTGCTGGTAATTGCTGCCGCTCATATTAAGTTTACCATTATCATCACGTGTTACGGGCATAACCGCTTGCCAGCTATTATATACAGGAGGGTGCTGGTAATTGCCGCCGCGCATATTAAGTTTACCATTATCCTTCTAGGGTGTTCTCCCTTTTCATTACTAATGCTCGGCTAGTACTCCGAATGTTCTTAGGGACTTCAGGAATGAGATCCCGAGTGACAGGCCAACCGAGGCCTAGCACTCGGCTAAGCTTCTCTCTTGAGATGGACTTGAGCCCTCTTCTTTCGAGATGGCCTCGAGCCCTTTTCTCCTGAGATGACCTCGGGCACTTCTCTCCCGAGTTAGCCTTGGACACTTCTCTCCCGAGTTGACTTTGGACCCTTTTCTCCCGAGATGGACTCGGGCACTTCTCTCCCGAGTTGGTCTCGGACACTTCTCTGCCTGTCATTGTAGTCACGTCGTATAGCCTCCACGAGCCACAACCACGTGTCTGTCTCTAACTAACATCCCAATCAGAAGACAATTTTTGATCTACTTGAACTTTGAAGCTTTGAACAAACATGTGTAAACAAAATGACTTGACTCAGTGCTAATGTGTTCCCTTTGTGCTTCATGTTACTGTTAAGGCACTGAAAGAAAGCATTTGATATTAATTTGCTGTCTGAATTCCTTTACTGAATTTATGAGACCTGTTTCCAAAGTCTAATCATTTGTTGATCTCTATGAAAAATAATGAATGACCGAGGAAACTCATGAGTTTCCAATCATCAGTAACAACTAACTTTCTGTTTAGATTTACTTAGTCACTGGTGCTGCAGCTAGTGGTTCATGTGGAGGACATTATTGAGGGCATAGAGAAAGGTACGTGTTCTTCTTGCTGAGGACGACGGTTGCCAAATTTGGAAATTAAATGCCTCACGGGCTCTATTAAGCTAACTGTACATGGAAGTCGCCTACGCTGCCGGGCCTCACCTGGTGGATGGGTCATGACTGAGAATTAAGGACCGGCCCTGAACAGACGAATGATGACAATGATGTTGGCTGCGGTGCTCCACGATTGAACAGTTGAATGTACTTCTTCATAGGTTCGTTTGGCTTTTGTTTAAGGGTGAACAAATTGAGAGGGATTTTATGATGTTTTTGGCTGCTGGCAAAATGATGTAGGAACGCGGTCTTGAAGCCTTTAGAAGACCGAATAGAAGCAACTAGAAGTCAGTTGAACTATCTTTGTGACGAGCCTGAGAGTGTCATCAAGAACACTCTACATTTGATGTCATTAGTCTACTGATACAACAAAGCTGCATTTTCAAATTTACTTATGTGATCTTTCAGGTCGGTTGTCCTATTGTACTCTCCGATTTGTGGCCAGAAGTAACAAGTTAGTTGGTCTTCAAAGACACTCCGAGAGAAAGGAGAACCCGAAGGATCTTTTGAGCCACCGATAGTTGGGTCTTTATCTCGAAGAGGATCTTGGGGAGGTGTTGTAGAATCGAAACTGAAGCTAAAAGGGGTGAATAGAGTTACGAATTTAAAAAATGAGCAAATAGTAATTAAAGCAGTTGAATCAATCAGAGTAAGTACAACGGAAATAAATTAAACTTAGACTTATTCATGCAATACATTTAGCAAACAGTTAAGCATGTAAGTTGATCAATCAAAAAGAAATATAGACACGGTAGTTATAAAATCTGATTCTTATTTCTAATTTACCCTAAGTGAAGAAATCTCATAGAAAAAAGATCTAAAAAATTTAAACGCAATAAAATAAAATAAGACAACACTAAAATAAATAAAAATATTACTCAAAGGGTTGCCGATCAGAAATGAAGCGCAAGTCGTAGCGCATCATAGCACAAAAGATGAAGGAGCATTTAGAGCACAAGCATAAGAAATTAAGAGGTGACTGAATGAGTTATTTTCAAGTTCTGCCTCGAAACTCCTTATATAGGACTCCACCGATCGCTTGGAGCCTTCCCGATGGCCTGTAGAAGTGCTGATGTGGTCGCAACTTCTTTTCGTAGGATAACGTTAACGAAGCTCTTCGGTCGGCCATACACCATCCAGTACCTTGGGTAGGGGTCAAACTTCATTTTGACCGCCTTGTTCGGATTGTTAATAACACCATCTCCCAGTCGCCTAGAAGCTTCTTCGATTGCCCGTATCCCGATCGCTTGGACAGTTGGACCCTATACGGTGGCCTGAACCCTCTGAAATTCCTTCGTCGAGAGTTATCTATAGGATCTTGTAGGCCGGCTAGAGGGGGGTGAATAACCTTGCAAATAAAGACCCAATCTCTTGCTTTCTATTCTCAGTAAGGACACATTATTAATTAAAAAGAATACTAAGCATAAAAAAAAGAGGCACATGGAATTATTTTGTTTGCAACCTGGGTAATTACTAATTCAAGATATGGAAGCTCACTTAGCAAATGCTCCTTCAATGAAGGCGAAGTAGCGTTTTACAGCAGTTTGAAAGCATAGAACTAAACAACAAATATAGAACATGAAACATGAAACTACAAAGTGTGAAAAAAAAACTACAAAGTGTGTTTTCTTTCGAGCTCAAGGGGCTCTATTTATGGCTCTTGGAAGAAACTAGTCGTAGCTGACACGGCACTTCTCAGCGCCTGAAGTTCGGTTAACTCTGATCCACTTGGCAAAGAGTATTCGCAATAAGGCAGCCCACTCCGGACGCCTATACTAGGTCCAGGCGCCTGGGATCTAGGCGCTTGGTCCAAGCGCCTGGATCCAGGTCAATCCCAGGATGACCAGTTGTTCTATGCTTTGGTTGATTCTCCAATCGTGGGAGTTGAGTTAACCAAAATACAACTCCAACCTTCTCCTCGACTAGATTTCCTCCTGGCTTCTCGTCTCTCGGACATTGCCCATGTCTTTCTCGCTCCACTAGAGTATTTTTCCGCAGCTTCTCGTCTCTCGGATGCACCGAGCCTGTCAGCTCCCTTCCCTTGCACTCCTCACTCGCTGCATTTTGGTCGACGTTTTGTGATCCTAAGTTCTTGCACACTTAGGCACAAGGTATCAAAAATATAATATGACTTAAGTTGATTCGATTGGCCGCATCAAAATCATCCCGGAGTACTTATAATCTCTCTCTTTTTGATATGTATCAACACGAGTTAAGTTAGGGTAACACAAATAAGTAATAAATTATAAAAGCAGTAATAATATTTGCAATCAAGTAAATACCTAAAAATATTGTAATAAAATCTCTCCCCTTAACTTAATTCTCATTATTCTTCCCTTTTAATCATATCAAACAAAATTGGTTAAAGGAAAACTTAGAGAGAACAAAATTTAAGTCAAACATAAATTATGAAAGACAAATCTTTGAAAAAAAAAGTTTACCTTGTAGTAGTTTTGATAAAAAATAAAAAATAGCTTTGATCATCAAAATAAGTTGATATTTTCTTTTTGAGTTTGTGAAATCCAATTCTCCAAAAAATTAGTTTTGCCAAAAAAAATTATTTGCAAGAAATTTTAAATTTAAAAACTTAATTTTTATAAAAAATTCATAGGAAATTTTTCATTAGTTCAAAATTCTATAAATTTTTATGAATATGTCAAAATACCAGATCTGACTATAAAAAAATTTCACGATAAAATAACTTTGTTTTGCTCGTAAAATATTAATTTCTTTACATAAGCTATCTTTTTGAAAATATTTATTTAAAAAATCAATTTTGACATAAATTTTTTTGATAATTTTCAAAGCATTTTTAATTTAAAAGTTTAATTTTTATCAAAAATTCGTAAAAATTTATCTGACTATCGAAAAATCCCAAAATAATTTTTGTGGATAAATATAATTTATGTCTATCACAAAAAAATTTGAAACGCATTAAATAGATAAAATAAATCTTTGAGAGATTTTTCAAATAAACAATGAAATTCCAACAAAATGCAAAGAAACTATTATCTAACAATTTATTACATATTTGGAAACCCAAAATAAATTTTTACCTACTCGATTGATCAAGAATTTGGGTGGAATATAATTTTTGAACACTTTTATAATTTAACCCTATGATTCCTAAATATATCAATTTAATCCTCCATAACAATATTTAAAATTTGTAACTTGAAAATTATTTGAATTTGAGTATGTAGAATTCTTTAATTTTTCTATTTGTTCTATTAATTTTGTATTTTCAATTTGAATTTTATCAAATTGTTTTAATGGGTATGCATTAGCTAAGTTCAATTTTAACTTAGTGTTATCCTTTTTTCAAATTAACGTATTTGGTTCGTAATTTGCATAGTAATATACTTAACATCTAAATAGCATCATAAAGTTGATCAAGAGGGAGGTTACGTACCTCACTTACCGTGTTGGATTCGTAATCTGACGCTCCCCCTTCATCGATGCTAATTTCAGACAAGCATTCATTGTTTTCTCCTTGATAGCTTGTCATTAGCGCAAAGCCGACATATTTTTCTAGCTTGAACTCTGAGGATGATGACTCGCTCCATGTTGCTTCAAGTTTCTTGTGCTTATTCCTTCTTGATCTTTCCTTGTCTTTTTCTTTATCCTTGCTTTTCAATTTTAGGCAATTATCCTTGATGTGCCCTTCTTCTTGACGATTATAGCTTTACTGGCTGTGGCTTATTAAAATTATTAGTTTTTAAACTTTTTGAAGATGTATTAGGACGCTCCAGAAGGACGATCACTAACAAGTAGTATCAGAGTTAGGACGCTCCAGAAGGACTAACCGCTATCTGAAACACATACAAAATGGTCAGACTAGTTATCTACCCGCCAAAGTTCGAGGGGGAGTTTGTTACTTGGAAGAGAAATATGCAGGTATTTTTTAAAACTGACTTTGATATATTATCAATTATGAAAAATGATTTTGTAGCTCCTAAAGACGACGATAATAAAGATAATAACGAGAGCCTGTGGACAAAAAAGGAGCAAGCGGATTTTATAGCATATGGGAAAGAAGAATTTCATCTGCTAACCGTACTACCTGTGTAAAAAGTTAACCAAATCATGACCTACCAATCAGTGAAGGAACTATAGGAAAAGTTCCTGGAACTCCATGAAGGTACTTCTGAAACAAAGCTGGCAAAAAGAGATCTGCTCTGCAACCAACTCAACAACCTCCGAATGGAAGAAGGAGAATCAGTTACCCAGTTGCACGCCAAACTCAAAGAGTTGATCATGGGACTTAAGAACCTCGGAAAAATAGTAACAAGTCATGATGCACAGAGGTATGCTTTAAACACATTTCTTAAGATCCCAAACTAGACTTCTGTAATAAATGCGTACTTCATCTCTAAGGACCTTGAGGTAAGTACCTTGGAACAATTGTTCTCGACATTAGTGTAGGATCGAGATTGAGCGATAGAGGGGTGTTTGAAACTTGAACGACTAAGCGATAAGGTACATAACGGAAGCTTTGAGAGTAAGCGTAGGAGTTAGAGAGAGAGATAAAGGGGTGAACCAAGCAACAAATCACGATCACTAACTCAAGTTGGTTTACTTGCTTCGGAGTCTTAACCGGCTCCTACTGCAAGGCCCACGATCCTTAATCGTTTACTTTAGGCATTACTAATAATCGCAAGAATGTTTACAAGTTACAAACTGAAGTGTGCAATAAGAAATGAACAATTATACTAACACCTGAAATGAGATGACAGATCTTTGTTTGGAGAGTCGGGCGGCGTTTCAGCGTTATAGAACTTCGGTCACGCAACACACAGAAGAAGAAAGTGATCGTAGTGTTTGAATTGCTGTTTTGGACTGCTGCACTTGACCCGGTCAAATTTTATCCTGGTCAGGCGCCTGAGTCCCTTTCAGGCGCTTGAGTGCTGACGTGGATCCTCCACTCAGCACTCACCACGACAGCTAGGATTCTGACCGTTGCGCCAGCTCAACCGTCGTTTGCCAACTCTCAGGCACTTGAGTCCCATTCAGGCACCCCAGTTAAGTTGCTTTCTCCTTTTAGCTGCAACATGGGTTAGTTCCATATATCCAATAATATATAATGAAAACATGTATGAATCACAGCCAGTGCTTTCTTGGTCCTAAATTTCATGTTTCATCCGAAACCCTAGGTCGGACCGACGCCTACTGTTCCCTCTTCGGGGAACACGTCCTCACCTACTCCTCACAGGAGAGTTTACCTGTTGCCACCCGGAACCTCCGGTTGAACTTTTGCTCGGCCTTTGAGAACCTGGAACTCGTTGACGTTCGACCTCGACCCGTCTCGACTCCTGTCCACGATTCCCGCTCGACAAAGTCTTCTGCTCGGTCCCTCAAACCAAGTTTTCATGCTCGGCTTCACTTGCCAAGTCTTCGTTGTCTGATCCTTGACCAGGACTTCGTGCTCAACCCTATAGGTCAAGACTTCTTGCCTATCTTACCTAGGACTTTCTTGCAATCTTCACACAATTAGTACAATATACCAGCTTAACTTGAACCCTTTGACACAACATACATATTAAGAAAACTATCCAAGTATTTCAAATCTAAAAGGCTTAATAAAGTGTACGGTAAGAAACATTCCCTAAAGCAATGAAAGATTCGTTGCTACAATTGTGAGGAAGAAGCGCATATCAAGGAGAACTGCCCGAGGCTAAAAGTGAACAAATCCAGCAAGGTCAAATACAAGAACCTAAAGACCACATGGGACGAATCATCATCAGATGAGTCCGATCTCATGGAACACGCCGGATTTGCGCTGATGGTCACCCACGAAGAAGATGAAAACATCGATGATGAGGGAGTCACATCTGAAGATAGCAACGACGAAGGGGGAGCTTCCGAGTTTGAAAAAATATGGTAAGTGAGGTATGTTTTCTACCTCCTGATGAATTTTATTCAGGTATTAAGGCAATGATGAAATCAATATGTAAATTAAAAAAATAAAAATTTAGAAATAAAAAAATAACTAGCTTCTTCATGCCCACTTGAAATGTTTGACAAATTAAAATATGAAAATGAAACGGTAAAGGAAGCAATTGAAATATTGAAAAATCATGGATGCTCTAAAGTTTCTAGTTTTAAAATTAAATATACTGGAGGACTAAATTGGTATTTACAGTTTCATAGGGGTCAAATTATAAAATCTCCTAAAACTTATATTTCACCAAATTTTTTTATTAATCCTATTTAAAAGAATTTATATTGGGTCTCAAAATCTGAACTAAACTGTTAGATTTCATTTATTCCTTATTTGTCAATTAGTAATTAATTTTTTTGGTAATTAATGCTTTATTTGTAATCTTGTTGAATTTTTTTTCAAAGATATAACTGTTGCAGAAAAATTAGTTTAATATTTTATGATGATAGAGATGGCTGTGAGCTATCTATAATTTTTTTTGAAATTTTTAATACTTAAACATATTTATTATGAATTTTCATTTGAGAATATATTTTTAAATTTTAAAAATACTTTAAAAATTAAGTTCATTGAATCCAATTTTTCAGGATCTATAGATTATCCTATAAGCATTGAAAAAATTTCTTAAATTTATTTGTAGTTAAAATCAAATTTTAAAATTAATTTTTCAAAATTATTAAATTTAAAATTCAAAATTATCTTCTTAGAAGTTAGAAAGTTGATTTTACCTTGATAATTTTTACAACGATGGGTTTGTTAAAATTCTAACTTGGTTAAAAATTTAAGTACTTTTCGAGTAAAAATAATTTTTTTGTAAATTATTTTTCAAAAATTAGACTTTAGATTTTAAAAATAATTTTCTACAAAATTATGAAAAATTAAATTTTTTGGAAACTTTCTCAAATATTTTCAAATTTTTTTGGATGCTTTAATAGTTTTCTATGAAGTTTTATGAGTCATTCTTATGAATGTTAATTTGTCCCTTAACATATTTAAATTTTGATGTGATTAAAGGAGAAGAAAATAGGATTAAGTCAAGGGGAGGCTTATTTTTTATTTTTAAAACTACATTGTCACATATTTATTCTTGTCATTTTATGTGTTCTTTTATCCTAACGTAACTCGGGTTGATGCACATCAAAAAGAGGAGATTATAAGTACCCCATGTAAGTTTTGATGTAGTTAACTGAGTCAAGTTAAGTCCTGTTGTATTTGATCACTGTGACTAATTGTGCAGGAGCTTAGGAGCGCAGGAAGTCGAGCGGAAGACGCAATGGTCAAGAAGGATTGAACGGGAAGGGAGCCAATGGGCTCAGTGCATCCGAGGGACGCAGAGGTCTGCAGAAGAGTACGCTAGTGGAGCAAGAAGTATGCGTGCGCCGTCATAAGGATGAGAAGCCAAGCGGAAGAAAGCTCGAGGAGAAGGCTGAAGGAGGGTTCAGGTGAGCCCAACTCTTGAAGGCCTGAGATCACCCAAGAAGACCCGCTGGAAGAATGATCAACAAAGAGCTGACCAAAGTCACTCGGGCTCCCCTATGCTTTAGGGTGCTCGTGTTCCCGGGCGCCCCTATGCATACAAGTGCCCTAGAAGTCAAAAATGATCCAGAAGTAGCCATTCGTGAACGTTCCAAAGTAGATAACCCATGAGCCATGTGTTAGGTGCCCCCAAGCACTCGGGCACCCTTGTAGGGTCACGTCAACGATTGGATAAATTTCCCTAGTCTATAAATAGACCTCCAGAGCTTAGTTACAATCATTCATTCAATTGTACATGAATTTCATTTCTGTTTTCGTCTTCTTTCTGAGTTCTTCATTCTGTAAAGAGGATTCGCCACCCCAACGAGTTAATCAGGAGATTGATCTTTATTTTACTTTGGATTAGCAACCTTCCTTGTTACAAATCAAGTAAATCGGTTGTGCCTCTTTTTCTTTTGTTTATTGCTTTAATGCTATTAATCTGCTTATGTTATTTGTGGAATTAATCTTGATCTTTGTTTAAGCAAGACAAAAGATAAGTTTATATTTGCAGGGGAAATTCACCCCCCCTCTCTTGCCGACCGCACGATCACCAATAGATTTCTGAGGATATCTCTCTTTGCTAGCTTTGCTTCTGAGGTGCCTTCATTAACTTCTAGGAACTTAATTTCCCCAAAAAGTTCCTTTGTAGAGTCATAGGCATCAATTTGGTTGACTTCTTAGGGTGGAAAATACTCAACAGATTGAACTCTGCTTTGTCGTTAGTCACAAAGTCGGCTTGCTCTTTATGTTCTAAAGATGCTCTTCTTTCTCTTCTCCGTTGTGATCTTTAGTTACTACAAAACTATATTTAATTGTTAGCAATATATCGAAATCAATTTTGAAGTATATCTCCATTTTACACTTCCAAAGCGCGAACCCTCTCTCAAACTTTAATGGGTAGATACTCAATCTAGCCATTTATTTATTGCTTCAGGTGGTGGTTAGTATTGGTGCAATCTTCTTTAGGCAAAGGAAAGTCCTAGTAGGACTAGGTAGACCTAGCTGGAAGCTAGGTGAAGTCCAAGTAGATCTATGAGGATCACACGTTAGTAAGGTGGAAGTTTGCCAAAGGACTAGACCTAACTATGGTTAGGCAAAGGGAATCCCTAGTAGGACTAGGCAGACCTAGTTGGGAACTAAGTGAAGTCCATGGTGGGTTAGCTAGGAGATGAACACATGGCACGAGAGAAATCCTAGTTGGGAACTAGGCAGGTGAAAGTCCAAGTTGGTCAAGGGTTGACTGGACACTTGGGAGGAAGTCCCAACAGATCACGGTTGACCAGAGATTGGGCAAAGTAACCCTAGACTTGTGTTAGACTAGTTAGGGTTTGGGCAATCGATTGGGTAATCGATTAAGGGGAAACCCTGGAGATCAATTGGGAGAGTTTTATCGCGAAAATAGAAGCCCTCTTAATCGATTGGGTGATCGATTAAGGGCTGACCAATCAATCAAGTTGGAAGCTTATATCGCGACAACAGAAATAAGATTAATCAATTGGGTGATCGATTAAGGTGTTTTCGCGAAGACCAAAAGGAATTTAGATATATCTCCATAATGACATGATATTGTCCACTTTAGGCCCAAGCTCTGATGGTTTTGTTTTTGAGCTCTACCCAAAAGGCCTTATGCCAATGAAAATATCTTTTCTTTATAAGTTCATGATACTTTCCATGTATTTTTAATGTGAGACTATGTTTGTAACCATTGCAACCCAACAATCCTCCCCTCAAACGAAGGACCACAGGCCTCACTCAAATGAAAAGTCTATCCATTTGACGTCTAATCCTCGACCCACTAGGTTTTCCTTCCCCTCGGTCCACCCGACCTACTATGACTTCCTTGCCTAGCCACAACTAGGACTTTCTATCCCTCGGTCCACCCGACCTACTAGGACTTCCTGCCTGGTATCTGGTCCTCTTGATTCAGACATAGGAGCGCCCACTTCCCTTGTTTGAGGTCAATATTCCACCCACATGGATCGATTGGACCATGACTCTTGTGCATAGCCAGTGGTTAGACATTCTGACAGTTTGGTCTCTAATACCAATTGTTAGGACCAAAAAAAATTTAAATATCTCCATAATGGCTTGATATTATCCACTTTGGATCTAAATCCTCATGGTTTTATTTTTGGGCTTACCCAAAAGTCTCATACCAATGGAGATATCTTTCCTTTATAAATCTATGATCCTTTCCATGTGTTTTCAATGTGGGACTGTGTTTGCAACCATTATAACCCAACAATTAGTCCTTCTAAAGTGAACTCGCTCTAATACCAATTATATGATCATGTAGGTCGGCTAGGGGGTGAATAACCCTAAAAATAAAGACTTAATCTCTTATTTTCTATTCATAGCAAAGACACATTATTAATTAAAAAGAATACTAAGTATAAAGAAAATAAAAGACACAAGAAATTACTTAGTTTACAACTTGGATGGTTGCTAATCCAAGATAATAGAAGCTCACTTAGCAAATGCTCCTTCAACGAAGGTGGAGTAGACTCTTACAATAGTTTAAAGCTTAGAACTAAACAACGAATATAGAAGATAAAAGAACAAAGTGTGTTTTCTTTCTGAGCTCAAAGGGGCTCTATTTATGGCCATGGAAGAAACTAGTCATTGCTGATGTGGCACTTCCCGGGCACCTAGAGGTGGTCTGGACGCCTGAAGTTTGGTCAACTTTGATTCACTCGGCAATGAGTAGCCGTGATAAGGCAGTCTACTCAAGGCGCCTGGACCAGGTCTAGGCACCTGGATCCTGGTCAACCCCAGGTAGACCAACTGTTCAGCGCTTTGGGTGATTCTCCAATCGTCCGGAGTTGAGCTCACCAGAACCCAACTTTGTCCCTCTCCTCAAGTATACTTCCTTCTCGGTTTCTTGTCCCTCAGACATCGTGTGCATCCTTCTCGCTCAATCGATGTATTCTTCCACAACTTCTCGTCTCACGGATACACTGAGCCTGTCAACTCCCTTCCTATGCACTTCTTCTCGCTCGCTGCATCTTTCGCTCGAATTCATGTGCTCCTATGTTCCTGCACACTTAGACACAAGACATCAAATCATAATAGGATCTAATTTGACTCTATTGACCATATCAAAACCATCCCGAAATACTTACATTATCACCAGTCAGTCGTCTTCAATCTCCATCCGGTTGCCTGAAACCGTCGAACATACTTTTCTACAGCTGTTACACATAATGACTAAGATATAAAATATAAAATTATTTGCATTTACATTGGGTCTAAATGCTCAGTCTCCAACTAACTCATCTAGACTGAGTTGCTAAGACACATCTCTCAGCTTTTTCCACTTGAACTTGTTTGTCAAGCCTTCAACTCCTAACTGACTCCACCTAGCCTTGAGTCACCAGCACCCAACTAAGAATTTGTCTATCAAACCTTAACCAGTTAGACTTGATTCACCTAACCTCTAGCTAAGAATTTTGTCTATTAAGTCTCAATCATTTGGGCTTGATTCACCTAGTCTCTAGCTAGGAATTTGCTGCTTGGTCTCCATCCAAGACTTAACTCATGCCCAATTCCTAGGACTTTACATACCTAGATCCATTAAGACTTAGTTACTACCTGGTTCACAATCAGGACTTTATCACCTGTCAAGTATACCGTACTTGCAAACTTGACACAACTGGTTAAATTATAATTAACATAACATTAACCTTAGTTAAATATTAAAACTCTGGGTTAAATGTTGTACACCCAACACTGGTTTCTCCCGCTAAAGATCTCTGTGTCACATGGATACTTCCTCAGGAGTCTGAATCAAGGCCCCAGGGAACTCTGTCGGCGATAGTGGACTAAACCTCCTGTCTAGTGCTTGAAGTCCCTCGGCGGATGCTACGAGTATCTTTGAAGATGAAGGATTCACCCTTTTTTGCCTCTGTAATTACTTTTTGTATTTTGGCCGCAACTAATTGGTCAAAGTTCTCTTGGGATATAGTGATGATGGGGGATTTCCAATGTCATCCATCTCAATGTTTGAGTTCAGATATATGTTCCCATAGACAGCGCCATTTTGTTCCTATCTGAACCACCGATGAATTGCCACTGAGGTTGATGGAATAATCACCAAGAAGAATTGAGAGTTGTCAATGCCACTTGCCAAACTTGAGAGGAAGAGGAGAAACAAGGGTTAGAATGGTGGCTAGGGAGTGACCGACTCAACCACTCCAATACCCAAGTCAAGTTCCGGCATTGGGAAGGGGAATCAAAAAGAGGAGTAACTGCAGAAGCTTTGTCCTCATGCATGAATGAATATTCTGTTGGTGCAGGCAGCACCTAAGTCAAACCTGGATTTTGATAATGACAAAGGGTTCAGAAGTTAAGATGTTATTGTTGTCTAACTTGTTCACTGAGTGTGCAGGAAGAAGTCCTGGTCGAGGACTAGGCAAGAAGTCCTGACAAAGGGCTGAGCAAAGAAGTCCTGATCAAGGACTAGGCAAGAAGACCTGACCGGAAGTCGGGCAAAGAAGTCCTGGTCGAGGACTGGGCACGAAGTCCTGGGAAGGGGCTGGGCACCGAAGACCTGGTCAAGGGAATTGGGAAAAAGTCCAACCGGAGGAGCCGGTTGGCAAAAGGTAAACTCTCCTGAGAGGAGTAGGTGAGGACGCGTTCCCCATCGAGGGAACAATAGGCATCGGTTCAACCTAGGGTTCCATTTAGGAGACCTGAAGTCAGAACCAAGACAGCTACAGCTGTAAATATTGACTAATATTCTTGCTTTGTTTATTTTGGAACTAACCTTGGTTGCAGGGACCGAAGGAATGTGTTTTTGCAGCTCAGAACGCCCTAAAGGAAAGGGGCAGGCAGCTGGGCTAGGCGCCCGGGAGGTCCCGGGCGCCCAAGGTCAAAGCCAAAATAGCAAGGAAGCAAGAACCGCATCGAAACCACACTGGGCTAGGTGCCCGAGAGGTCCCGAGCGCCCAAGGTCAAAGCCAAAGAGGTAATCGAAGCAAATCAGCCACGAAGCCAGCGAACCAAGTCAAGCTAGGCGCCCAGGAGGTCCCGGGTGCCCCAGTCAGCTCCAGAGGCCGAGTCGAAAGGGATAAGCGCTGACCGAGCTGCGGATTGAGTTTTCCGCAGATGAAGGCACGTGTCAGGCGCCCCCAACATCTCAAGTGTTGATGCAGTCTGACCCTGATTGTTGATTTGGTGTTGACACCAATTTATGTTTAGGTTAATAAGTTGAGTCTGGTTTAAGTGTAACGACCCAGAAAATTTTCTTAATATTTCTTTAAAATATTGGGCATGTCTAGATAATTTTCCGAGAGACCTAGAAATATTAACTCGAATTTTAACCTAGAAATCCATGTTTTCTCATTTAAATTGGGAAAATAGGCACTAATGGGCCTTATATGGGCTTTCTAGTACCATGATTATTGGTGAATTTTAGGTTATAGAAATATAAAGGGGTTTTAATGGGAAATATTAACATAATTATGGGGGAATTTTTAAGGGATTTTCAAAATAATAGGGAAATAAAATAAAAATAAAATAGAAAAAAATTAGTGCATGCACCAAGGATTGAACCTTGGACCTCTTGTACAACCATGCATACTCTAACCAATTCACCTAGCAAGGAAGTGCTATGAGAAAATGAAGTGGATTTTGGTTAAGCTTAGGGGAATATGAAGAGTCATGAAGAGGAAGAGACACCATGACTCTTCACTTACCCTCCTTAATGTGTTATAAAGAGGGGGCTTGGGAGTTACTTTCTTCCTTCCATCAATTCCATTTTTCTTCCTCCTCCTCCCTCATTCTAGCCGAATACTTCAAGAGGGGATCTCCCTTGGAAAAGGTTCACCTAAGGCTCCATCTCCAAGATCCAAGGCTTTTACAAGGGTACAAAGGCTAGGGGTGGTCAAGAGGCAACAAGATTTCTATCCTTCTCTCAAATCTAAGGTCTATAATCAAGATCAACCAATGTAAGACTTCCTCACCTGTGGTATAATAGTTCCTTTGAATTTTTAGCATAATATAAAGTTTGGTTTTAGGTTTTGATGTTGAGAAAACCATGTTTTGGACCCCTATGGTATTCGGCCACCATGAGTTTTGGGTCCATGATGATGTTAAAAATCTTAATCATGCTTTCTAATGTGTTCTCATGATGTTTAAAGAATAAATATAATTTTTGGGAATTTTTGGAGTACCCTAAGACCCTTTAGGGTTTGGGACCATCATAAGGATTTCCATGGCTAGGGTTGGATTTAACTCTTCACTCATATATCTTGTGTACCCTTATGATACAAGGGGAGGTTGAAAGGATTTATGTGAATGTTCACAAGGTCTTATGACCCTAAGGGTTTCGGCCAAGAAGGAATCTAGGGCAAGGGGTTAAGGTTTTCTTCAAGTATGGGTTCCGAAAGCCCCTATGGTAGGGTATGGTTGGTGTTTAATGTTTGATTGGGGATTTTATAGAATTTTTCCATGCACCCATGGCCTTGTAGGGTTTCGGCCAGCCCTAAGAAGGAGGGCTAAAGGTTAGGGTTAACCCTAATCATGAGCCCTAATGGCTCCTTATGGCCTTAGATGTAATGTATGGTTGTTTCTTTTTTCCTTATGCTATCTTACATATCATTGAATGATGGAATCCCTCCCTTGTAGGTTTCGGCCAAGCATGGTCACTAGGGTTTGGGTGGAGTTAGGGTTTGAAGAATGATGGTTTATGCTTTATTATGAAGTATATATAAATGTTCAAGCATGTGGTAGAAATTAAGTACCTATAACCCTAACCTTAAGCACCATGTTTCATGTTTGTATGTTTATGATTGGATGCCATGCTTAATAGGGTTTATTTATGAATGTCTTATGTTCTATGCCATGCATTTGAATGGTAGGTAGTATGTTTATGGAAGTCCTACTTATGTATGCTTGTGATGAATACCATGCTTATGTATGAAATGCAATGTTTACCTTATATATCATGATCATGCAAGCTCTATGGATTAGGATAATTGTCTATGCAAACATGTCATGTTCAATGAATATAATGCAATGCTTACCTTATATGTCATGATCATGCAAGCACTAGGGATAAGAATGATGTTTATGTAAGTAGGCCATGTTCTATGAATGAAGATGCATGTTATGTTTATAAATGAAGATGCATGTTATGTTTATGAATGAAAGTGCATGCTATGTTTTATGAATAAAGATGCATGCCATATTTATGAATGACGGCACGGTCGATGGTTGATGGTACGACGGTCGTGAGGACCGGTAAATGGGCCGGTAAATGGGCCGGTAGACGGGCCGGGTCGTTATACATGCCATGTTTTATGAATGAAGATGCATGCCATGTTTTATGAATGAAGATGCATGCCATGTTTTATGAATGAAGATGTATGCCATGTCTTATGAATGATGAAGCATGTAAAGTATTTTACTTTATGAATGGGCTTGTACCGGACCGAAGTATGGGTCCAAGGGATGGGCGCCTTAAGAACGCCCCGGTTCTGGACTACCGACTATGCTGTCCACGGTTCTGGCACTACCGAAGCTGTGCAACAGGGATGAGCACCTTAAGAATGCCCCGGTTCTGGGACTACCGACTATGCTGTCCTTACCCTAGTAGGTCGGGGCTCGCTATCTCGTATTTACTTAGGGATGCGCGCTTATGATGTATGTATGTGGTACAAGCCGGGGACCCCCAATGATGTTATGATTATGTTTAAGTATTTAAAAGTATGATTTTAAAAGTTAAGCATCCTTATGTATATGCATTAGACTCATGCATTCATTCATGTTATGCATTATGTCATGATAGTAATGTCTTATACTTATATTTCATGTCAAGAAATATGCATGATAGTAAACAATTTATGCTTATGGTTATGTTAAGAAGATGCCCATATGATAAGATAGAAAGCATGCCTATGTTTATGCCATACAGGTTAGTTCATGATTTATGTTTATGTTTATGCCATGTATCATGTATGTTAAGAATGTTTCCTTATGTTTATGTTTATGCCATGTATCATGTCATGTTAAGAATGTTTACTTATGTTTATGTATCATGCCAGGTTAAGAATGTTTATTTCTGTTGATGTTTATGTCATGTATTAGGCCATGTTAAGTTAAATTATGTTTATGTCTATGTCATGTATTATGCTATGCTAAGTTGAATTATGTTCATGTTTATGCCATGTATCATGCCATGTAAATTTTAATTATGTTCATGTTATGTCATGTATCATGCCATGTAAGTTTATTTATATTTATGTTCAAGCATAAAGATATGTTTATGTTTCATGTGCTTATGATTAAGTGATGAATGATTTTAGTGAGTAGGAAAGAGTCTTACTAAGTCGATGTGCTTATAGTCTTATTTTCCTTATACCGCAGATCACGCAAGGGGACAATAAGGAAGCAGCAGGAGGACAAGAATGTGTGTGTGTGGTAGTGACTTGGCCACGAAAATAATATGTTTACCGATCTTATGCTAGAACTTTATGTTTGCTACTTATGTGTTTGAATAATGGCTTATGTAACTCTATGACATGATGTTAAGCATGACATGATATGATGCAAAGTATGAAGTTAATATGCCAAGTACCCATATCATTATGTTAGGAATGGTGGTAGGGCATATATGTGTAAGTCTTAAAGTTATTCCGCTGCCTTATGATGTCTACATGCCCTAAGTATGTTAACGTAACACCGCTTTATGGAAAAAAAAGCGAGCGTTACATTAAGTCTTGGTCGGGGACTGGGCACGACTCCCGGTGAGTGAAGCTGGGTTACAGAAACCCCGGTGAGTGAAGCCGGGTCCTGGTGAGTAAAGCCAGGTGATTGAAACCCCGGTAAGTGAAGCCGGGTCCTAGTGAGTGAAGCTAGGTGACTGAAACCCCGGTGAGTGAAGCCGGGTCCTGGTGAGTGAAGCCACCCGGTGAGTGAAGCCGGGTCCTGGTGAGTGAAGCCAGGTGATGGAAATCCCGGTGAGTGAAGCCGGGTGACTGAAACCCTGGTGAGTGAAGCCAGGTCCTAGCTAAGGAAGCTAGGTTGAACGAAGTCCCAGTGAGTGAAGCTGGGCACGAAGTCTTGGTCCAGGGGATTGAGCATTGCGTGTACTGGTCGGAGAGGGCACGTGAGCTCATTCTCTGGGACCAGAATGAGTCAGAGAAGGCTAGGGAGGCTGTTCTCTGGGCTCAGGGCTGATTTGGTCTGAGCTGGATCGGTCTGGCGACCGATCAGGGAGTTGGCACAAACTCCCTATTGTGGATCGGTCTGGTGACCGATCCAGGGAAGACTGAACGTTCTGGTGAACGATCAGATTGAGAACAGAAAGTTTCTGTTTGCCTCCTAATCGTTCTGGTGAACGATCAGGGAGAGAACAGAAGGCTTCTGTTCGGCTCCTGATTGTTCTGGTGAACGATCAGGGAGAGGTCAGTAGGTTTATGTGAGAAACTTGGATCGGGTGCTTGACCGATCAAATATCGCGACATTCCTCATCCCGACCGATCAGGATGGCTCTTGATCGGTCAAGGAGTGTCCTGATCGGTCACCAGATCGATCAGGGCACAACCTGATCGGTCAGGTGACCGATCAGGGGGATTTGGCCTGCGAAAGCTGGGAATCCCAGCAATGCTGTGGATCGGTCCGGTGACCGATCCACGATCTGTGATCGGTCCGGTGACCGATCACAAGAAGTCCGCAATTTCTATTTTCTCACTGTGGACTGATCAGGCTGAAGCCTGATCGTTCAGGGCTTACCCTGATCGGTCTGGTGACCGATCGGGGCCATCTCTGATTGGTCTGTGGACCGATCAGTAGCTGAACTTTAATTCAAATACGCTGTCAGACTTCTGATCGCGTTCTGATTTCCTTCTTAACACTACTGATATCTGCTCTGATCTTCTGATAATTGATTCTCTGTTGATTTGATGTGCTAAACAACTGCTAAGTGTGCAGGTAACTCAGGATTACTCAAGGAGAGTCAACCGGAGGCTTTCATTGAGCAGGTTTGGACGTTTTCCTCTTCTCAGGTTTCAACGGACGTCTGCGCTACTGGCAACGGCTGAGAAGCTGACTGGAGCTCGACTGAAGGGAGTTCAAGGAGTCCAGGAGAGGTCAGTATAGATGGGGCAGTTGCAGATGAGCAGCTGGTAAGCTGCAGAGGAGCGTCTGGTGACCTGGCGATGGACAGCAGGTTAAGTGTTGGCTGGCGAAGAAGAGAAGAAGTGATCCATCTCTTTGAGCAACACTCTGAATCTTGAGGCTAATTTGTATACACTTTGAGCGATCTGTTGGATCTGAGACTTGAGCACTTGGACGTTGCGAGGCGATCAACAAGCAGACAAGGGAGAGCTGAATGAAGGCTCTTGCCGAGGATTGTGCTGGGTTGTTCGTTGTGCTCTGTAAGTCTTTGTGTGTCTCTGTGCTTTATTCTTCATCATTCTGTTGAGACTGCTGTGGAGAGGTTTCTCCACCGAGAAGGAGGTATTTAATATCCGAATTTTCCGGGGCTTGATCTGCCGACGATCAAGGGATCGCCCACCTTACGGGAACGTCAAGAAGTAGGGGCAAGTTATCACCGAACCTTGTACATCCTAGTGTTAGAGTTTGTGATTTGCATTTTAGTTTTCTGGTAGTTTCTGTTTTGTATTACTTCCGCTGCCGCTGCTAACCTCCAAGTGCAGAAACTTCAAAGAGTTCAAATTTCTGTGTCTGGCTACATTCACCCCCCCTCTATAGCCATCCAAGCACCAACAAGTGGTAACAGAGTTTGGGGCTCTGTTCAAACGGTTTAACATCCGAGAGTCAACAAGATGGCGATGGGAGGAGAAGGTTACAACACAAATAGACCTCCGTTCCTGGATGGAATTGATTTTTCATATTGGAGGTCAAGGATGGAGTTTTATCTCAAGACCAACATCAGTATGAGGTTTGCTGTGAAGGAGGGATTCTCCCCTCCAAAGGATGATGAGGGAAGAGAATTGGATTTCTCAAAGTGGTCGGCAGAGCAAATCTGGAAAGGTGAGGCTGATGCAAAAGCTGTGGTCACCCTACAGTGTAGGATGACCAAGGAGCAACTATCAAGGTTGGTCCCTTCACAAGTGCTAAAGACCTATGGAGCAAGCTCATTGAGCTCCATGAAGGCACTTAAGATACCCAGAGAGCCAAGAAAGATTTGCTTCTTAATCAACTCCAAAATCTATCAATGGAAGAAAATGAAAAGGTAAGTGAATTCCATGGACGATTCAAAGAGATCCTCAATGGTCTACATTCCATCAGTGAGAAGGTAGAAAACCGAGACCTAGTGAGGTATGATCTCAAAGCCTTCCCTAGGAATGCCTTGTGGTCATCCATGGTAGATGCTTACAAAGTTTCCAAGGACTTATCTTTTATTAAGTTAGAGGACTTATTTTGTGAAATGGAATTACATGAGATCTCTAACCAAAGCCCAAAGGAGAAGGGTGTAGCATTTGTGGCAGGTGACCGAAAGAAGAAGGAGAAGAAGAAAGAAAAGGAGGAGGAGAAGAACATCCATCACTTTGCTTTCATGGCAGTAGATGACTCAAATGAAGGAAGTGATAATGAACCAAGTGACTCCTCAACCGCGGCTTCATCATCTTCGGATGATGAAGAGGTAATCTCTCCCGAGTTAGACAAATGTTATAGAACAATAGCATGCCTAACTGATTTGCTTAAAAAATCTAAGAACAAGGTTAAATTGTTGAAATTGGAAGTAGAAAAACTAAAATTCTCTAAGGTTGAGAATATTAATGATTTTCATGATGAGTCCCTTAAGGATGAAAATAAGGACTTGAAGAGCGAAATTGAAAATCTCAAGAATATTCTTGAGAAGTTCTCAACTAGCTCCAAAACCCTAGATATGGTGCTTAACTCCCAAAGAGCGGTTTACCACAAGGCCGGTATAGGTTACCAACCTAAAGAACCGAAATTTGTATCATTAATGTCAAGAACCCAATTTAGATCACAAGATGATTCTAGGGTTCAAAAAATAAGAAAGAAAATGACTAAGGCATGGGTGCCAAAGTCTTTCATTGTAGATGCTTTAGGTCCCAAAATTTGGGTACCCAAAACCTCTATATTTAGAATTGTATAGCATTGGTTGAGGGGGAGCATCTATCAACATGGGTTGTTGATAATTGGTGCTCCAAACACATGACCAAGAATTCCTGCGGCTTACTCTTTCTTGGATTTGTCTCTGAGGGTCCTTTGCGTGTGATTTCTTGTGAGTTTGCGAGCCCGTGTTCCTGCGAATTGTTTCTTCCCTGCAAGCCACAACCGTGAGCTTCCTGCAACTCCTTGTGTCGTGATCTGGGCTTCTCTGCTGCAAGCTCCTCCCGGTTCTGAGGTTCACTACTGCAAGTTGTTGTCAAGATCTTCTCCCAACCCATCATTTTCATGGCCCCAAAGTAAGGATATTCTTGCGGTTGTTATTTGATGATTAACTTCTAAATTGTGATTTTGTGAACTAATCATGAATTTAATTTGCTGTGCCGTGCCCTCAAATTCCATTCATGTTAATCATGTGTTTGCCATGATCTTGCCATGTTTCATTTCTGTTTACCGTGACCTTGATCATATTCAATCGATTCCCTTCCGTGTGTACCATTGATTATATCATCTCCTGATCAAAATCTTATGTGACCTAAACCTCACTGATCAAATCATATTCATTTGATTGTTGATCAAATGTTTCACTGATCAAAACTTTTGTGTACCTTTGACTTCGCTGATCGATTTCATTCTTGTGCCGTGACTTGGTCCATTTCAATCTGTTGCCATGACCTTTTATCCAACATTAGGAAATCTTCAAGGGGCAAAGAACCGGCTGAGGGGACCTCAAGGTCCAAAGCTCCCTCATCCTCTTCTAGGCCTCAACCTTCCTCCAGCTCTAGGTTTCCTAATGCTGCCTTCGAACAAGCTTTTCAAAATAGAACTTTCAAACTTCTCCCATGTAGATCGATAGATAGGCCCTTCTTATATGAGCACTGTGCCTCTATTAAAGAGGTTATTGACTTCTACAACCTTGAATTTTTCCTATCTCTTGAGAGAACCGTCAACCTTGACCTTGTATCAGAATTCTATAATAACCTGCAACCGGGACCACGAGGGAGTTTCGAATTTACAACTCGGGTAGCCAAGACAAATCTTGACTTTACCTATAGAAATTTTTCTGAATTTCTTGGCGTTCGATGATTGCCAAATTTCTATTCTTTCTACCCTGACATTCCGGATCCTTTACTGCCTCCATTTGAGGGAGTCACCCCCGACTCCATCTACGAGCATTTCCTTGGACACCCTAGGCCAGATGGCCTCGATGAGTTAGGGCCTGATTTCCCTACTTTTGCTGCCCTTCATCTTTCTCCTGTTGATTATGTCATTTTTAAAATTGTTACCAACTGCCTTCTGCCAATAACTTCAAAACATCTCAGTGAAATCCGCCCGTACCATTGCTTGATGTTTTACGGGATGCATCGCCTCCTCGATTTTGATATCACGGTGTGCATTCTCGGTTCCATCGTGACCTATAGTCCTGGGCGTCGTACAGTCTATATGCCTTTTGTGCACGTTATCACTGACTAGCTTCAGTCAGCCGGTGTCGATGTGTCCAAGGGCAGGACTGTGCCCATGGTTCGGCAAGATTGCCGACTTGGCAAACGCGCATTTGCCAAGTCTGGCATCATTGTTGGACCACAGGGTCTTATATGGAAGGATGGGAGAGGTTTAGGAGAGCTACCCCGAGCTGCCCACATACAGGTACCAGCAGCTCCGGTTGTACATCATGAGGCGCCCGCTGCAGACTATGAGTATGAGCTAAATCCTGATCTCCGCTGGCAGATTGCGCAGCTCGAGCAGACTATGGACCATCGGTTACACTTGATAGAGCTCGGGCAGGAGGCGTTTCAGACTGAGGTCCGATTAGAGATTTCTGGATTGCGTGCCAGTCAGGAGGCGTATCAGTCAACGATACATGCCGAGCAGCAGGCATGGATTGAGAAGTGGCGCGCTTGGGCAGCTGGTCATCCGTACCAGCCTACATTTCCTGGAGCTGCGCCCTCCAGCAGCACTGCCTCGGGGTGCTTCCTACCAGACGATGACACGTCATATGACCCCATGCAGTCTGACGACCCACCTGCCCAGGATTGATTGTGTTTGTACTCTGATTTTGATTATGCTTTCATGACTTGTGATGTATCTGACTATCTGACTGATTACTTGTATGACATTATGATTACTACTTTATGTTTAGGTTGGTCACTGTCATATGATGCATATGTATATGCTGTCCTGATTTATCTATTTCATATGCTTATCATATGTCTATCAATTCATCTTATCCTTTTGTTTTGGGAAAACCCCTGGGTTAAGGGGGAGGTATTTCAAACTTAACAACCGGTCTACACCCTTTTTGGTGTTTGACAAAGGGGGAGAGTGTGGTTAGTTAAGTTTAGGATGATTACGAGTTTAACTATTGTAGGGGGAGGACCCTGATTCTACTACGATAGTGAGATTTGATTACTACAATTGAGTTCAAATACCTAAACATAGAATCGGGTTGTCAAACAACAAAAAGGGGGAGATTGTTGATGCAGTCTGACCCAGATTGTTGTTTTGGTGTTGACACCGATTTAAATTTAGGTTAATAAGTTGAGTCAGGTTTAAGTCCTGGTCAGGGACTGGGCACGACTCCCGGTGAGTGAAGCCGGGTTACGGAAACCCCGGTGAGTGAAGCCGGGTCCTGGTGAGTGAAGCCAGGTGATTGAAACCCTGGTGAGTGAAGCCAGGTCATGGTGAGTGAAGCTAGGTGATTGAAACCCCGATGAGTGAAGCCGGGTCCTGGTTAGTGAAGTCAGGTGACTGAAACTCCAGTGAGTGAAGTCGGGTCCTGGTGAGTGAAGTCTGGTGATTGGAAACCCCGGTGAGTGATGCCTGGTCCTGGTGAGTAAAGCCAGGTGACTGAAACCCCGGTGAGTGAAGCCGGGTCCTGGTGAGTGAAACCAGGTGATGGAAATCCCGGTGAATGAATCCGGGTGACTGAAACCCTAGTGAGTGAAGTCAGGTCCTAGATAGGGAAGCTAGGTTGAACGAAGTCCCAGTGAGTGAAGCTGGGCATGAAGTCTTGGTCCAGGGGACTGAGCATTGCGTGTACTGGTCGGAGAGGGCACGTGAGCTCATTCTCTGGGACCAGAATGAGTCAGAGAAGGCTAGGGAGGCTGTTCTCTGGGCTCAGGGCTGATTTGGTCTAAGCTGGATCGGTCTGGCGACCGATCAGGG
Organism: Boesenbergia rotunda; assembly: GCA_024364735.1. Lineage (NCBI taxonomy): Eukaryota > Viridiplantae > Streptophyta > Magnoliopsida > Zingiberales > Zingiberaceae > Boesenbergia > Boesenbergia rotunda. The sequence goes on from JAGFNQ010000218.1 coordinate 250,462, forward strand.
AGTTGGCACAAACTACCTGTTGTGGATCGGTCTGGTGACCGATCCAGGGAAGACTGAATGTTCTGGTGAACGATTAGATTGAGAACAGAAAGTTTCTGTTTGGCTCCTGATCATTCTGGTGAACGATCAGGGAGAGAACAGAAGGCTTCTGTTCGGCTCCTGATCGTTCTGGTGAACGATCAGGGAGAGGTTAGTAGGTTTATGTGAGAAACTTGGATCGGACGCTTGACCGATCAAATATCGCGACATTCCTCATCCCGACCGATCAGGATGGCTCTTGATCGGTCAGGGAGTGTCCTGATCGGTCACCAGACCGATCAGGGCACAACTGACCAGACCGATCAGGGCACAACCTAATCGGTCAGGTGACCGATCAGGGAGATTTGGCCTTCGAAAGCTGGGAATCCTAGCAATGCTGTGGATCGGTCCGGTGACCAATCCACGATCTGTGATCGGTCCGGTGACCGATCACAAGAAGTCCGCAATTTCTGTTTTCTCACTGTGGACCGATCAGGCTGAAGCCTAATCATTCAGGGCTTACCCTGATCGGTCTGGTGACCGATCGGGGCCATCTCTGATCGGTCTGTGGACCGATCATTAGCTGAACTTTAATTCAAATACGCTGTCAGACTTCTGATCGCATTCTGATTTCCTTCTGAACACTACTGATATCTGCTCTGATCTTCTGATAATTGATTCTCTGTTGATTTGGTGTGCTAAATAACTACTAAGTGTGCAGGTAACTCAGGATTACTCAAGGAGAGTCAACCGGAGGCTTTCGTTGAGCAGGTTTGGACGTTTTCCTCTTCTCAGGTTTCAACGGACGTCAGCGCTACTGGATGTTGGTGCTTGGATGGCTAGAGAGGGGGGGGGTGAATGTAGCTAGACACAAAATCTTAGCACTTTTAAAACTTCTGCACTTAACTGTTAGCAGCGGAAGCAAAGCAAATAGAAAAATAACAGAGATGTAGAAAACAAAGAACACCAAAACCCTAACGCGAGGATGTACAAGGTTCGGGGATAACTTGCCCCTATTCCTTGGCGTGCCCGTAAGGTGGGCGATCCCTTGATCGTCGGGATATCAAGCCCCGAAAAATCCGGATATCAAATCCTCCTTCTCGGTGGAGAAACCTTTCCACACAATGTCTCAATAGAGTATATGGAATGAAAGCACAGAGACACAAAGAAAGATCTTACAGATCGCTAACAAAGCACAAGGATTCTCTGAGAACAGATCACCAAGCACAGCACAGCACCACCAACACAAGAGCTCCCAGCTCTTTGTATGCTTGTTGATCCACTCGCAACTTCCTCCACAAACTCAAGGTTACTGCTTTGCAAGAGATCGCTTCAAAGTGTTGAATGAATGCTCAAGAGTTGTCTCTGACTTCAGAGTGATGCGCAAGAGATCATACTATAGCTTGTGGCTCGCAGAGATCTCTTTAGCTCCTTCTCCACTTCGCAGCTTAACCTACTTACCATCGCCAGGTCACCAGCCGCTCTGCAGCTCACCAGCTGCTCACCTGCAATGACCCAGCTACCCCTGACCTCCTCTGGACTCACTGAACCCTCTCCAGTCGAGCCCCAGGTCATCAGCTTCTCAGCCATTGCAGCTCGCGCCAGAAGACGTTATTTCCTACAGACGGGAAACAGCCAAACCTGCTGTAGCAAAAGCCTCCGTTTGACTCCCCTTGGATGATCCCTGAGTTATCTGCACACTTAGCAGATGATTAGCACACCAAATCAACAGAAGATCAAGTATCAGAAGAATCAAAACAGATATCAGTAGTGTATCAGCATAAATCAGAACTCTAACAGCGTTTTTGAATTAAAGCTGTCAGCTACTGATCGGTCACCGACCCGATCAGAGTGACTCCTGATCGGTCACCAGACCGATTAGGATGGGTCCAGACCGATCAGGCTCCAGCCTGATCGGTCCCCAGTGAGAAACCTAAAATCGTGACTTCTTCGTGATCGATCACCAGACCGATCCCAAGTCATGGATCGGTCACCATACCGATCCATCCCATTGCAGGGTGTTTTTCCAGATTCGCAGCCCAAGCCTACTGATCGGTCACCAGACCGATCAGGATGTGGCCTGATCGGTCTGGGGACCGATCAGAGCACCTCCTGACCGATCAGGCTCCAGCCTGATCGGTTATAATGAGAAGCTCGTGACAATTGATCGTTCACCAGAACGATCTGAATAGTCTCCCTGATCGGTCACCAGATCGATCAGGAGCCGAACAGTAAAGTTTCCAAAGTCTCTGTATGCTCCCTGATCGGTCACCAGACCGATCAGACATCACTGGATCGGTCACCAGACCGATCCACGAAGGAACTCCATGCCAATTTTCCTGATTGGTCACCAGACCGATCCAGGCAAGGCTAAATCCATCCTAAGTCAAGAGAACAGGCTCCCAGCCTTCTCTGACTCGTGCTCAGTCCCCCGGACCAAGACTTCATGCCCAGTTTCACTCACCGGGACTTCAACCTAGCTTCCCAAGCTAGGACCTGGCTTCACTCACCAGGATTTCATCCAACCTAGCTTCCCAAGCTAGGACCTGGCTTCCCAAGCCAGGATTTCATCCAACCTAGCTTCCCAAGCTAGGACCTGGCTTCCCAAGCCAGGGTTTCATCCAACCTAGCTTCTCAAGCTAGGACCTGGCTTCCCAAACCAGTCCAACCTAGCTTCCCAAGCTAGGACCTGGCTTCCCAAGCCAGGGTTTCATCCAACCTAGCTTCTCAAGCTAGGACCTGACTTCCCAAGCTAGAGTTTCATCCAACCTAGCTTCTCAAGCTAGGACCTGACTTCCTAGGCCAGGGTTTCCACCTAGTTCCACTAGGTATGCCTACTCCCACTAGGTCTTTTCCACTCCACCTAGTCCCACTAGGTGCGACTAGTCCCCGACCATGACTTAATCCCAATCATCTCATTAACCTAAACTAAAATCGGTGTCAACACCAAAACAACAATCAGGGTCAGACTGCATTAACAATCTCCCCCTTTTTGTTGTTTGACAACCCGATTTTAAGTTTAGGAATTTGAATCCAATTGTCTCAAATTACAGAATCGTAGGAGAATCAGGATCCTCCCCCTACAACAGTTAAACTCATAGTAGTCATAAACTTAACCAACCACACTCTCCCCCGTTGTCAAACACCGAAAAGGGTGTAGACTGGTTGTTAAGTTAAACCATACTCCCCCTCAACCCTAGGGGTTCTCCCAAAACAAACAGGATATGATTGATTTTTGAAAGCATATGACAACATATGATAAAGATAAAGCAAGATAAACTTATCATATGCATCATATGAACATGAAAGTGAGCAATATAAACATAAGATATTAATCATAATGCGAAATCCAGTCAGATAATCATAGCATGAAATCATAATCAAATAGTCAAGCGCATCATAAATCCAAAACAGTCAAATGGTCAGATGCATAACAACGCATCAAAACATAGTCAAATACAACACCACGTCATAGCAATCAGATCACAAGTCATGTAATCAAGATTAGAGTCCAATCAAATCAATCCTAGCAGGGTCGTCGTCCGATGTATCATCAATAGATATGAAGCACCCTGCGGTCCGACAATAATACCAGACTGTGCCAATGCGCGTCGGCCATGTCGGGAGTCTTGCCGAACCATCGACACGATCCTGCCCTGTGACACGTCGATACCGACCGAATGAAGCCAGGCAGTAATGATATGTCCAAACGGTATGTAAACCGTCTGACGGTCGATCTGACTGTAGGTGATGATGGAGAAATTGATGGTCGCTATGATGTCAAAGTTTAACTGTCGATGCATCCCGTAAAACATCAAGCAGTGGAATGAGCGAATTTCTGCTAAGGGCTTCGAAGTAATAGGTATCAGACAATTAGTGATAATTTTAAACAGGACATAATCAGCGGGGGAAAGACTGAGAGCGACAAATGTGGGGAAATCACCGGTAGTCTCACCAAGACCCTCCGGCCTGGGATGGTGGAAAAAGTACTCGTAGATTGAGTCTGGAGTGACTCCATCAAAGGGAATTGGTAGAGGATTCGGAAGATAGGGGTATAGCGGAAAGTCATTATCGGATCGTCGGCAGTCAAGAAATGCAGTGAAAGATGATAAATCAAAATTGAGGTCGATACTTGCCACTCGGGTCCTATACCCCGTACCCTCTCCACTGACCATGTTGTTATAAAATTCGGAGCCTAATCAAAATTTATTGGCCGCTCAAGGAAGAGAATGGATCCTAGCTCGTAGAACTCAATGATCTGGCGTACTGAAGGATAGTGTTCGTAACAAACGCTCGGTCCACAGTTCGACAAGGTAGGAGTTTAAAAGTTCGACTATGAAAGAAAAATTCGAAATGAGCATTTTGAAATCTGTCATCAAAAGGAGGTTGGGGTCTAGGAGATGAAGAGGGAGCCCTCGATCGTGAGGTACCCTCAGCCGGTTCTTTACCTCTAGAAGATTTTCTAATGTTGGATAATTTTGATCACGACAGTTGAATGAATCAATATGAGGTTCACCATAAAGACAATGATCAAAATTAAGGTCACGACATAATTATTGGATTGATTAAATCATGATACAATGAGTTGATCAGTGAAGTGAACACAAGAGTTTGATCATGTAAGGTAAGATTGGATCAATAATCAAGTGACAGTAAGGTTTGATAGATTTAGGTCACGACAACCACAGGTTGATAATCACACAAGGAAAAGTTTGATCATTTAAGAATATGACAAAATCATAGGGTCACGGCACAAGACACACCACAAGATAAAAATTATGATTAGCACAAATACATGATTGATGAAGTAATCTGTAAGGTAAACAAAAAAAATGCTTACTTAGGTTCCATGTCGGCTGAAGAGAGGATCTGAACAGTCTTGAGGAAGAACTCCCGCAAGAAGGAGAAATGCAGACCAAGCTGCCGCTCACGTGAAGAGCACACAAATCCTCGAAGACCTTGCGCAGCTTGAGTAAAGACAATAGACTCAGAAACTTGCTGGCACAGAGAGAGCTCGCAAGCACTTGACCTCTAGAGAACAAAGATCTCGCCGAAGGAAGGACTCGCCGAACACACGCAGAAAGGAAGAGGAAGAAAGGGATCGCAAGAACACGCAGGAAAAACACTCTGGTGTGATTTGGAAGGGTCGACTAGGGTTGAGGAAGAGTGGAGACGTGATTAAACGAGTTGGTGGACCGATCACTAACCAAAATTTAATGCTATCGAACGGATCACCGTTCGATCCAGGAACGCCTAGACCGATCAGGCTCCAGCCTATTCGGTCTGGCTTAGTCCTGATCGGTCGGGTGATCGGTCGGGTGACCGATCAGGCAAGCCCCTGATCGATCTGCCGATCGATCAGGGAGCAAACAGAAGATTTGCGAGATTTTCTGTGACCCTTCTGATCGGTCTGTGGATCGATCGCCAAGGGGGCCAGATCGGTCTGTGGACCGATCTAGGCCAACACAGAGTGATTTCTGTGATTAATCGAGAAATTGTTTGATCGGTCCTTTGGACCGATCAGACCTACTCTTGATCGGTCCGGTGACCGATCAGACCACCTCCTGATCGGTCCGGTGACCGATCAGGTATCAGGAATTTTTCTGATACAATTAGAAACTTCAGTTTCAGACTTCCGAATGAATTCCGATACGATATGATGTAACTTTGCTGATTGTGGAGGTGTTCCCTTGACTATAATTGATCCCTTGACAAAGATCAAAAGTCCTTATGGATTTAACAACTCAATTTGTTCCAACCAAGTGAGGTCAAGATCAATCAAAACATTCATCCAATGATCAAACAAGTTTGTATCAATATAAAGTCTCTAATCAAGTTTCCTTGATTGGAATGTCCAAGTATGATCATGGAACCAAGTACACATATGTTATGCATTGGTTTTCCCCATACTTGGTCAACTTAATGATTATTGTCTCGTCAACCTAATTTCTCAAGGGATGCATTGACATTTTGAGTAATTAGGTTGATCCTAACATCTCACCCCATTTCTAGCAAATAAAAACATTTTATTAAACCTTATAGTTTGTGTGAAATGTCCCCAAGTTGCCCAATAATTGTTCCCAACAATTTGAAAGATCATGAAGGGTTTTATATGCTTTTCAATCCTATGAAGCGCGACACATTCCCAATTCCCTTCGTAAGAAACTAAATTCATTCTCGGGGAGTGGTTTAGTGAAAATGTCCGCTACGTTTGATTTGGACTCTACATGTGAGAGTACAATGTCCCCTCTAGCAACATGATCTCTAATGAAATGGTGACGCACTTCAATATGCTTGGTTGTAGAGTGATGGACTGGATTATTTGTTAGGTTTATCGTGCTTATGTTGTCACACAACACTTGCACACCCTTGTAGGTTAATCTATAGTCCTCTAGTGTATGAATCATCCACAACAATTGCGATACACTCTCTCCCATGGTGATATATTCTACCTCGGTCATGGAGAGAGCAACACAATGTTGCTTCCGACTTGACCAACTAACTAATGATGATCCTAAGAATTGGCAACCCCCACTTGTGCTCTTCCGATCCAACTTGCACCCAGCATAGTCGGAATCGGTATAGCCAATTAGATCAAATGACTCGGTACGAGGGTACCAAAGACCAACTCCAATTGTACCCTTAAGGTATCTCATAATTCTTTTAACAACAATCAAATGAGATTCCTTGGCACAGACTTGATACCTAGCGCACATACCCACAGCAAAATGTATATCAGGTCGACTAGCTGTGAGGTATAGCAAACTACCTATCATGCTCCGATATTGAGTCAGGTCAACAGGCTTACCACTCTCATCATTGTCTAAACGTGTGTTTGTAGCCATGGGAGTGGATACCTCTTTAGAGTCACTCATGTTAAATTTTCGAAGCATCTCTTGAGTGTACTTTGATTGGTGCACATGGATTCCGTCACGAGTTTGCTTGATTTCAAGTCCAAGGAAGAAAGTCAACTCTCCCACTAGACTCATTTCAAATTCACTCTCCATGTGTCCAATAAATTCATTTAAATAGCCCTTATTGTTTGAGCCACAAATTATGTCATCGACATACACTTGAGATACAAATATATTGTCACCATCTCTTCGTAGAAATAGTGTAGGGTCTATTTTTTCTCTCACGAAGCCCTTCTCGATTAGAAATGTCGACAACCGCTCATACCAAGCTCGGGGTGTTTGTTTAAGGTCGTAGAGCGCCTTCTTGAGCTTGAACACGTGGTTTGGAAATTCGAAACTCTCAAACCCCGGAGGTTGTTCGACATAGACCTCTTCTCTTATGAAACCATTTAGAAAGGCCGATTTGACATCCATTTGGTAGAGTTTGAAACCTCTATGTGCTGCAAATGCATGCATCAATCGGATGGATTCTAATAATGCCACGGGAGCATAGGTCTCATCGTAATCAAGGCCTTCAACTTGACTGTAGCCCTTGGCTACTAAGCGTGCCTTGTTTCTTACGATTTCTCCCTTATGGTTCAACTTATTTTTGAAGACCCATTTGGTTCCAATAATGGTGGTCTTCTTAAGTCTAGGAACTAAATCCCAAACTTGACTTCTCTCGAATTGACCTAGTTCATCTTGCATAGCAATGATCCAATCGGGATCATTTAATGTTTCGTCAATTTTTCTAGGTTCAATTTCGGAAATTAGGGCAATTTCATTAGCCTCATTCCTAAAGAATGATCTAGTCCTAACCCCATGATGAATATCTCCAACAATTTGGTCTTGGGGATGACTAGAGGCTAACCTAGTTTGCCTTGGTGTTGAAGGTGCTTCTTGGATGGTGTCACTAGACACAAGCTCAGCCTCAAGATCCGGCTAATCTATGAGTTGTCTAGGCTCACCGTCATCAGACTCATCACCACCATCTACAACACTTGGACTTCTATCCAAACTTAGTTTCCTAAGTTCGAATTGAACTCCTTCTACATCTTCTGATCGATCATTTACTTTCGGGATCTCCTCAAACACAACATCAGAAGACTCTTCAACTAATCTAGACTTCTTGTTATAGACTCGGTAAGCTTTGCTGACGAGGGAGTACCCGACCAGTATCCCTTCATCAGCTTTCGCTGTGAACTTTCAATGATGGTCCTTGGTGTTTAAATAAACACCTTACAACCAAACACCCTAAGGTGTTTAACTGTAGGTGGTTTTCCAAACCAAAGTTCATGAGGAGTCTTCCCTAAAAATCTATGAATGAGGACTCGGTTTTGCACATAGCTAGCTGTGTTCACAGCTTCAGCCCATAAGTAACTCAGTAAGGAGTACTTATTGAGCATGCTCCGTGCGGCCTCTTGTAAGACCCGGTTCTTCCTCTCTACAACATCATTTTGTTATGGTGTTCTAGGAGTAGAGAACTCGTGTCTATACCCTCTCTCTTGACAAAACTCTAAAAATCTTTGATTTTGAAATTTACCTCCATGATCACTCCTGATTATTTTAATTGTTGATGATTTTTCATTTTCAACTCTTCTACAAAATGAAATAAAAACATCTAAGGTTTGATCCTTATATTTTAGAAAATAGGTCCATGTATATCTAGTAAAATCATCAATGATCACAAAACAATATCTACTACCATTCAAGGATATAATAGTGCTACAATCAAACAAGTCCATGTGAAGTAAATCCAAAGCGGTAGAAGTACTTACAGTGCTTTTACCTTTATGTATAGATTTCGTTTGCTTACCCATTTGACATGTATCACAAATCTTTTCTTTTTCATACTTGATCCTTGGTAAGCCACGAACTAGTCCCTTGTTGGCCAACTTCCGGATGTTCTTCATATTCACGTGTGTCAATCTCCGATGCCAAAGGGTGGACTCATCTTCCCTTGACATGAAACACTTAACAAAAGCATTAGTAGCACTTTTAAAAGAAACTTGATAAATATTATCTACTCTTGTGCCTACTAGTACCGTGTCAAATGTGTCATGTTTTCTAACTAGACATTGACTTGATTGAAAATCAATTGTGTAACCCGCATCACACAATTGACTGACACTTAGGAGATTAAATGTCATCCCCTTGACTAGAAGGACATTCTTAATCCTAAGACATTCGGATATTTGAATGTCTCCTATTCCTACAACCTTAAGACTACCATTGTTACCAAAGGAAATATTACCTCTACTTTTTCTTTGAAGGGTAGTGAATAAGGATCTATCACCGGTCATATGTTTGGAGCACCCACTATCAACGAACCAAGTTGTTAGTGTTGATGCAGTCTGGCCCGATTGTTGTTTTGGTGTTGACAACGATTTATGTTTAGTTGAATGGATTTAGATTAAGTCCAGGTGGATCGGGAGATCGCACGCTGGCATGTGAAAAAGTCCTAGCTTGGAGGGCTAGGTGATTGAAATCCCGGTGAGTGAAGCCGGGTCCTGGTGAGTGAAGCCAGGTGGTGGAAATCCCGGTGAGTGAAGTCGGGTCCTAGTGAGTGAAGCCAGGTGTTGGAAATCCCGGTGAGTGAAGCCGGGTCCTGGTGAGTGAAGCCAGGTGTGTGAAAAGTCCTAATTCGGAAGAGGTGGGTGAAAAGTCCTAGCTTGGAGGGCTAGGTGAAAAGTCCTGACTTGGAGGGTTAGGTGCAAATTCCCATCTTGGAGAATTAGGTGAAAAAGTCCTGGCTTGGAGGGTCAGGTCTTAGCTTGGAGGGCTAGGTTTGGAAAGTCCTAATCTGGAAGAGTTGGGTGAAAAGTCCTAGCTTGGAGGGCTAGGTGAAAAGTCCTAGCTTGGAGGGCTAGGTGAAAAGTCCTAACTTGGAGGGTTATGTGCAAATTTCCAACTTGGAGGGTTAGGTGAAAAATCCTTAGCTTGGAGGGCTAAGGTTGATGAAACCCTAGCTTGGAGGGCTAGGTTGGAGCCCCTGGATCGGTCTGGTGATCGATCAGGGAGTTGGCATGGTGCTCCTTCATGGATCGGTCTGGTGACCGATCCAGTGATGACTGATCGGTCTGGTGACCGATCAGGGAGTATGCGTTTCACTCACTGAACGGCTCCTGATCGGTCCGGTGACCGATCAGGGAGCACTCAGTGAGTTGAGTTCCCCTACTGATCAGGTTCTGAACGGTCTGGTGACCGATCAAAGACTTAGGATTTAATCAGACCTAGACCGATCAGGATGGAGCCTGATTGGTCTGGGAGTGGCCTGATTGGTCTGGTGACCGATCAGGCTGGAGCCTGATTGGTCTGGGGACCGATCTGGAGTGTGCAACAGATTGCTGGATAGGTCTGGGGACCAATCAGGAGTATGCAGAAGACTGCTGGATCGGTCTGGTGACCGATCAGGCTCCTCCCTGATCGGTCTGGGGACCGATCAGGAGCAGAACTTTAATTCAAATACGCTGTCAGAAGTCTGTTTTCACTGCCGATTCTCTGCTACTTGCTGATTTCTTTTTGATATGCATTGCTAAGCCTCTGTTGGAGTGTGCAGGTGATAGCAGGTGATTCAAACACTCAAGGAGGGTCAATGGGAGGCTTTCCTTGGAGCAGGTTTGGATCTATTGTGTTTTCAGGTCTCAACGGCATCTAGCGCAACTGGCAACTGACGAAGGCGCTGCTGGCAACTGACGGAGGCTCAGCTGGAGGAGTGTCCAGTGGACTGAGTGCTCAGAGAGGTCAGTGGGTCAGGGTGTGAGTCAGTGGTGCTGATGGAGTTGGCGACGTTGAGCAGGAGCTTAAGAGACAAAGCTGGATGCAGAGGAGCGATGTGAACAAGACAGAAACTTGGGAAGTTTGGTTGGGCTGTGTTCGTGCTCTCTGTTGCTTTGTGCTTGAGCTATCTTGTTGCATTCCTGTGAGATCTTTGTGAGTGTTCCTTCTTGTGTGATCTCTTGTACTCAAGTTCAATCATCCGTGAGATCTGTGGAGAGGTTTCTCCACCGAGAAGGAGGCTCTATCTTATCCGGTGTTCACCGGGGCTTGATCTGCCGACGATCAAGGGATCACTCACCTTACGGGCACGCTAAGGAGTAGGGGCAAGTTATCCCCGAACCTTGTAAACGATCCTTGTTAGCGATCCTTGGTTTGTATTCTCTGTTTCTGCATTTCTGTTAAGTTTGTTTCTCTGCATATGCTTTGTTTCCGCTGCTGCTAACTTAAGTGCAGAGAAAATTTCAAAAGTGCAAGTTTTAGTGTATGACTATATTCACCCCCCCTCTCTAGCCATCCGGGTTCCAACAGTTAGATGCTCCCCCTCAATCACGACCTACACTATACGAAAAATAGAAGATTTAGGTACCCAAATCTTGGGACCTAAAGCACCTACTATGCAAGACTTAGGCACCCATGCCTTGACCACTTTCCTTTGAACCCTAGGAGTCTTAAGTGGTCTAACATCAGTCCTAGATATTAAGGAAACAAATGATGGTTCTTTAGGTCGGTAACCAATACCAGCCTTGTTGTAGACATCCCTTTGTACATTTAAAATCATATCTAAAGTCTTTGAGCTAGTTGAGAATTTCTCAAGAACACTCTTGAGTCTCTCAACCTCACTCTTCAAAGATTTATTCTCATCTTCTAACATTTCTACATGCAAATCATCAATATCCTCATCCTTAGAGGATTTCAAATGTTCTACTTCAACTTTCAATGATTTAATCTTTTCTTTTGACTTCTTTAACAATTCGGTTAAACATGCAATGGTTCTATAACATTTGTCCAATTCGGGAGAGATTATCTCTTCATCATCCGAAGATGATGAAGCCGCGTTTGAGGAGTCCATGGATTCATCACTGCTCTCCTCATCTTCAATAGCCATGAGTGCTACATGGCGTGTACTCTTTTCATCCTTCTCTTCTTCGGATGAACTAGAGGACGATTCATCCCATGTGGCCTTCAAGGCCTTCTTCTTCTTCTTTGATTTCTTCTCCTTCTTCGTTAGCTTTGAGCAATCTTTCTTGTAGTGCCCTTTCTTGCCACACTCAAAGCAAGTGATATTAGCTTTATCAATTTTAACTTCACTAGTTACCCTTGTATCGCCGACTCTTCCTCATCATCCTCCTTACAAAGTTGGCTATCTCGGAGGAAGAGGACTCGCTGCCATTCTCCTCGGACTCAGACTTGGACTCAGACTCGGACTCGGATGAAGAGACTTCCTTCTCCTTCTTCTTCTCCTTCTTCTTGTTGGTCTTTTCCCCTGCAACTAGAGCAATCCCCTTCTCCTTGGGGCCTTTGTTAGCCATCTCGTGTAGCTCCATTTCACAAAATAAATCATCCAATTTTACAATTGACAAGTCCTTAGACACCTTGTAGGCATCCACCATGGATGACCATAAGGCATTCCTTGGAAAAGCTTTTAACACATACCTCACAAGGTCGCGGTTCTCGACCTTTTCGTCAATGGAGTGAAGATTGTTGAGGACTTCTTTGAATCTACTATGAAGCTCACTTACCGTTTCACCCTCCTTCATGGAGAGATTTTGTAATTGGTTAAGAAACAAGTCCCTCTTGGCTATTCACGAGTCTTGCGTGCCCTCATGGAGTTCAATAAGCTTGTTCCACAAATCCTTTGCGCTTGTAAAGGGACCAACCTTGATCAGTTGGTCTTTGTTCATTCCACATTGCAAGGTCACCACCGCCTTCGCATCAGCTTCTCCTTTTCGTGTTTGCTCAGCCGAGCACCGTGAGGACTCCAACTCTTTTCCCTCCGCATCTCTTGGAGGAGTGAAGCCTTCCTTTTCAGAGAACCACATTCCAATGTCGGTCTTGAGGTAGTACTCCATGCGAGACCTCCAATATTGAAAATCGGATCCATCAAAGAAGGGAGGTCGAGTGTGTTGGTGCAGAAAGCACCCAAGTCAAACCTATGTTTTGATAATGGCAATAGAGTTCAAAAGTTAAGTCTTACTTGTTTTCTAACAAGTTACTCTAGTGTACAGGAAAAGCCCTAGCGAAGGACTGCTAGGCACTGGAGAGGGAATGCCAGAGTCAAAAGCCCTAGTGAAGGACTGCTAGGCACCTGGCGAAGGAATGCCAGGGTAAAAAGCCCTAGCGAAGGACTGCTAGGTGCCAGGCGAAGTACAGCTTGGACTAAAGCCCTAGCGAAGGACTGCTAGGCGCCAGGCGAAGTACAGCTTGGACTAAAGCCCTAGCGAAGGACTGCTAGGCGCCAGGCGAAGGACAGCTTGGGACTAAAGCCCTAGCAAAGGAATGCTAGGCACCGGGCAAAGGACAGCTCGGCATCCAAGCCCTGGCAAAGGACCGTCAGGCAAAAGTCCAACCAAAGGAGCGGTTGGCATCAGGTACATTCTCCCGAGAGGAGTAGGTGAGGACGCGTTCCCCGTCGAGGGAACAGTAGGCGTCGGTTCGACCTAGGGCTCTATTTTGGAGACCAAAGTCAGAACCAAGACAGCTAAGGCTGTATAAACTAATAATTAATTGTTTTATGGTGTTTTCGACTAACCCTGGATGCAGGACCGAAGGAACGTGTGTCTGCAACTCAGAGAGCCTCAAAGGAGTGAGGCAGCAGCTGAGCAGGGCGTCCTGAGTGTCCAGGGCGCCCCCAAGGTGAACCAGAACCAAGTGAAGCAAAAAGGACTTCGGCTGCTTACTGGGCAGGGCGCCCTCAGCAGCCAGGGCGCCCTCAGCAGCCAGGGCGCCCTCAGCAGCCAGGGCGCCCTCAGCAGCCAGGGCGCCCTCAGCAGCCAGGGCGCCCCGCGCCCAAGTCTGCGAAGCTTCATCTTTATCCACAGCCGAGATTTCTGCGCGGAAGAAGTCAGCCAAGGCGCCCACTGCGACCAGGACCGAGCTAAAAGTGGATCGCTTGACACGTGGCAGGGCGCCCCCGACATCCAGGGCGCCCCGAGGTGCTATAAATAGCACCCAATGCCCAAGCCTTCAAGAACAACTTCGAACCAACGCTTCCATGCTCTTCTGTGCTCACGCCTTGCTCCGGAAACTGCCCAACTCGAGCCTACGACGTCCCGCTGCTCCTGAAAGTCAACCTACAACCGGACGTCGGTAAAAGAAGAGTCTTCCTTTTTATTAAAAGTTTATGGTGCTATACTTGTAAATCTATTCTTGTAAACTGATTATTGCGCTCATATAGAATTGCCCAAAGTAAACGATCAACGATCGTGGGCCTTGGAGTAGGAGTCGACCCAGGCTCCGAACCAAGTAAAAACGACTACGTCTCTGTGTTATTATTTTTCTTATTTTCCGCTGTGCACCTGCTCTTAATTTTCCGAAAAACGAATACCGATATTCACCCTCCCTTCTATCGGTTTTATCGATCCAACAAGTGGTATCAGAGCGGGGAAGTTCAAACTTGGTGCAACCACCAGTTTGAAAATTTCTTTTCGGATTTTCTTTATTATTTTTTTCTAATTTTTAAATATTTTTTTCGTTCGAATTTTTTCGTTAATCGAGGTTGGTGCAACACCCCTCGATATTTTATTTCCCTTATCCCACACTACTAATCCAAGACCAAGTCTTGGGATATTTTTCTAGTAGTTTTCTTTTTCAGCTTAAATGGCTATGCAAGAGGGATTCAGCACCGCCAGACCTCCACTTTTCAGTGGAGAAGACTTTTCTTACTGGAAAAGTCGTATGGAGGTCCACCTGAAAACTCAGGTGGATATGTGGATCATCATCCAGTCCGGTCTGGAGATCCCCAAAAACGCCGAAGGACTACCTCAAAGTTACTCGGAGTGGGACAACACCCTAAAGCGCAAAATAGAAGCCGATGCAAAAGCAACACAAACCCTACAATGCGGGCTAACAAAGGAAGAGCTCAACCGAGTAGGCCCCTTCAACAGTGCCAAGGAGCTGTGGGCAAAATTGATTGAGCTACACGAAGGAACGTCAGACACCAGGATCAGCAAGAGGGATCTGCTCCTGAACAAATTGTACACTATCAAGATGGCCGACAACGAAACAGCAGCCCAACTCCACGCAATCATCCAAGAACTAATGAACGGTCTTCACATGATAGGTCACAAGGTCGAAAACCGTGACCTAATAAGGTATGCCCTAAACGCTTTCCCTAGAAATACCTTGTGGGCATCTATGGTAGATGCATACAAGGTTTCAAGGGATCTCTCCAAAATTAAATTAGATGAATTATTTTCTTGTTAGTGAGAGCCCTAGAGCCAATCATATGATGATTACTTTTTGGACTCATTGTATCATATTCTTGTATATATATTTCTTATATATAAAGGCATTTCTTATGGTTATTGTACTTATGTGTATTGGTGCCAAATAACTTAGTATAATAACGTCCTTGAGTAGAAGGTTCTTATCTATATCAATCGATTAGTTGAATCGATAGTGAGATGATATAGAGAACACTACTCTTAATTATTCCTAGTCAAGTATTAACATTCAAGGACAATGTTAATGCATAGAGACTAGCATGTAGGTCAACATGATGACTAGATCTCACAAGTCATGGATATGAGATATCAAGTTGACACATGGGTATACATTAGAGAATGTATACTGAATGGCCCGCCATGAGAAAGTATCATGGATCGTTATATGAGTGTCATATACTTTCTCATGTGACTATTAGTATGACTATTAGTCCTTAGACCTAAAGTCACCATAGTTCCCTACATAAGGAGTTATGTACTTTGGTTTCGTCAAACGTCACCCGTAACTGGGTGGACTATAAAGGCGATTACTGGGTATATAACAAATTATGCGGAGGGATGTGAGTGATGTAGATGGGATCTATCCCTCCTATATGACGGGAGAGATATCATAGTCTTGATAGAGTGAGACCACTAAGTGCATGGCCATGCCCAAATAAGGCAATATGAGATATTGAGCTTATTTGATTATAGTGAGTCTACTTGGAGTTCAAGACACATAGATTGATTGGAGGATGACACAGTCTATGCCTCATGAAAGATCAATCTAGATATCAAGGATGGAAGGACATTGTCACATATTGTGATGGTCACAATTATTAGTCACATTGGTGATGTTGGATCTCAACATTCTTGTAACTTGGGTAGAAATGATGTGTTGCTAGATACCGCTCATTGCTTATGTTTCTAAGAGGTTAGAAGCATTGCCAATGTTACAAGAACCTATAGGGTCACACGCAAAGAACAAATAGATGGAGAAAAATTGAAGTCAAGTTTGACTTGGCTAAATATGGAAAGTCCATAAAAGGCAAGTTTGACTTGACCCAAATCCAAATCAAGTTTGACTTGACTTGGTTCCACTTCAAGTTAGACTTGACATGAGAGAAGAAATGGAGTCAAGTTTGACTTGACTAAATATGGAAAGTCCATAAAAGGCAAGTTTGACTTGACCCAAATCCAAATCAAGTTTGACTTGACTTGGTTCCACTTCAAGTTAGACTTGACATGGGAGAAGAAATGGAGTCAGGTTTGACTTGACTAAATATGGAAATTCCCTAAAAGGTAAGTTTGACTTGACCAAAAGGCCACCTCACCTTGACTTGACCAAGTGATGACTTGGCTTGGTTTCCCCCCATTTGAATTTGAATTCAAATTGAAAGGGAGTTAAGGAAGGCCACCTAATGGCCATTAGTGGCCATTATGGCCGGCCACTTAATGGCCATTAATGGCCATTAAGTGGCTGGCCACCATGGGAGAACAAAGGTGGTTTTGTTTCATTTTTCCTCCAAGTGTGTCTTCTCTTCTTTCTCTCCGTTTGTTGGAGTTCTTCTTCTTCTCCTCTTGGCCGAATCCTACAAGGTGCTAGCACACCTAAAGGATTTCCTCCATCTACTTTTGTTCGCGTGGATACTTCTAGAGGGACGGCACTTGACGTCCTAGAGATTCGACATCCAAAAAGGAGCGAACGGGATTAAACGGGGCACGCATCAAAGGTAAAATGTTTATCCCTCTTTAGATCTAGGAGTAGATCAGGTTTTGAAGCATGTAAACGAGCACTCGTAATTTTTGAAATGACTTTCTTCGCTCGGATCTTTGCTATTGGGGCTTTCGGGGTTTCCACGACGCGAAAAAGCGGTTTTCGTGGCCCGAAAAACCCTACAGTGGTATCAGAGCCACGAGCGAAGCTCGTGCTCGTTTTGTTTTTATTTTTTTTTTTGTATTAGATACAAAATTTAGATAAATATTTGCTTCTATAATTTTTCTAAATTTTAGGATTTTTGAGTAATTTTTCTCGTAGAGGCAAAGCGACGAGTGCGAAGCACTTGTAGACTTTGCCACCGAGAAAAACTTCTCCGAAACGGCAAGTTTCGCCCGAATGGTTTTTGGGACAGCGGGTTAAAGCGTTGTATAATCGCAAGAAGACACTCGTGAAGGTTATTTCACGAGTAGGGGCGCTGCCCCTAACCCCGCAAGGGGCCTTGTCTCGCGATTACGCCCGAAACCCGCTTACCGGGACCGCCGCAGAGTTGTGACTCGGAAAAATTCTAAAAATCAGTAGAAAAATTATATAAAATTTATAAAATTACATAATTTTGAATTATGTACAGATGTGTGATAATCATGGCCCAAAATCCTATTTTAATTAGATTAAAATATGTGTGTAATTCATATTACGGCCTGCGTGCCGTTATTTGTGTTGTGGGTGTTGTATTGTGATTGCGACCTGCGTGTCGGTTTTTTTTTATTATTATTTCTGTTAAAATTAGTTTAAGACTCGAATGTAACTCGAGTATAAATTTTGTAATGTACAAAATTAACGATGAAGGCAATTCTGGAGAAGACGGACTCATGGGAAGCAAGCCGACAACACATAGGGTTCTGGAAGGAGGAGCTTGGAGAAGCTGCTGCCTAGACCCTAGGTTGACCAAAAGATCTTCTCATTGGCTTGAGAAGATCTTAGTAGGGCCATGACTAATCACACTTAATTTTCTTGTATATTTTATTTTTGCTTATATGTATGTGATGCATGTTAGTATAGAATAGAATATACATGAGTGTATGTGATGCACATGTAATGTGGGAACCACATTTTGATGTGCACCTAGTACACATTTAGGTTAAATTAGATTTAATAAATGCCTTGATACGATACACATCATCGATTAGATTAGATCTAAATCGAAATCAACTCGTATATGCCTAACGAGCCTTGATACCCATCACTACCATGATCATATGCGATTGTTGAATCTGCCAAAGCAGAGCAATGCATTTAATCTTGGTGGGATGCGGAGGGACAACCTTGGTCCCGCCTATCACGCTTGGGTTAGATTGAGCTCAATTAGATTGAGTAACTAGTTAGCTCAATTGGATCGAGCCTAACTATAGGCATATTCCAATAGTTGGAAAGGTAGGACAAGATCGCATTTATCAATAGTCTTGGGCGATTTAGCCAAAGCTAACTCAAGATTATTCATAAATGTCAATTCTTGATCCTATAATCAAGAGTTGCATAGAGATGTAATTGGTAATTGGTACCTACCGATCATACTAAGTCTTGGGCGATTTAGCCAAAGCTAACTCAAGGCGTAGTATGATGTGGATCTTGACCTACGAGAATTATAGTTAGTTGGTGTGGATCTAGTAGTGTGGTTTTACCACATCTATGACTCGATTCTACCAAAGCCCTATAATTCAGTGGGAACATCATTTAATTAAAGGCCTAGTTAAATGATAAATATGATACAATGGTGGATATTTATTTTCTGCATTTATGTTGTAGATTACCATGTCAAACACGAACAATCTCTCTCTGCGATCTGTCCTTGAGAAGGACAAGCTCACTGGAGCTAATTTCCTGGACTGGTACAGGAACTTGAGGATAGTCCTCAAACAGGAACGTAAGCTGTACGTTCTAGAGCAAGCAGTTCCTGAAGCACCACTTCCCTCAGCCATCCATAGCGTTAGAGATGCTCATCAGAAGCATCAAGACGACGCGTTAGACGTATCGTGCCTAATGCTATGCTGCATGTCCTCTGAGCTTCAGAAGCAACACGAGAACATGAATGCTTACGATATGATTGGCCACCTCAAGCAATTATATCAAGGGCAGGCAGAGCATTGGAAGCGGAACTGCAAGGTATACCTGGAAGATCTGAAGAAGAAGAGAAGTGAGACTTCTACTTCAGGTATAAATGTTATAGAAGTCAACCTTTCTATTTCTACATCATGGGTATTAGATACTAGGTGTGCTTCTCACATTTGTACAAATGTGCAAGCGCTGAGAAATAGCAGGGCATTGGCCAAGGGCGAGGTGGACCTACGAGTAGGCAATGGAGCAAGGGTTGCTGCTGTTGCTATAGGGACTTACTTTCTACCTCTACCCTCTGGGCTTGTACTGGAATTGAATAACTGTTGTTATGTACATGTACTAACAAAGAATATCATTTCAGTTTCATGTTTAGATAACAAAGGTTTTTCATTCATAATAAAGGACAAATGTTGTTCTGTTTATTTAAAGGATATGTTCTATTGTAGCGCACATCTGATGAATGGCCTCTATATTCTAGACTTAGAAAGCCCTATCTATAACGTGAATACCAAGAGGTTGAGATCAAATGAGTTGAACCCAACCTATCTCTGGCATTGTCGCTTAGGCCACATAAATGAGAGTCGCTTGTCCCAGCTCCATAAGGATGGTTTGCTGGACTCATTTGATATTGAATCATATGAGACATGCGAGTCATGCCTTCTAGGCAAGATGACTAAGACTCCCTTTAGTGGACATAGCGAAAGAGCGACAGACTTGTTAGGACTCATACATAGTGATGTATGTGGCCCTTTCAATGTCGCTGCCAGAGGTGGTTACAGGTACTTCATCACATTTACTGATGACTTCAGTAGATATGGCTATGTGTATTTGATGACACATAAGTCTGAATCCTTTGAAAAGTTCAAAGAATTCAGAAATGAAGTACAGAACCAACTTGGCAAGAGTATTAAGATACTTCGATCAGATCGAGGTGAAGAATACTTGAGCCATGAGTTTCGTGACTACCTAGCTGAGTCTGGGATTCTATCCCAACTCACTCCCCCTGGAACACCACAGTGGAATGGTGTATCCGAAAGGAGGAATCGTACCTTATTAGATATGGTACGATCTATGATGAGTCACACAGATCTTCCTATATCCTTTTGGGGATATGCTCTAGACACGGCAGCGTTCACACTAAACCGTGTTCCATCAAAGGCTGTCATGAAGACACCATATACGATATGGACGGGGAGGAGTCCCAAGTTGTCTTTCATGAGGGTTTGGGGTTGTGAGGCTTACGTTCGACGTCAAGTCTCAGACAAACTGGGACCCAAATCTGATAAGTGCTATTTCGTGGGATATCCCAAGGAAACTAAGGGATATTACTTCTACATTCCCAGTCAACACAAAGTGTTTGTTGCTAAGACTGGGGTCTTTCTAGAAAGGGATTTTGTTTCTAGAAAGACTAGTGGGAGTTCGTTTGATCTTGAAGAAATTCAAGACAACGACCATAGCACTGAGCCCTTGATGGATACTGAACAGGCACCACAAGAAATTGTGGATGAGATTGTTACACAAGAAATTATGGAACAACAACCTGTTCAGGTAGACTTACCTCTTCGCAGGTCTGATAGGGTACGTCGTCAGCCTGAGAGATATTCATTTCTCTTGCCTGACCATGATGACGTTATGATCATTGAGAATGAACCTTACCACCTATCAGGAAGCTGTGATGAGCCCAGATTCTGAGTCATGGCTGGAAGCCATGAGATCGAAATGGATCCATGTACACTAACCAAGTTTGGACCTTGGTTGATCCACCTGAAGGGGTCAAACCCATTGGGTGTAAATGGGTCTTTAAGAAAAGCC